>OX336388.2:117124393-117724393 GCA_946902985.2 Meconema thalassinum
GACCCTACCAGCTGCTGCCAACACTGATGACACAGCGACTCCACCTTCAACACCGGACACGGAGATAATACACGCATCGGATATCAAAGGTATGTTTTTAGAATTAAAGAAGCAGATTAGTGAACTGAAAAACCAAGTGAGTGAAAGTGTAAAAAGTGCCGACTTTATTGCGCAGAAATATGATGAGTTGATTAAGGAAACTAAGTCAAATGCAACTCTTCTGAAATCACTTACAGCAGAAATAAAAACCCTAAAAGACGAAAAGAATCTACAAGACAAAATAATATCAGATCTAAACGAGAAAGTGCACACAATGGAACAGAACGGTAGGCAACAATACATTGAAATATGTGAATTGCCACGCGCGAAAGAAATCGTCCACAAAATTGCTGAGACTCTAGAAGTAGATCTAAACATGTTTGATGTAGAGGAAGTTTACAGGCCCCCACTGCAAAGAAAGAACAAAATCCCCCCAATAGTAGTAAAATTCAACTCCATATCCAAAAAGAATGACTTTTTACAGAAAAGAAAAGGACAAAATTTCCTCACTCATGGGAACACTAAATCTAGGTTTTTCATTAACGAAAGTCTAACGTCATTTTACAGGGAGCTACTATGGAAAACTAAAAATCAGGCCCGAGAAAATAACTGGAAATTCATTTGGGTTAAAAACGGCAAAATACTAGCGCGAAAAAACGACGAATCTGGTATATTGAGAATCTCCCATGAGGAAGACATTAACAAAATTAGGTACCCCCCCCCCCGCCAAAAAGAAAGAATTATTATTGAATTATTATATTAATTGATATTATGAACAGTTGGGACAGCAATATAAATGTTTCTGGAATACAAAATGAACTCACATTTCTCAATATACCCGATTTCATCGAAAATGGTAATAAGACTAGAAATAATGCTGAAATCAATATCCTCTCTCTAAATATTCAATCTATATCAAAAAACTGGGATTATTTAACCATAACCTTAGGCAAGAAAATTAATGATCTGGATATTATTTGCTTAACAGAAATTAACATACTTGAATCTAATAATTACCTATTTACTTTGGATAATTTTAATGTTGTATTTTGTAATAGAACAAATCGTAAAGGAGGAGGCATAGCCATATATGTAAAGAACAACATGGCTATTAGAACACACAATTCATACATTTCCAATACTCATGAATCAATGGTAATAGAAATACTTCACATGAACAAAAAGATTGGATTAACATGCATTTACAGACCACCTAGCACTAACATAAATGACTTTCTTGATGAACTGGAGACACATATAACACAACACACTAGTAAGTACAGTGAATACGCCATTTTAGGAGATATCAACATTGATACTTTATCTAATGACATCAGTCTATCAGCTATCAAATATACAAATATTATGGCAACTCATGGTTTCCTACCACTTATCACTCAATGTACTCGTTATGATCCAAATTTAGACTCGAGATCATGTATTGATCACATATACTATCGTAGCAGACTAGATCAATATACTTCTGCAGTCATACAATCAGATATCTCTGACCACTACATAACATATGCAGGTATTTGGCCAAAAAATGATAAGACACAATTACAAGATAATGAATCGTACATTACGCTAATGAACGATACTATAATACACACAAGCCTTAACAACACAGACTGGACAGATTGCCTTGAATTAAAAAATCCTAATGACATATATAACAATATAACAACCAAATTTAAGGAAATCTACCAAAAAGCATCTTACATAACAACTCGTAAACACAGAAAAAGCAAACAATGGTTCACTTATGACCTAAAAATACAATGTAAGGAAAGAGACAGACTTTACAAAACAATGCTCAGAAACAAGGATAATATTACAATAAAAAATGAATACAAAGCTTTCAGAAACAAATTAAATAAGCTAATAAACAAAACAAAACATCAATATTATAAAAATAAGATAAATAGTTCCAAAAACGATAATAAAGGAATGTGGAAAGTCATTAATGATATAACAGGTCGGAAAACACAAACTGTCAATGAAGTCATAAACAAACATTTAATATTACATTATACTAACGAAGTGATAGTCAATAAATTCATCAATACCTTTACTGAAAAAATAAACAGCCTAGCTCATAACTGTAGTATCAACATATGGCAATCAAATAGAAACACATTAATGAATTCCTTTACATTACTTGAAACTGATGAATATGAAATAGAAAACATAATTAAGGAATTAAAAACAGACAAATCGCCTGGGGTAGACAATATACGCTTGAAAGACATAAAGGCAACATCCAAAAAAACTATACCAATCATAACACATCTCATAAACAAGATATTCGAATCAGGCATAATACCAAAATATCTAAAATACACAATTATTAAACCAATATATAAGAATGGCGATTACTTAGACTTTGGCTACTACAGACCAATATGCATTTTATCAATCCTCCACAAAATAATGGAAAAATGCTTGGATATGAGATTGAAGAATTTCCTAAATAAATATGATATTTTAAAGGGACACCTATACGGTTTTAGGAAGGGGAAAAGTACTGAACTACTCCTGGCTGAATTTGCCAATGTAATAAATAATGCCTTAAATAAGAACAATCACATAATGGTACTTTTTCTTGACTTTTCTAAAGCATTTGACACAATAAATCACAATAAACTACTTGCAAAATTACACGATATTGGAATAAGAGGCACGACTTACAAACTATTTGAAAGCTATCTGAAAAAACAGGGAAATGGCAGTTATGGTCAATAACACTATCAGTGACGCAGTAGAAGGAACACAAGGTATCCCTCAAGGCAGCATTATCTCACCTACACTATATAACCTGTTCGTAAACGACATGAATGAAGCCATTAAACACAGTAAAATATTTATTTATGCTGATGACACCACTATATATACCATACATAAAGACTCTAAAACAGCTTTTGATAGACTTCAAGAAGACTTCAATAACATCACAAGATGGTGTCATGACAATAATTTGTATATAAATACAACCAAATCTAAAATAATGCACATCAGAGTTGATCACTTCACACAAGAAAAATACAAACTATCGCACCACAGCTTATCATGCATACACCAAAACATCCTGGCAGATTGCAAATGTAACACCTTCATAAATAGTACTTCGATACAAAAATACCTAGGAATTACCCTTGATGAACACTTTAAAATGAACACACACACAGTAAACATAATAAAAAACCTAAGAGCAAACCTCTACACCTTCTACAATCTCCGATTTTATGTAGATAGGAAAACTTACAAAACAATTTACAGTGCTCTGATTGAAAGCAAATTAAAACATGCTATAGCAGCTTGGGGAAATCAAAACACAACTTTAATTAATAATCTTCAAGATAGCCAAAACAGGTTCTTTAAATATTTCACTGATATCCCTTATTTTAATATTAAAGAGTTGTTTCAAATTACTATACTGAATCTCTACTACCATGATCCAAGATTCAGGCATAAGGTCTCTCACAACATACAAACAAGAGCCATAACAAGTACTAAACATGTTAAACCTTTATGTATAAATAGCTATGGTTTCAAGAGACTAAATTATATTATACCATCACTACTTAATGAACTACCACCTGGACTGACAAACATTAACAGCAAACAACTAGCTATAAGTCGCATTAAAAAATATTACTTAACCAAACATTAACTCATAAGATAAATTTATTAATATAACTACCATAGTGTAATTTTTTGTATCTTTAATTATTTACATTAATATTTTATCATTAACATTACAAAAAAATGCATGCACTCTTGTACTGAAATATAATCTATATATATGTTGTAAATAATAATTAATATGTCTCACAGATAATCTGTACTGTCATCAGATTCGTGAGACATATCACAATAATGTAACATAAATAGTATTTAATAAATAAATTAAATTAAATTAAATTAAATTAATTAATTAATTAAATTATTTATTTAACTGATTTCTTTGAATTATTCTCTTAATTAATTTCTTTGAATTCATTTAATTATTAATTCATTTATTCAATGATTTATTTCTATTTTTAATTTATGTACAGCATTGATTCATTAATTGATTATTTATGTTTAGTTTTTTATTCATTCTTCGTTCATTTATTTCGCTTTCAGATACTTAGTTATTGGGTTGATTGTCAATTTTTTAGTTGTTTTACGATTATTTTATTTATTTAATTAGTTAGCTAACTTTAGAACGTCTTACACAAGATTTTGTGCGAGAATTGTAACTGTAACTGCAATGATGAGAGATGAAATAAGCATTTCACAAACAATATACTGTACAGTACTGTAAAATTAGGATACCCTCTGTTCCGAATTTCTTATTGCTAAAAAAAAAATATATTATTATTATTATTATTATTATTATTATTATGTGCATGTGGTACCGTACTAGTAGTAAATCTTGGAAGTAGTTTCTCATGGTTTCCCACTTCTACCCCAGGCATCCCACGACGCCAAACTTGGGATATCCCTTCATAACACCACGGCTGTTTTCTTTCCTACCCCCGCGGTGTAGGCATGCGCGTTATATCGTGCACCACGATGCAGCAAGTCCGGTGATTGGAGGTCCGAACTCAGCACCGATAGTGGCTATCCTGAGTTTGGATTTCCCCGGATTCTTCCACGCGCTTTCCATTCACGACCATAATATCTACAGCTACACACACTACTACAATCACCAGAGAAACACAGTTTATCAGACAAATCCAATACTCACCCAACTACACGGGGCTGATAAAAATGTCCCAAACCCCTAAAATGAATTAACAACAACCCTCACAAGCTTGCAAATCTCTTCCATCATCATTGTTACCAAAAATATTTATTTACTGAACGTCCTAAACAATTGGAACCCTACTTAAAAATAAATAACATTCAGTAAAGATATAATCTCTTATAATTTGTTTAATAGTCTAATAATAATAATAATATGTTGTTAGACACACTATTTTAATTTTCTTCGGGGATGTCGAGATTCCGGAATGTTGTGTTCACATCCATCCATCGGCATAAGGCTGTCGTATTCGTTCACCTTCATTTATTACATAACTGAGCCGAGATCGAACCCTCGAGAAGGATGGCACTCTACTACCTGAGCCACACAGCCTCGATATCATTGAAATATGATTATTGTTTTATACAGTACATATAACACATTGCTGGTACGCCACAACATAACTATACGGGCTTCAAGGAACCAAAGTATAGTTACTGAAACAGCCACTTCTAAGCTAGAAAGTCGAAATCACTACCCATGAAATTCCAGACGATTTGGATTGTTGAGAGAACTACTACCTTCTGCATTAGTTTGTACAGTGTAGTATTCAGATCCAGTTCTTTATGGCCTTGGAGCAAGGTACTTGGGATCACGCCCGAACTGAGACAATGATAGGTAGGCCTATGGTCTTAACCCGTTCTACGTTCGTACATGCAATTGCCATTGTCTTTTGATAGGGCCGACCAACTCGCTATATTTGCTTTATTGTTATTATTATTATGTACGTATAGTACCGTACTAGTATTAAATCTTGGAAGTAGTTTTCCATGGTTTCCCACTTCTACCCCAGGCAAATTCCGGGATGGTTCCTAACTTAAGGCCAGGGCCGCCTTCTTCCCAATCCTCACATGAATTACAAATACCCACATAACTACCGAAACCACAAAAACACAGGTTATCAGACAAATTCTACCCACACCCATCTACATGGGGCTAAATTACCAAAATCGCCAAGCCTCTCAAACAAAACATCAAAGAATTTTACTTCCGTCCTAAATACTAGTTCTGAACAGACTAATGTATTTCATTAACGTGCCGGACGCCAATGACACACCAGGGCTGATTATCGAAATTATTGTATACTTTAAATGAACATCAATCAATGACTTCTACACTTACAAATTAGCCTACACAATACTACCGGTCCTAACGTCCCAAGCCATTGGGTCCAATTTCAACAACAGCAAGAGCAATACAAATGTTCTTACAAGGGGGGTATCGCTCGGTATCCTCATGACAGCTGATACCACCCCTCAACCGGTAAGGTCAATGCTCTGATCACGTAACAAGTTCCCCTCCGCGCGTTGTCCCACCTCGCCCCTCCCCGTTTGCCCCAGACTGTCGCCACAGCTTCTGCTTGAGGAGTTACCGAAAAACCTAAAAACATTGACTTTTTAATGGTTAATTTTCAATTTAAAGATATGTGACATTTTTTTTTTTACCTAGGAAGCTTAGAATAGTCTCTTCTATCACCAGTGTAAAGGACTTCCATTATATCAATTACACCCTGTATTGGTATTTGGATAAGAAAATATATAGAAAGAGCATTAATTAACAGTTGGCAGCCCTGGTGGCTTTTAAGAATACGCTCAGTCATATCTGTTTATGTATACATAGTACATACGAAATTTGGTTGAAATCCAATTGATAGTGTAGAAGTTATATGCATTTAAAAATTGGACGTATCAGCAGACTTAGAATCATTTTGGAACCTCTGTCATACATGGCCTCCTGGAAATTAAACTGATATATTATTATCTATATGAGTGCCAATTTTGGAATAGCTCCCATGCATACCTTCCAAGATATCCAACATGGAGATTACATTTCAATTGCGGTTTTTCAGCAGTTGGTAGAACTGACATCATTTTCAAATATGGGCTTGAGATATTCAGGTACGGTATAGATCTTGACTCATAATATATTTGGATTCGATTGCTGCAACCGTTTAGGAGTTGATAGGGGACACACACACACACACACACACACACACACACACACACACAGCCAGACAGACATTTGCCCGGATCGATCTCTTAAGTCTACTTTTTCTTCATTTTTGCAAAATATGAAAAGTAGGCTAATAAATAAAAAAATAAAAAATGGGCACCTGGGAAGGCTGCAAAGCTTTCTATATTTCTTGATCTTCCAGGTCTAGCTGATTGTTTCTTGTAATTTCAGGTTGTTTCCAACAACGAATTGGAGTACACGACTCTGCCCAATAACATAGAATACCTGGTGTACCTGTTCGATCGCCCCACTGAACCCATCTTCACCCCCAAAGGGTTCAACGATGAGGTCCTGTTTGAGTTGCCGCAAGAGTACTTGGTAAGTAACCACTAGATTGGAACATTCATCGAACACTGGTCAATTACCTTCTGGTGTAGCGGTCCAGAAGATCCGGGTTTGAATCCCATCTCTGCCACCCTAGAAGTGGTTGAGTGGTTCCTCAGTTTAGGGGCTGCGACAAAGCGGTCATGTAGCCCCGTGTACTTTGGGTGTTTGCAGAATTTGTCTGATAACCGGTGTTAATTGTGATGACTGTAGATGTGTGTGTTTTCTGTAATTCAGGTAAGGACTGCAGACGATCAATTTCAAGTAATTCCTATTTTTACTACCAAATGCTAACGTCAACGACACCTCGTTGTGAACTTGGCTGATAGATGCCATCGCAACCGACACATGGCAGCAAACGTTGGAACTTAATAGGGCGTTAATCAAATCTAACCTAAAAATTTAGCTTCACACAATATATTGTAGTTAGTGGAAGATTCTTTTACATCCCATAAATCTATGAAATGGGCTCCACGGCTTTACTTCCCACTCCATAGGAAGGCATACTGAGGGATTTTTTAGCACTCTTAAAAATATCCGCCGATTTCGGACGGGTTTGAACCCGCGATATTGGGCATAGAAGCTCAGCATGCTACCAACTACGCCGTCGATAGGTTCATGGATATGAGGATAGCAATATTTGTTTTCTATACTAATATATAAAAAGGAGATGGCGTGTGTCTGTGTATTACTCAATCACGCAAGAACCACGGGTCTGATTTACATGAAATTTTACATGGAATTAGTTAATTTACCTGGTTAACATATAGGCAGATACTTTTGATTTCGATACTTTGCACTATTTAAAGATGGCGACCATTTTACTGACGTCACTACACCCTTTGGTTTCAAACTTTCACATTTCCATTTCAAATAAAAAGGGAATGCTGAGAAATAGCAAACTTTTGATGGCATATACGAGGTTTAAAATTTAATTTTCTATCTGAAAGGTCCTTATCACTTTTCGTGTATCTCCAACGGTTAGCGAGTAAAACCTAAATTTGTGCTATAAAACACGGTCAACGCAAAGCGGACAAAATGTTCCATCCTTACTCTCCCTCCACGCAGCACCTCGCCTATCCCCTGTTTTAACTGTCACCTTCACATTTTAATTTATTTATGACCAGTAGCGAAGCACGGGTACTTCAGCTAGTTGACTATAAAATACTAGCGGACCCGTGCCAGAAATCTCTCATGTTCATAAACGACACATTCCCCCTAGAGGTTTATATTAATGAGAGACTTACGGAGGAAGGTTGTTATGGTTTTATTTCAACCAAATGTCATTTGTGTGCGAACCTGTAAGTGAATTAACGTTTAATAGTTTGGACATGAAAAAAACGTCCCTACAGCCAAAATGCGTTCTGAACAGCAATGATGTGGCGCATTTTCCTACAGCAACAGTATTTGCAAATCGCACACTTAACAAAAATTGATATTTTTGAAATTAGAATGGAATTCGTCACTGCTAATGTGATTTGTGTGCTGAGTCCATTGATTGACACCTAAGCTGTAACACTCACCGGTATTCGATAAATTATACAATTTCAGTACCCATTCCTTTGATTTATTGTTTCTGAAATCCATGCAAAATGATAAAGGAAAGACCTCAGAATGTTAAAATGACTTGAAACAGGCGCCACAGCGGCCAAAATGTGAAGTGGATAGCAATTATGGAGCGTATTTTCCTACAGCAACAGTATCTGCAAAGTGCACATTTCGTACATTTTTTTAAAGTCATTTTTTAAGAATTTATAGATATTTATGAAATTAGAGTGCAATTCATCACTGCTAATGTCTATTCTCTTTCATTTGAATGATCATTTGTCAGGATCGGTCGCTTGTGAGCGCCGCAGGAGGGATCTATACTACTGAAATATTATAATGATATTGCTATTGAATCTGTATCAGTGGCGTAACTAGGATTGCTTCTGGAGGGGGATAAGTGCAGTGAAATCTGAACTAATTGCGGTTTTGGTTTTGTGTGTGTTGTTTTCTACTTTTTACTATTGTGTTTGTTATCTGCCTTTGCTTTTGTTTTGGAATTTCTAATATTGCTTTGTGTTTTTGTTTTTTGTTTTCTGCCTTTGCTTTTGGTTTCGAATTTTGCTTTTTTATTTTGTGTTTATTTTCTTCTTTCTCTTTTGTTTTTGAATTTTGCTTTTTTGTTTTGTGTATTTTGTTTCTTTTTGTTTGTTTTTTGCTTTTGCTTTTTAAAATTTTGCATTTTGCTTTGTGTATTTTGTTTTTTGTTTTTGTGTTTGTTTCCCGCTTTTGTGTTCGAATTTTTCTTTTTGCTTTGTGTCTTTTGTTTTTGTGTTTGTTTTCTGCCTTTGCTTTTGTTTTTGAATTTTGCTTTTTGTATTGTGTTTTTCTTGTTTTGGGTTTTGTGTTTGCCTTTTGCTTTTTTTTTAATTTTCTTTTTGCCTTGTGTTTTTTGTTTTTGCGTTTGTTTCCTGTTTTTGCTTTTGTTTTTGAATTTTGCATTTTTTGATTTTGTTTTTATTTTCTGCCTTGCTTTTGTTTTTAAATTTTCCTTCTTTTGATTTTGTATTTGTCTCTGGCTTTTTCTGTTGTTTTTGAATTTTGCTTTTTTTTTTGTGTTTTTCTTGTTTTTGTTTTTCTGTTTGCTTTTTGTTTTTGTTTTTGAATTGTTCTTTTTGCTCTGTGTTTTTTGTTTTTGCGTTTGTTTCCTGTTTTGCTTTTATTTTTGAATTTTGCATTTATCGATTCTGTGATTATTTTCTGCTTTTCCTTTTGTTTTTTGAATTTTGCTATTTTGCCTTGTGTATATGATGGTAAATATTTCAATCAGAACCGACGCCACCTTTGAGGACCTCTGATTTAAATAAGTACATGATATATTGTCTGTTGTTGCCTGCAGCCTGAGCGGTACCAGGGACTTCAGTCTCATTTCGGAGACTTGTACAGCGCTCTTAATGTTACCAAGATCACGGTTCCCAGAGTGACTCTGCCCGATCTCAGCCTGCCCATGAAGCTGGGACGTCGAGAACACTTCTCGCTCTTCATACCTCTCCACCGGCGCATGGCTCAACGGCTCATTGAAGTCCTATTGGGTAAGTCTCACTCGTCTACTTCTTTGTCTGTATACAATGATTTACCAGAAACACAGAACATCAAATTACAAATAGTCCAAAATGCATGTGTTCGGTACATTTTGGATGTAAGGCGAGATGAACATATCACACCTTACTACGTGCAGTTGAAATGGCTGAAACTCCACGAGCGCAGGCAGCTATCACTTGCCATTCTGACACATTAGTACATTATGCAACGAGCCTATAATGGCAATAATTAAGAAGCTAGTATATTTATAAAACGAGCGTTGCCAGTTTTTTATGTTCGACGATAATTTTAACTTTATTATATGTTTTAACATAAATATTCATAAATATCTGTGGGATTCAGTTACTTCAGTTAGTGAACAGGGCGCACTGGCTTTGCTGACTGAACAAAGCGCATGCGTGGGTCAAGGAACGTCGAAAGCAGAGACCATTTACTTTGCTTGACATTGTTTACAGCCTGCATGATGACTAGTGCCGTCCAGCTCTAGCATTCACTAATATTGTCACCGAAGTCGTTTGAAAGCAATGCTCTGTGTAGAAATTGGAGTTGGGGATATTAAGGTACAGTGCTATTTCTTGTCTCATATTTGCCAGTTTATTTACGCGAACATATGGACGGTCCATGTCGATAATTTATATAGAATGATGCTGTGTTGCTAACTTCTGGACATAGATTCATAAATTTCTTGCATATGTCATAGTATTTTTTTTTGTTACCGTAAAGGTTCATGCTGATTTTGTCTTTGTGTTTGGGATTGTAACTAGAATTGTTGATCCGATATCCAATTTGAACTTTCAAATCATGTAATTTATGTCCGACATGTTGTAATTTGAGCGTATGCGCGAAGGTATCCTTACCTAATTGGTCAATGAATGAGCTCTGATTGGCTAGAGAAACTGTCTCATAATGAAAAACAGTACTATAACGACCATCATTATGATACAGTTTTCTGATATTTACATTTGGGCATCGTCGAACATAAAATGTATTACATACCAAGACCCCATTAGGTTATATCTCTACAATTCCTTTACACCAATGCATTCTGTTCATGATCGAGAAAATAGTACACAAAATTAATACTCCAGAATCCTATACACCGAACCATGAAGTTCAATAAATCTTTTGTTTGCACCGCCTCACGCCTCTTCAACACCTTCGATTTATTTAAGTACGTGAACATTGCAAGTACTGCAGCTCTCAAAAGACATGTTTCATCCTCCTTCTTGGAGCAGTATACCTCTCACATCTGATTACTGCATTATGTTAAAATACTTTTTTTAAAGTTCAATTACAGTATAACATCAGGGCAATGGCTGACAACCTTCCTACTCTAATAGCTTTTCTTGTATATGGTGTTTATTTTTCGGGCTGATAGTCTGTATGCACTCTTTTGTATATAATATTTCCATTATCATTAGTATTATCATCATTATTATTGTATTATTACTGTCTTTTTGTTGCTATTATTGTTAGACTAGTATTATTATTTATATTGTGAATAAAAGTGAAATGTTTTATTTTTATAATCCCTAATCTTATTTTATGTATGGCGCTACTGTAAAGGAGCTCTTAAGCTCTAAGTGTAGCCGTGAAAATAAAATAAATCAATCAATCCAATCAATCCTTTTCTCTCACGTCACGTAGGGTCAGCGTTTCTTTGCTGGATTCTTCTCTTACATCAATATCTATCCCATGTAGTGGCGTAGCTACCGGAGGGTGATTAGGGGTACAAATCCCCCCTCCCCAAAGCCCAATACAAGTAATTAAATAAAACTGTATAGCGCTTTCTAGTAGAAAAATGAGGAACTTTGTGTTGGTGGAAACTCCCGAGCTAAATTTTGCCATTATCAACACGGCCTACTGAATTCAAATGGGTTCTTTGACATGCCAACATCATATGACATGCGTGTCGTAATTTTTGCCGCCTTTCAAAAATCACTTACCACGGCCAGGAGCGAACCTGCAAACTTTGTGTTAGTACTCCGACACGATATCCACTCACCCACCGTGGTAAGCTACCAAGGGAAGTTGAGAGGAAAGATAACAGAGAGGAGCCTGGCACAAGTAAATGGAAGAAAAGCCGGACTCAGCTGGGGTCCCGTGGTTGCCAACGCATGTCCCACAAGTTGTGAGACCCTGGGGGATTCCCACTTTTCTCATTTGTAGAGTACAGAATACAAAGTAATCATAATGTAATTGGTTTTACGCCCCTTTTAGAGGCGCCGGGATACCGCAATTTTGTCCTGAAAGGGATCTTTAACGTGCCAATAAATTTATTCACCCAACTCCCTCGCACTTAAGCACCCTCAGATGCCAACTAACTGCGCCGGGATTTGATTCCACAACCTTACGCGCAGCAGATGATACGTAGCCAGTCACAAAGAAACAAAGAAAGGGAACGAAAAGAAAGAAGGTATGAGCTGAGTGAGTCAAGCAAGTAGTAATAATATTAATACAGTTAGTTCCTCTCATGACTCGTCCAGCCAGCGCACCGAGCTTCTCCCGTTGACTCAGCACTCCCCGCTCGGCATGCATAGCAATAAGAACAGAACAGCACTTGGCTCACTTTATCCGTGCATGACATGAGATAACAATTAAAATGAAGAAAGGAAGAATTAATAAACTTAGGTCGTACCTTATGACAGGAGATGTTGGAAATGTTCTCCTCCTACATCCACACATTTCCTGCATCGTCTTAAGAAACTCCGATTCACACGCATAAGTTCGTCTTCGGTAATTGAGGCTATTTCTCTCCAGATATGTTCTTTCAGTTCGTCCAACGTGTGAGGGTTTCTTGCATAAGTAAAAGTCACAAACAGTTAAATATGGGGACCGTGACGGCCATAAGTCCGTACTAATAACACGGTCTTCAAAAATTTCCTCAATTAGATTCAATGTGTCATGAGCTGTATGCGCGGTGGCAGAGTCTTGCTGAAAATATCCACTTCGACAGTCAGTGTCAGTCAGTTCGTCAACAAATGGTTTCAGTATATTATCACTGTATCTTTGTGCATTAATTGTGTCCTGAAAAAATATAGGTCCTATAATTCTGTATCCATTCACTGCGCACCATACTCCGACCCGTTCGTCATGAAAAGGAATTTCGTATATGCGATGGGGGTTTTCTGTACTCCAATATCTATTATTCTGCGTCGAAACATAACCGTGTAAATTGAACCAAGCTTCGTCCGAGAAAAATATTAAGCGTGGTTCAATTGTTTCATCATGAAAGTTTCGTAACATCCAATTACAACATCGTACCCGCTTATCATGATCACGTGGATGCAGTTCGTGTACCACCGTAATCTTGTATGGCTTCAGTTTCAACATTTTCGTAGCCTGCCATGCTGAGGTCTTCGAAACCCCGGCTTCTTGTCCAAGTCGTCTTAGGGATTTTGTAGGCGTATGTTCTAATCTTTCTGAGAGTTCATTTCATTTTTCCTCATTAAGAACACGTTATTTAACACTTGGCTTCTTATCGGGTAAAGGACCAGTTCCCCTCAATTTGTTTACGAGATTCCGCACGGTATCTCTATGTGGAGAGCGTACACATGGAAAATGTGTTATGAAACGTCTAACGACTTCCCTGCAAGACTCTGTTTTCACATAATTATCGTACATAAATACCCTTTCCTCTACCGTGTACACACGTGGAGGCATTATGAGAATTATACCCCAAGTAACACTTCACAACTCAAAAACAGTTGGAGCGACAGATCAACACTAACTTAATACACGTTATAAGCACGGACCAGAACTGGGAAGTGCGCGCTGTGTAACAGGAAGTAATCAGTCAACGCGAGGCAGATAAGCTCGATGCGCTGGCCGGACGAGTTATGAGTGGAACTCACTGTAATATCGTATGGCCTCGGCTGCCGGGTGCAAGCGTTGTTATTTGCGCCCAGAGGGCAGCTAGCACGTCAAATTTTGTTGTTCCTTGGAGAGCTTAGATATCTAAGCTCCTTGACACTATAGCGCTTTCTAGTAGAGAATGGAGGAACTTTGTGTTGGCGGAAAATCCCAAGTTTAATTTTGCCATTATGAACACGGCCTACTGAATTTAAATGGGATCTTTGACATGCCAACAACGTATGACATGCGTGTCGTGATTTCTTTTCGCTATTCAAAAATCACTTACCACGGCCAGGAGAGAACCTGCAAGCTTGGGGTTGGTAGTCCGACACGATAACCACTCACCCACCGTGGTAAGCCATATACACTGGTGGCCATCATTCTGGCTACGATTCGCATTTACACTGTGTTTCTTACCAGGTGAAAAAAAAAAATTCATTAGTAACTGTAAAGCTAAATGTGATCGACATAAAGTTAATTCGGCCCTTAGTCTTTACAAATAATTGCAATAGGAAAAGAGGAAATGCGTTTTGGTGCATCTTACTATCCACTGACATACGTATCATTGTTGAATTTGTTGATATGTTAGTGTTCTTGAATATATTTAGTAGCCTACTTTGTTGACTCTTGGCGGGAATATCAGCAGTGCAGCATTTAAATTTGTCGTTCTATGTTAAGCGTCATCCAGGTAGTTCATGTTTCTGCAACTAGTGTTAGAAGAAAAATTTTCGAAAATGGCCTAACAGCGAGATCATCAGCGGCTTCGGTGGCGTAATTGGTAGCATGCTGAGCTTCTATGCCCAAGATCGCGGGTTCAAACCCGACCAAAGTCACCGGATTTTTTAAGAGCGTGAAAAATCCCTCAGTATGCCATCCTTCGGAGGGGAAGTTAAGCCGGCGGTCCCATGTCATAGATTTTAGGTATGTTAAAGAACCTTCCACTTATTACACCTGTGTGAGGCTAAATTAATTATAGGTTAAACAACGCTCGAATTAGGTTCCTACGTTCGTCGCCAGGAGCCGACTGCAGTGGCGTCTAGTAGCCAAGTTCTGAACTAGTAGTCGTGGTGGTGTTTGGCGGCAAAAGTAGGAACTACTTGATATTCAATGTCTGCAGTCTTTACTTGATTTAAAACATATAACACACACTAATACAGTCATAACAATTAACGCCGGTTATCAGACAGATTCTACACACACCCAAAGTACACGGGGCTACATGACCGCGTTGTCTCAGCCCCTAAACTGAGGGACCAACCAACCAGCAAGATTATCCAGAAAAAAGACATTTCTCAACAACAACAACAAAAAAGGCAACGTGAAAATTGCGTGAACCGGGATAAAAATCATAAATCTTGGATTAATGATGACTGGGCGAAAGTGATTTGTGTGCTTAAATGAAAATTAATATACTTCCTACAAAGTTTCCAGAATTATGGCCACTAGTGTAACTGTTAATATTATAACAACGTGCTGTTCTAATAATATCTTGTCTTTTCTTGCAGGAGCCAGTTCCTATGATGACTTTCTATCCAAGGCTGTCTACTGTCGATCACGTATCAACCCTTTCTTGTACACGTACGCCTTGTCGGTGACCATTCTTCATCGCGCCGACACTCGTTCAGTGAGGCTGCCTTCCTACCCCTGCCTCTTTCCGGAGAAGTATTTTTCGGGGCAAGTGTTCTCCCTACTGCGAGAGGAGGCCAACGTAGTGCAGCCTCCGAACAGGGTAACATTTAAATAGATAAATAAATAAATAAATAAATAAATAAATAAATAAATAAATAAATAAATGGGTTAAAATTAAATGAAAAAAATAATGAATAAGTAAGTAAACAAAGAAATAAATAAATTATAAATAGATAAGTAAATAAATAAGTAAATAAATAATGAATAAATGAAAATCCACAGCCTGCTTCCAGTCTACGACCGGGTCAGGAGTGGAATGAATGAAGCCCCCATCTAGCGGCGAGGATATGGACTGTGCACTCCTCTGGGGCAATGATTAAATGAATGACAGATGAAATGAAATGATAGTGGAGAGTGTTGCTGGAATGAGATTTTGACAGGGAAAACCGGAGTATCCGGAGAAAAACCTGTCTGCTTCCGTTTAGTCCAGCACAGATCTCACATGGAGAGACCGGGATTTGAACCACCGACCCAGCTGTGAGAGGCCGGCGTGCTGCCGCCTAAGCCTCGGAGGCTCACAAAATAATGAATAAATAAATGGGTTAAAAATAAATAAATTAATGAATTACTTAATTCATAAGTAAATAAATAAATAAGTAAATTTTTTCTTTTTCTTAGTCGTTTACCCTCCAGGTTGGTGGAACCCACGGACTCAGCGAGGGAACTTACCACTACCGCCTCTACGGGCAGTGTCCTAGAGCTGGGAACATCTAATCGGAGTGGATACAACTGGTGAGGTGCGATTGGCACCTCGCCCAGGCGGCCTCACCTGCAAAGCGAACAGGGGCCTCATGAGGGAAGGTAATGGACGGGCAGGATGGATAGACAAGGAAGAGGGAAGGAGGCGGCCGTGGCCTTGAAGAAGGTACCATCCCGGCATTTGCCCGAAGACGAAGTGGGAAACCACGGAAAACCACTTCGAGGACGGCTGAGGTGGGAATCGAACCCCCTCTACTCATTTGGAACACCCGTGGCTGAGTAGACCCCGTTCCAGTCCTCATACCACTTTTCAAATTTCGTGGCAGAGCCGGGAATCGAACCCAGGACCTCCGGGGCGGCAGCTAACCATGCTGACCACTACGCTACGGAGGCGACTAAATAAGTAAATGAAAAATCAATAATTGAAAAATAGAATAAATAATAATAATAATAATAATAATAATAATAATATCGTATGGCCTGGGGTACCGGGTGCAAGCTTTGTAATTTGACACCCAGAGGGTAGCTTGCATGTCAAATTTCGTTGTTCCTTGAATCACTATGAAAGTCAAGGAGGTTAGATATCTAAGCTCCTTAAACACCATAGCGCTTTCTAGTAGAGAAATGATGAACTTTGTGTTAGCGGAAAATCCCGAGATTAATTTTGCCATTATTAACACGGCCTACTGAATTCAAATGGGTTCTTTGACATGCCAACATCGTATGACATGCGTGTCGTATTTTTGCCGCCTTTCAAAAAATCACTTAACACGGCCAGGGACGAACCTGCAATCTTGGGGTTAGTAGACCGACACGCTATCCACTCACCCAGCGTGGGAAGCTATAGAATAAATGGAAAATATGAATAAATAAATAATTAAATGAATGAAAAAATATTCACAAAAATAAATAAATAAATACATAAGTAAATGAAAAATGTATACATGCAAAATAGAATAAATAGAAAAAGTGAATAAATAAATAAATAAATAAATAAATAAGTAAATAAATAAATAAAGGAACAAATAAATAAATAAATGAACAAACAAATAAATAAGTAAATAAGAAAATAAATAAATAAATACATAAATAAATAAATAAAGAAACAAATACATAAAGAAACAAATAAATAAATAAACAAACAAATAAATAAATAAACAAATAAATAAATAAATAAATAAACAAATAAATAAACAAATAAATAAATAAACAAACAAATAAATGAACAAATAAATAAATAAACAAACAAATAAATAAACAAATAAATAAATAAACAAATAAATAAATAAACAAATGAATAAATAAACAAATAAATAAACAAATAAATGAATAAACAAATATATAAAAAACTAATAAATAAATTAACAAGCAAATAAATAAATAAACAAATAAATAAATAAATACACAAATAAATATATATATATAAATACATAAATAAATACATAAATAAACAAACAAATAAATTAATAAGTTAATAAATAAATAAATAAACAACTAAATACATAAATAAACAAATAAATTATTTAATAAATAAACAAATAACTCAATAAATAAACTATAAATAAAAAAATACATAAGTAAATAAATAAATGAATAAATAAATAAATAAGGGGGCGTGGAGGCTCAGCGGTCTAGCTGTATGCCTCTCACCAAGGCGGTCCGGGTTCGATTCCCGGTCAATGCATGTGAGATTTTCGAAGTGAAATGCCATGTCCTGTGGTTCGGATTCCACGTAAAAAGGAGGTCCCGTGGCTCATGATCTCGAGATTAACGGTCACGTTAAACTACAAGCTTGCTTAAATAAATAAATAAATAAATAAATAAATAAATAAATAAATGAGTTAATAAATAAATAATACAGAAATAAATCAATCAATACAAAAACAAATAATATTTATTCTTATGTCTGGTATTGTACTGTACCCGTTTCCCAGACCTCACGTCGGCCCGGAAATCAAACGTGATGTCCAAGAAATAGTACATGGTCGTAACAAAACAAATTAGGAGTCCCTGAAATATATATCCGGAAAAACTACCAAAAACATCAACTGAGAACACGGGCAGGCAAGAGATCTAATGTCTCGGGTCGTTTAACAGGATAGGTGAGATAGGTTGCCTCAGATATATATCTCTCCAAATAAAATAGGATAGTATCACTCAGTCAGGAAAAGGAACAAGCTGCAGGAATAATTTAAGATAACTAAGATAAAATGGTCTCTCTTTATTTAAGAGCAGACGAACACAAATAAATATACCCTCCTAAAATCGAATTGGTTCAATCTTATGTTGGGATCGTAGATCAAAAAGTCCTAAACTGCCAATTCGACTTTCCTATTGCACTTGGGGTAATGCGATATGAAATAAAGTTCCAGTGTTCGTTGGTTTAGCTGAATGGTAAATAAAATAAAATCGTTGCACTTCACTGTCACTGCTTCAGCTTGGAATAAATTGAAATAAGTTGTAAATTGTAACTTCATATTCCCCTCAATAATCTAACTTATCACACATTTAAACTAACATATTTTAAGGAAAATAAATTAATCAATTACGAGAATATTATCTAACAAGGATAAATCGTGATTTAATTTAAATTGCAATAAAATAGAATTAATTAGCAAATATTATTTACATTGAGCATTCGACATTGGTGTGGAATACTGTTCAAGTAATGCCCAATACCTTCCATGTAGTAACTAATGTTCATTAATAATTATTCCAATAATTATCTCCGATTATATTACATCAACCTGCTAATTGTTGTTAAATTCCATAATTCAGTTCCAATAAATTATAATCCATAAATTCTTATAATATCTTCCATTTATTATTATTATTATGAGGGTGATGCATTGATTAATTAATATGGCAAAATTCATTCATTAATAGGTTATAGATTACTTCATTTTAATGATTTCCTTTCGAAGAGAAGATCGAATAAAGAAGATTCATATTTATTGTTAAAATCTCTATAAGCTCTTATATCAATATCCATTATTTTACAGCCTTTAATATATAATTTGTTACTATTATTCATCTCATTCATTAAGCATGCTTATCGCAATAATAATCTCAGGATTGTGTTCACAGACACCTCCTAGAATTCTTCTAATCACAAACATCAATCGTGAAATACATATATTCACTGCCTACAAATGTGAAGTATTTCTATCATAATTATTGAATGGGCCAACTGACTCGCATTCAAATGTTGCAACTATAGGACCACCTACATAAGAAGTGTCCACAACATAAATCAAATAACAAGCATTCATGTATAAATAGGCTGCTGCGTAAAGATATCATTAGAGAATTAGCTTGTTATAACAAAAAAATTAATCGAATCATTAATTCAGAATCTTCCAATACTCAGTTAATCAATAGGAAATCAATAAATTATTATCTGCAATTATTCTTCAAATTGCTGTCATAAATTGCCACACAAATGTGATTATTATCGTTGATAATCAACCCTTAATTAATAAATATGAATGTCAACTTTACTTAAATAAATTATATATTATTATTATTATTATAATTCATCAAAATGAATCCAATTATTAACTTTATCAACCATCGCTGTCAAAGATCAGGAAATGTCGCTGACAATCGCATTCAAAAGATTGTGGGAAAATATTCTTAAATAAAAAGAATTATTATTTTAATCAAATTAAATTAATTTAATTTAATTTATCAAAGAATAAAATAATTATTAAGTTATTATCTCTATAAGAATAATTTATGAAATACTAATAGCAATGACTAACTCTTAAAGTAGCTCTTTTATGTTTGAAAAATCAGGAATAAATGAAGAAATAAAATCAATCATGTTTCATGGTGTTGGTTGTCATGGTGTATTATGGATGTAATGTTTCACTGCCCTTGCACATGGAGTGAAGTCCACCGATGACGAAAGATGTCTTGAACTTGTTAGACATCCGTTTAATGAAATTGGAAAACCCCAACATCATCGTGATGACTGTAATTTGGTGAGTCTGCTGATCTTGATGCTCATCAAAGCCTATAAGTTTCCCCTCAAATTGTCTAATCTGATCTCATCTTGATTGTGTAAGAGCTATCATAATATCCCACGAAGAAAAGTTTATTGTGTATAAAGAGCATTCTGGATAATTCAGGTTCCTCAAATACTATTTGACTGTTTGCCACTGCTATCTGAATAATGCACATCTTTAATAGTCTTGAAATTCAATTTATATTAATAGTGTTCTGCTCCTCAATGTTTATTTGAATGTGAATATTGCAGTAATAACTTCTTAATGTGTCATAGGGCTTCACCTAGTATGAGTGCGTTTGCATGTATTGATTTGAAGTGTTCATGACGATTTCATCATGAAGCTGGAATTGTTCCTCGTGTAGTGTGATAATGTAAGGAATGGTTCTACTCACAGAAATCTCCGATGCACTCACACGAATATCACTGAATTTATCGCTAGTTTCAAACACTAGACCGTTTGAGCGTTTATTTCAATCGAACACATGTTCACTTAAGCAACCTGATGCCGTGCGATTTGGAAAAATCATAAACCTCGGTTTAAAATAGGCTATGTGTTTTTCAGCGCGAACTCACTCCGAATGACAGCCCGGGATGCGTTGCAAGGTACAGGTGACGATCTCTCCCCTCCTATAATCACGTGGTGTAGTCGGGGAGAATCGGACCTCCCTTTCCAGTGACGTATTCCGACGTAACTCAAAGTGCAGTATTACACAGGTGATATTTAAATAATATTCAGCCGTTGGTCGATTGGTATCTTCTATTATACATATTCTGCCAATGTATGAAGGTAAAGCTGAAATCAATGAAGCGTTGTAAAAAGATTATATTTCATATGTTAGAAAGACCGGTGTCTCCTTGCTGTGTCCAGCCAGGCTGAAGCTAGGCTATAAGACTCGCTGTAAAGTTCATTATGCACTCGTCCAGTCACGAGCCTATGATCCCGCTGTTCTGACGTATTAATGAGCGTAACTCAAAATGCGATTTCGGTCACAGTACAGTACTGTAGATGTGGGATGAGTGCGCTTAGCCTCAGATGATATCAATCTAATTAAGCTAGATTGCCGTATTCCTAATGACAGTACAGTATATTCTATGCTGTAGGTTCCTGTTGTGATCCCGAGGGACTTCACCGCAACCAATGCCGATGAAGAACATCTGGTAGCGTACTGGAGAGAAGACATTGGGATCAACTTACATCATTGGCACTGGCATTTGATATATCCTTTCTCTGGCCCCCTCAATATCGTCAAGAAAGATCGACGAGGGGAACTCTTCTACTACCTCCACTCGCAGATCGGTGCAAGGTAAGTAAAGGTAGCTTTTCCAGTGTTGCAACATCAAGCCTACTAGTGCCGATTGTTCATGCTGAAAACTCAGGGCCTTAGAAAACATTATCAAAAATATATGCACTATTTTGATGGGAAAGGGTTGTGTCACACTTTAACAAGAAGTTCCGTGTAGAACTATACAGCCTACTTTTCATGCCAATGATTATTCTACAGAATATGAACCTATCTAGAATAATGACGAAATTAAGTTGGTAATATCGAAATATCTAATTAGTTCAAAATATACCTGGTATAATGTAGCCTAATAGAGCACTACAGTTGGCAGCCCTGGTGACTGAATATATACTTAGTTCCATCTCTTAAGGTACAGAATACAAAATTTGGTAGAAGTCCAATGGACGTTACATGCAGTTAGACATTGGATCTATCAGCACGCGTAAAAGCATGTTGGCAACAATGTCATGCGTGTGCTGGTCAGAAATAATCTGAAATATTATGACATCTTTTTGTGCCAATTTTGGATGAATTACATTTGTTAGTATAGAAGTTACATGTATTTTAAAATTGGATATATCGGCAGGCATCGAATCATGTTGGCAGCACTGTCTTGTATTAATTACTCCAAATTAATCTAGAATGTCAGGTGCTATACGTGTGCAAAGTATAGAGCTGTTGGCTTGCATACTTCCTGATATATTGATATTAGGGTAAAAAAATATAGACAGCATTTATTAACAGTTGGCAGCCCTGATTGCTCTTAACAATACTAATAGTAATATCTGTTATGGTACACATAGCACATACAAAATTTGGTTGAAATCCAACTGATAGTATAGAAGTTACATGTATTTAAAAATTGGTACTATCAGCAGTTTTATAATCATGTTGGTAGAACTGACGTATACAAGTTACTCCAAATTAATCTAAAATGTCAGAATATGCGTGTATAGTTTAAAGCTGTTGGCTTGCATACTTTCTGATATATAGGTATTTGGATGAAAATAAAATAGAGAGAGAGCAATTATTAACAGTTGGCAGCCCTAGTGGCCTTAAAAATACGCTCAGTCATATCTGTTTATGTACATATATTACATACAAAATTTGGTTGAAATCCAATTGATAGTGTAGAAGTTATAAGCATTTAAACATTGGACTTATCAGAAGGCTTAACATTATTTTGGCAACACTGTCATATATGGCCTCCTGGAAATTAAACTGAAATAGTATTATCTACATGTGACCCAATTTTGGAATAGCTGCTATTCATACCTTCCATGATATCCAACATGAAGCTCAAATTTCTAGTGCGTTTTTTCAGCAGTTGGTAGCACTGACATCATTTTCTAATATGGACGTGAGATATTCCGGTGCACATCTTTACTCATACTAAATTTGGTTTTGATTGCTGCAGCCGTTTAGGAGTTGATAGCCAGCCAGCCAGACAGACAGACAGACAGAAGGACAGACAGACAGACAGACTGACACACATTTTCCCGGATCGATCTCATAAGTCTACTTTTTCCTCATTTTTGCAAAATGTGAAAAGTAGGCTAAAAATA
The DNA here is from genome assembly GCA_946902985.2 of Meconema thalassinum. Classification (NCBI taxonomy): domain Eukaryota; kingdom Metazoa; phylum Arthropoda; class Insecta; order Orthoptera; family Tettigoniidae; genus Meconema; species Meconema thalassinum. The sequence goes on from OX336388.2 coordinate 117,147,752, forward strand.
TAGAAAATGAATATAGGCCGGTAAGAACCAAAGACCTTTTATACACAGCAAGCATTTTTGTTGGTTTTCATTTTTAGCCTATTTTCTTTTATGAACAAGATGTTCAGTAAAGAACTTATAGCCTACTTTCTCCTAAATGCATGGGTATTGTTATAACTCTTTGTCCTTTTCAAGAAGTACAATTGAATGTTGGTTGTAGCAGCATGTTGAAATACAACGTGCTATACGGATATTAAACATGAATATGAGCTACCCTTTGCTAGTGCTACCTCTGTAAAAAAAATCATTCAATTCGGTTTCACCGTGTTTGAATTAATATGGGGAATCGATTTGTATACAAACATGGCCGCTATCTGCAAACTATTGGGCTGATGACCTTGTAGATCAGTCAAAAGATGCTTCCCACAAAAAGGTATGTTGTTGCAAAATTTGGTAGAGATGAAATGATTAGGTTGGTCGTAATTTGATATAAACTTTTAGCATTTGGGTGGCCGCCATTACGTTTCCGTCAAGATGGTGGCGATATAAAACATGACACTGAGGTGCTCTTTGCTAGTGTTACCTATGTACCAAATTTCGTTCAATTCGGTTTCACCGTGTTTGAAAAGATATGGGGAACCGATTTGCACACGTACACGGCCGCCATCCGCAAATTATTGTGCTGATGACCTTGTAGTTTGGTCAAAATATACTTTATACATAAAGGTATAATGTTGCAAAATTTGGTAGAGATCAGATGATTAGGTTGGTCATAATTTGATTCAAGATTTTAATATTTGGGTGGTCACCATTACGTTTTCGTCAAGATGGCGGCGATACAAGACATGACACTAGAGTGCCCATTGCTAGTGCTATCTCTGTACCAAATTGCGTTCAATTCGGTTTCACCGTGTTGGAATTGATAGAGGGAATTGATTTGCACACATACATGACCACCATCTGCAAACTATTGGGCTGATAACCTAGTAGTTTAGACAAAGACGCTCGGCATATGAGTATATGTTGTTGCAAAATTTGGTAGATATCGGATGATTAGGTTAGTCGTAATTTGATTTAAGCTTTGAATATTTGGGTGGCCGCCATTACGTTTCCGTCAAGATGGCGGTGATATAAAACATGTCACTGAGGTGCTCTTTGCTAGTGCTACCTCTGTACCAAATTTCGTTCAATTCGGTTTCACCGTGTATGAATTGATAAGGGGAATCGATTTGCACACATACATGGCCACCATCTGCAAACTATTGGGCTGATGATCTTGTAGTTCGGTAAAAAAAAGTGCTTCCCACATAAAGATATGTTGTTGCAAAGTTTGATAGAGATCAGATGATTAGGTTGGTCGTAATTTGATTCAAGATTTTAACATTTTGGTGGCCGCCATTATGTTTTCGTCAAGATGGCGGCAATATAAAACATGACACTGAATTTTCCTTTGCTGGTGCTACCTCTGTACCAAATTTCGTTTACTTCGGATTCACCGTGTTTGAATTGATAGGGGAATCGATTTGCACACATACATCGCCGTCATCTGCAAACTATTGGGCTGATGATCTTGTAGTTTAGTCAAAAGACGCTTGCCATATCAGTATATGCTGTTGCGAAATTTGGTTGAGATGGGATGATTAGGTTAGTCGTAATTTGATTTAAGCTTTGTACATTTGGGTGGCCGCCATTACGTTTCCGTGACGATAGCGGCAATATAAAACATGACACTGAGGTGCCCTTTGCTAGTTACATCTCTGTACCAAATTTCGTTCAATTCAGTTTCACCGTGTTCGAATTGATAGGGGGGACAGACATTCAGAGTACACACACTCACACACACACACACTCACACACAGACAGACACAATTTTTGGCCTTGTGTAGATCTCATAAGTCTCCTTTCATTTTTTTGCAAAAATCGAAGGTAGGCTTAAAATGGCGGCTGTGTATTTTTAGCCTACTTTTCACATTTTGTAAAAATTAGTAAAAAAAGTAGACTTATGAGATCGATCCGGAAAAATGTGTGTCTTGTTTGTCTGTCCTTCTGTCTGCCTGTCTGTCTGTGTGCCCCCTCTATATCAACTCCTAAACGGCTGCAGCTATCGAAACAAAATTTAGTATGAGTAAAGATCTATATCTGAATATCTCAAGGCCATATTTGAAAATGACGTCAGTGCTACCAAGTGCTAAAAAATCGCATTTGACATTTCAGCTTCAAGGTGGATATCTTGGAATGTATGCATAGGAACTACTACAAAATTGGCACACACATAGATAATAATATTTCAGTTTAATTTCCATCAGGCCATACATGGCAGTGATGCCAACATGATCCTAAGCCTGCTGATAAATCCAATTTTAAATACATGTAACTTCTACACTATCAGTTGGATTTCAACCAAATGTTGTATGTACAATGTGAACAATAACAGATATGACTTTGCATATTCTTAAGAGCCACCAGGGCTGCCAACTGTTAATAAATGCTCTCTCTATGATTTTATCCTAATACCAATATATCAGAAAGTATGCAAATCAAGAGCTCGAAACTTAGCACACGGGTAGTACATGACCTTTTACATTAATTTGGAGTACCTAGTATATGTCAGTGCTGCCAACATGATTCTAAGCTTGTTGATAGGTCCAAATTTTAAATGCATGTTATGTCTATACTAACAAATGAATTTCAACCGAATTTCATATGTTATTTGTGTACCATAACCGATATGAAAATGCGTATTCTTAAGAGCCAACAGGGCTGCAAACTGTAAATAAATGATCTCTCTATTTTTAACCAGATATCTACAAATCAGAAAATATGCAATCCAACAGCTCTATACTTTGCATACGTATAGTACCTAAGATTATAAATTGATGTGGAGCAACTAATATACGTCTGTGCTGCCAACATGATTTAAGACTGCTGATAATTCCAATTTTTAAACACATGTAACTACTATACTAACAAATTGATTTCATCCAAAATTGGCACAATAATAGATCATAATATTTTATATTAATTCTTAAATTGTAAGAAAAGTAGGCTCTTTAGTTCGTCACGGAACTACTTGTTAAAAATCTCGTTTTCATTTCTGTGTCCAGTAGCATTTATTAAAACAATCTATTTGGTACTTCATGGAAACTACTTGTTGATATTTGTAAATATCACACAAAAATGATTCATCATAACAAAAAAAACTGAAATATACAAAATGTTGCTTATATAAGTTTTGAAATAATGCTGAAAGTTTGGGGGAAATCGGTTCATAATTAGCATTTCTGATACACTTTTTGTGGCACAAAAGGAGGAAAGGATAGTGTAACATTCATTTGCGTAGATTAGAGACACTCACACTTTCGTTGAATGAGTTTTTAAACGGTACGGATTCTGTCGTAAGGAAACAATTCATGATGTGAATTAATAAATGTAAAAAAGAAATATTGGAATGCAGTCAATAGAAATCAGAAGCCCCTATGGATGTCGAATTGGCAGGTGAACAGCTAAAGGAAGTAGGTGACTTCTGTTATTTAGGAAGCAAAATAACCAGCGATAGACGAAGCAAAGAGGATATAAAAATTAGGTTAGCACAGGCAGGAAAGCATTTCTACAGAAAAGGAATCTGTTAACGTCGAATATAAATTTAGGTATTAGGAAGTCATTTTGGAAGCCTTTATCTGGAGCGTCGCTCCCTATGGAAGTGAAACTTGAACTATCGGTGCAGCAGAAAAGAAGAGAGTTGAAGCGTTTGAAATGTGGTGTTACAGGAGAATGATGAAGATCAGATGGGTTGATAGGGTTACGAACGAAGAGGTATTAAGACGAGTGGGAGAGGAGAGATGTTTCTGGCGACTGCTAATGAACAGTAGAGATAGGCTGGTGGGACCCAGGAATAGCAAGCTTAGTTATTGAAGGAAGGGTCGAGGATGAGAACAGTAGGGGTAGACCAAGTTTAGAATATGTTAAACAGATTGCCTCGGATGTAGGGTGTGGTAGCTATGTAGAGATGAAACGATTAGATCAGGACAGGGAAGCATGGAGGGCTGCATCATACCAGTCAAAAGACTGAAGTCTGAAACAACAACACACTGACGTAGTCTAAATATTTCTCCAACACTGTGGCGTAAACTCTCTACTAAGGATCTCAATAAGAGATCCCGGCACCACATGAAGGCGCAGTGAGCAGCTTTTAGAGATCCTTGGCGCTTCTTGGGTTAACATTTTGATATTATATCTTTCAGTCGGTTAACACAAGATAATTCCACTTTCTGGAATATGTGGAAAAATAACCTGGAATAAACTGATGGTGATGATAATTGCTGTTTTAAGGGGCCTAACATCTAGGTTATTGGCCCCTAATGGTTTGGGTGATAGTGAAAGATGGGATGAGAATGTAATGTAAACTATTACTAAAACTAACTACACAATTACACACCAGAAGAAGAAATGGTAAACAAAAGGAGAATAAGGAAAATAAAGGGCAGGAGGAAAAGAAATGCCCTCAACCCTGGAAGAATGAGGTTTGAGGGACTTGGAAGGAGGGAGAGCCATGAAAGGCTGATAGGAAAGTGAAAGAGGAGAGGGTCCGCCCCAGAGGCAATGGAAAAAAGTGGGTAAACCGGACCCAGCTCAGGAATCCCTCGGGGTCGCCAACTCCCGAACTCACCAGATGTGAGCCCTTGAGGGTGTAGCACTATACAGGATGCACCAGAAATGGTGGGGCTACACTCACCCTGCCTCCTCAAGGGCCTTGAACAGAAGGCAGGAGATATGGAGAGAATAGAAGAGGTCGAACCCCTCGAAGAATGAGGGATCAGTATTGATGACACAAGAGCCCATTAAGGCGGGAAAGTGAAAGACTCCCTAGGCCTTGGATACCCTAATACCGTCGGGGTCGGGAGAGAACAAGAGTTGACCAAGGGAGGTCGATAGGAAAGATGAGAGAGAGGAGCTCGGCACAAGTAAGTGTAAGTAATGCCGAACTCATGGAATAAATTACATGAGGTTATGATATACAGGGTGTCGGAAAATAAGACGTAGAAAATCAAACCACGCATGGGGCTGGATCTGAGGAGCAATATGAGTTAAGATACCTGTGGGCGCAAACCAACCATTAAGCCCCTGTGAGCATTTGTAATTACGAGGAAACTTGGGAACGAGGCGCAATGAGCAGCATCGAGTGCGTTTGTGTGTTTCGTAGCTCAGTGTGCTCCCATCAAATTCGGGTTCGAATCCGGAAAAAACTATTTTATCCCGATTTTTTTTTTACTTCTTCCTTTGCATGACATATGTTATTGCGCATTAAATACGACATTAACCTGGTTAATTTTGCGTCTCATTTTGAATTTAAAAAATTAAATAAGCTGTTTATTCTTTGTTTATTCGCTCGCCGCGTTAAATTCTACTTTGTTAGCCTACTTTTCACATTTTGCAAAAATGAGGAAAAAGTAGACTTATGAGATCGATCCGGGCAAATGTGTGTCTGTCTGTCTGTGTGTGTCCCCCCCCCCCTATCAACTGCTAAACGGCTGCAGCAATCGAAACAAAATTTGGTAGGAGTAATGATCTAAACCTGAATATCTCAATGCCGTATTTGAAAACGATGTCAGTGCTACCAACTGCTGAAAAATCGCAATTGAAATTTGAGGTTCATGTTGTATATCTAGGAAGATATGAATGGGAGCTATTTCAAAATTGGCATATGTATAGGCTAGATAATAATATTTCAAATATATTTGCAGGAGGCCATACATGGCAGTGTTACCAAAATGATTATAAGCCTGCTGATAGGTCCAATTTTTAAATGCATATAACTTCTATACTATCAATTGGAATTCAACCAAATTTCGTATGCATATAACGTCCATGCTATCCATTGGACATCAACCAAATTTTGTATTCTGTACCTTAAGAGATGGAACTAACAATATATTCAGTCACCAGAGCTTCCAACTCTAGTGCTCTATTAGGCTACATTATGCCAGATATATAGTATTTCGAACTAATTAGAAGTTTCGATATTACCAACTTAATTTCGTCATTATTCTAGATAAATCCATATAGATTAATCATTGGTGTTGTACCCGATACCTAGTTGAGGCTATCGGCTACGCCAGTTGTGATCGAGCCATAGTTGATATTTGTGGGCAAAGAAGAAAAGATAGCGCTCAGATCGAGTCGAGAAGAATGGTAGGAGATGACGTAGGAGGCCGAGGAAGAAGGAGGCACTACCCTTCAAGCATATGGAATTATGGGAGAAATACTGGATTATTATAAAGATCAATATGGAATAAAACATTATATAACCTCAGAAGAGAAGGAAATATCAAGAAATCTTATTGGTGATAACTTGAAGAAAGGCAGACAACTCCTTTAGTTATGTTATAACTTAATTGCCTATATAATAGTGGTCGAGGTTATAGCTGTGACGTATGCCAGTGGAAGGAAGGGGAAAGTCACGTGATAGAGCCGGGCGAGACAGCCGAACGGAGTGACACTAGCAGAACGAGAGTAGTAGTCCAGAAAGTCAAGCGAAGCGAATCACATCGTGCACTAGCAGAACGGAAGTAGTATTCCAGAAAGTCAAGCTGAGCGGAACACATCGTGCAGTACGAGAATCAGTTAGCAAGGCAGTGCAGCGCAGTAGTAGGAGTTCGTGGTTGGAACGCACGCTATCTGCAAGGCAGGTTATATAAGCCGTGATCGTGAGAGAGAAAGCCGGTGTTCAGGCAGATGTCTTTTCAACATCGCAGTAATAGTTATGTGAAACAGCAATGCTTTTCCAAACTTACAGTTTATCAAAGCAATACGCAGCATTATGATAAGATTGAGAACATTATTTCAGCTACATTCTCAATGCAGAACAGCACAGCGAAGCGATATAATGAGGCCAGTATTCAACCTCGCATTATACAAGGACAGTGAGGCGGAACGTGTCGTGCTGTGGCCGACATTTTACGATCAGGCGATAATCAAGCAGATGAACATTACTTCGACATTTTGTCAAGCTTAATATGTTTGGACTTGTGTTTCGACAGTCCAATTGTGCAGTCCAATTGCAATTATACACTTCTATTGTGGACTTTTAAATGGACTTGAACATATTTCAGCGGTATTACGGCATATTTTATGATGCATTTTAGACCGAAATATTTAAGGCGACCATGGGGTCGGTCAAACATTATTGCTTTTGGCAAGTGAAAGTTATAAGAGTATGCACTTTGTGAACAGTGGCACGTGCAGCATTATAGTTGCTTATCATGAACAGTTATGAAATATCTCAGTTATGAACACAGATACAGGGTGTTTAACAAATCAGTACACTTTTCTAGATATTTTTTTTTCTACCAGTGAAATTCAGCCGCTATGGAGATTTACATTATTGTCGTATGCCAACCGAACAGTTTGTGGAACAGTGGCGTGACATATTCGAAGAGTATGGGGTACTCTACATTTTTGAACTTTTGTGGAAGAGTTTGGACAATATCCGTGATGGATAATCTTCAGTTCATCGTGTCGGGCTAGGCGGATACGGAGACGTGATGGCACCACAGAGCGATGGATTCGGTTCCTGACGAAGAGGATATACAACATCAGATTCACTTGGAATATGAAGTCAAGCGTTAGTTCAGTGGGTGATACAGCGTTTTCGTCGATCTATCGAGAAATTTGTGACACACACATGGATTATCGGCGATCTTTGAATTATATTAACATCTGGAATATGAAGGTATTGTAAGAGTTATGGCATTCCTGATATGATTTTTCATGAACACTGGGCATACTTGTATATATTTCTAGTAGGAGTTCTACTATTATTTTTCGACATGGCTTAGATATTTTGTGCTCCATTTGCTAGAATATGGTGTTACCATATGATATGGCAGGCACAGTTATACGACGTGCTCACCATTGGTTGACTTTATTACACAGAATTTTGGTCTTTTTATATTTTTAAGTGAGGATAGTGTTTCTTGGTTATAGATATATTTTTGGCGAGTGTTTCGAACTCGTGATCTGCAATTGGATAATTTAAATTATTTCGTCAGTTCATTGCATACTAGCGAGTATGTATAATTCATCAGTAGGGATTTTTTGTTGGATTGTTTGGTGATATTAAAATTGTATTCACTCAAGTGAATGCATATCGCTTTTATGTGACAACTAGAGTCTTGTTGATTCCAATCTTGTACACTCACTCATCAGTCTACGAGATGGGGGCCTGTTGCATTTAGCAATTGTGTGGTGCCACTCACCTTACCCATCGTTTAGGGCATTATCATGATAGTCTACGGGGCAGGGCCTGTCGCTTTAGGCGATTGTGTGGTGGCACTCACCTTACCTGCCAGTCGAGGGCCTCATTTTATCAACCGAGTGTACTTATGATCGTAAGAGGATTAAACAAGAAACTACCAGTCACACATTAGTCGAATTTTGTTAAATAAATTAAAAATAAATGTCAGCAGGGTTACATTTTGCCAATCCAATATTTTGATGCAATACTCTTTTGAGAGTACATTCATTTAACAGCTGATACTTTTGATACTTTGAAACTCTTTGTGAGTGATTTGATACCTTTGTGAAGGATTTCAAGTAATTGAATCTTGTAAGATGAATCATTTATGGTCAGAATTTATTTTGAGGCAGATCAGTATTAGATATTTTTGATGTGAGGTATTATAACACATTGGTGTTTTTCTTTGAAGTAAATCTTGAGAATCTTAAGAGTTTTTACTCTATCTGAAAGCAGATCTTGAATTGGATTACGATTACTAAGGTTAATTTTTCCTTGTTGTTTAAGAAGTTGTCTAGATATGATCAGATTAATTACAGCTCTTGGAGATTGCGTGCGTTAATAATTTGAAGCCAGTTATATATTTTTGTGTATCATGCAACGTGATTATGTGAAGTATTTTTGATAGGTATTTTTGGAAGTTGCCAAGTGGAAGTTTGCAATATTGCCAATGAGTATTTTGAGGCAGACATGAGGTTGTTGAACCCAGTCTAGCATATTTTTGAGATTCATGCTGTGCGCTGAATAGTTATGGTGTTATGTGGAATAATTATGGTGTTATATGGAATAATTGTTGTATTCAAATATGGTATTTGATAAAGTGAGATTATATGGTGAAGTTTTGGATAGTGAGATCCAACGTGGTTTTGTGAAGGCAATATATTATTTTGGCATGATAATTAAATACGAGATATAACTTGGAAGTGATAAAACTGTAGGACAACGTTCTATAACCTATATTAAACATTTGTTTTAGAAAATTAAATAAATAAATAATTTTGATAATCCAAGATTTTCTGATAATAATAATTTATAAAATAATAATCTGAAGTTTAAGCATATTAAAGATCTGATCCGATGAATAAAAATCTAAATAACCAGATGAATTAAAATTTGAACAAATTGATAAATTAAAATTTGAATAAATCGATGAATTAAATAAATTGATGAATTAAAGGTTGAATAAATTAACTGAATTAAACAAATTAATAGGTGATTAAACAGCTGATGATTAACTGAATTAGAAGGTGATAAATAATTAAAGAAACTGATGATTAATAAAATTTAAATGGATTTAAATAAATTTAAATAAGAAATATGATTTAAATAAATTGATGAATTGCAACTTGAATTAATGAATTAAACAATTTAAATGGATGAATTGAGATGATTTAATCTGAATGAGATAATGAAATGAGAGTGTGTGGATAATTGAAGAATATAATGAGTTGATGAATATAATATTCATTTAAATAATTTGATGGTAATAAATTAATTATTCTGACTGGAATATAATGAATATTGGGATGAGAAATAATGTGAGAGATATTTAATTTTGATATGATGATGATGATGATGATGATGATGATGATAACCAATGAATAGTGAAGTTTTCTTTGATTCACAACGAAGCAATAATCAGTGACAGTGTAAATATAGTGTATAAATTAATTGTTAGATTTTTAGGAGCATTTATTGAGATTTTCAGCATTTGAATAGTGCCATATAAGCCATGAAAATAAGTCAATATTCAAATATGTGTTATTAGGATATTTTGTTAGACAGATTCATATTTATTGACATCCACATTCCTGATGTTAAATTAAAGAAAAGTTAGGTCTCAGGGATCACGAAATGTCAGTGACGCAAAGACATAGTGCTACGGTGGCCCTGAGAACCCAGGCGAACTTTAGTAAATTTTTATATTTTATGTGGATGAAATATACTCTGAAATAGCACAGAGATGGTTCGATTTTGAGGACAATGACAACCTAACGTTTGCATTCGACCATACTCTTAGGTAGGGTTTGTGTTTAATTTCTCTGTCTGACTATCAAAGTTTAAATAAATTTGGTTTTATCTTAGTTGTGATCTGATGATGATGTGGTTTTCCCAATCCTTTCCTTTGTCTTAATTAAGGCTTTACCAGAAAGGATGTGGTTTGCTAGGGGTTCAGTAGATGGCGCCCATTTCTATTTGTTATTTTTATTAAATTTAAGCCCGTAACGACCCTGGAGATACTTTATCTCGTGTTACCCTCTGCTTTTGTGATATTTCAACGGAATTTCCGACTCATTCCTTATTTGACTTCATGTTCATTTAACTCCACTCTGGCCTGGGAAGCCAGGTATGCGATGTAATAGCAGATGGGTCATCGCATCCCTCGGATGAACGGGTACAGAGGAGAATTGGCTTTACCCATCCGTGGGGCTTCGATTTTGTTTATACTATGGGAACACATCAGATTTAGATTACGAAGAGATTGATCTCTACTTCATTTAATGGTGTTATAAAATTTATTGAACTTTGTCAGACAATATACTTGTATGCCCATTCCAGTGATCATGTTAGTCATATTAGTGTTATATCATGTTTAATTATATGTCATTTTTCTTATACCCAAGTGAAGTTAGGATTTGATACATTGTGATGTTTTGCTATCCAACGTCTCTGAATTGAAACGTTTAGTTGAAAGGTATAATTATGTCAGCGGAAGATTTAGCTAAGGTGTTAGGAGATTTGCAGAGTAGCATGTCTGGTATTATAGCAAATATTTCTAGAATGGAATCAGAAGTCAAAGAACAGATAAATGATTCAGAAGCTAAATGTAAGGAAAACTCTTAGTCATTACAGGCTAGTAATGAAAATAGTTTAAAGGCATTAGAGACTAGATTGCAGTCAAATAGTAAAGATGGATTAAAGTCATTAGAGACTAGATTACAGTCCAGTAGTAGAGATGAATTGAAGTCATTGCAGACTAGTAACGAAAATAGTTTAAAGTCATTGGAAGAAAGATTACAGTCCAGTAGTAGAGATAAGTTGAAGTCATTACAGACTAGTAACGAAAATAATTTGGAATCATTGGAAGAAAGATTACAGAGTAGCACTGAAAGTAATTTGAAAGCTAGTGAAGCTAATTTAAAGGATAATTTTAAATTGTTAGAAACTAGATTACAAGCTCGTAGTGAAGAAAATAACACAGAGTTGAAAAATAATTTAACGAGTTTGGAAAATAGATTAACGTTAAAGAATGATGAAATATTAAAGGCTTTACAATATGATATAAAGGCAGTAGAAATGAAAGGAGAGAAAAATTTTCACATGTTAAGAAAAAAACATTCTAGAGTTAGAAAATAGAGAAGAAGAAAATATTCTTAATTTGAGAACAGATGTTATGTCTATTCAAAAGGATATTAAATCAGATGTATCGAAATTACGATTCGACATAGATGGTTTAGTAGCAGATGTAGGCAAAATACAAGAATGGTCTACCGAAGTATCTTTCGAATCCAAGATCAAAGGTTTAGAAATGAATTTAGGTAATGAAATTAAAAGTTTGAAATCAGTAATTGGAACAGTCAAAGAGGAAGTCTTAGAAGAGGTTAATTCTAACTTGAAATCCTTAGGAAACCAATTGCAGGCAGACATTAGGAAAATTGATGATGATATAGATCAGAAAGTTAATGAAAACTTAGCATTGTTCAAAGATATAGTCGGTGCAATAGTGGAAGAACGGTATAGTGAGGTCGATGCCGAAGCAAAAGAAAAGCGTGCAGGGCTGGATGAAAAATTAATCGCAGGTATGGCGAATTTGGAAACGAGATTTACTGAGAATAAGGAAACGATGAAGATAGATTCAGCTCAGTTCAGGACAGATGTAGATCAATTAAAAGAACAAGTCGCGTCAGTCAAGACAACATGTGAAGATAAGATAGACAAATTGAAGAACGATTTGGAAGAGAGTAACAGAACGCAGACTGTTATGTCATTAGATAATTTGGAGACCAAAGTCAAGATAGTGGAAAAGCGAACGGAAGATAGGATGACTAAACTTGAGTCTATAATAAATAATTTTACAAGTCAAGACGTTACAACGGGGGATGTATCGATGAATCAGTCACCGATAGGTCGTAGTATGAACAGTCAAGAGGTTAGCGTAGGAGAAGATAGTCAAACGCAACAGAATGTTACATTCGAAAGGACTAGTTCAACCCCTAAAGATAATTCGAATCAGAATAGAAGCACGTCTAGTACGAATGAACGATACTCAGGTCCGGGAACCATAATCAGAAATCTGGATGATAAACCAAGGAAGTTTTCGGGGAACACAGGAGTCACACCAGTCGAATTTCTGAGAGATATTCGCGATTACATGGCGGAACATCGAGTAGCTAAGGAGAGAGAACTAAGGATAGTCGAACGCGCCTTAGATGGGCCGGCGTTGACGTGGTTTCGCGCATTTAGGATTAACTTTGCGAACCTGGAACAATTTGCCATAGCATTTTACGACGATTCTGGAGTGCAGAGGATCAGTTAAACGTAAGAGCAGAAATGTACTCGAAACGTTACTCTACATCACATCCGACGCATTATGCAAATTACTTTAGCACGCAATTGGCAATTTTTGATTCCTCCATTGCCAGAAGACGAACTGTTACAAGCAATAGCAAGGCAGTTGCCAGTAGAGGTACAAAGATCACTTATAGCATCGGGAGCGAATACACTTGAGCATTATGATGATATCCTACGCAGATTGGATAACACGAGCGCTCAGATGACACCCAGAACTTCAAGGAATGAAAATCGAAACACGCAAGAAGTGAATGCGGTAGTTGTCGATAATGCAGCACAGACAGATAGAAGAGATTCCTGGGGAAACAGAAGGAACGAAGGGAATAGAGGAAATATTCACAACGTCCGTGGGAATGACAGATATCAAGGACCGTATGAGAGGCCATATGATCAAGATACAAGAGATAGTAGATACAGGAACTACAATCAGAATTCCAGATACCAGAACCGGAGCGGATATAATAACCGATATCGAGGCAGGTACAATAGGAACCAGAATCAGCAGTCCAATCAAAACAATAGGCAAGATAATAATAACAGGAATGATCAAAATGAAAGACGACAAGATAATCAAGAGTACGGGAGAACAAGGCAAGAGAATAGTCAGCCTAGTTCACCACCCGAAGAGTTGATTAGAGATGTCAATAGGGCAAGCACGAGTGGTACAGAAAAAAAAACGACAAATTAACGCCGAATCAGGATACTAGTCATTGGGAACCCATCATCATAGTTGAAACATACCAGGTCAAAGATGAAGATTTAATTGAAGAAGAAGATATAGTCCACCGAGGGAATCGACATGAATTGCCAGTTATTAGTGTAGAAGTCATGGGAAAGGAAATAAAGGCATTAGTGGATACGGGGGCTATGGTGAGCTTGATATCCATAGGCTGCCTGGAAGAATTGAAATTGTCAGGATATGTTATGATGTTGCCAACTGTTGTTAGCAAGATTCAAGGGGTGATCCCAGACAAGAGCATAAAATGTAAACGTCAGGTACTTTTAGATATTGGAATTGGAACCAGATATTTTGAGCAGATGTTCCTAATTGTGGGTCAACTACATTTCGATATGGTCCTAGGAGTGGATTTCAAGTGAGAGTGGCCTGATCATAGATATGCAGAGTAGGCTCATGTACTTTCAGGAAGAGGACATTGAAAATCAGGAATCCGAGATGACATTCTTCAGAGAGAATATATTGGATGAGATTGTATGTAACATTGAAAGGTCTATCGAGAGTAAAACTGATACGAAGAGAAAGATGAATCCGGAAATACAGGAGCAATTTGATCAAGCAATTTCGGAATACGAGGACATATTCAACGATAAACCAGGACTCATAGAGAATTTTACTTATAGCATCAAGTTGATGGATGACAAGCCATACCACAAGAATTTATATCCCGTACCAGATAAATGGAAGGAAGAAGTCAGTACGATGATAAGCGACATGGAGAGAGATGGAATTATTAAGAAGATGCCGACTGCTTATTTGAATCCTTTAGCTGTTGTCAAGAAGCCTAATGGTAAGCTGAGGATATGCCTAGATGCTAGAGCCCTTAATGAGAGAGTTCTTCCTGAACACGACAGACCACCTGTTATTCGTGAATTGTTGCGCAGATTCAGAGGAAAGAGTTTCTTTTCTACTATTGATCTGACTAGTTCCTATTATCATATAGAACTAGCAGAAGATTGCAAACAATATACGGGATTCCTATTTGACCATAAAACCTATGTTTTTAATCGTTTACCTTTCGGAGTAAAGAACAGTGGTCCGGTGATGATCCGAGCATTAGATGAGAATTTATCAGATGCAGTTAAAGAACATGTGGTGAGCTATATAGATGACCTGATTATAGCATCTGAGACAGCTGAAGAGCATATCAGGCACCTTAGGATGCTTTTTGAAGATCTCCGGAGGACGAATTTCAAGGTGAATTTCGACAAATGTCAGTTCTTTTATGGTGAAATCGAATTTCTTGGACATAAAATCGATGGAGATGGATACAGGCCCAATCCAAAGAAGATAATGGCTATTTCGGAATTTCCGACCCCCCAAGAAAGCTTAAAGAAGTTCGGCAGTTTCTAGGAATGAGTCAGTTCTTTTAAACACATTGTCCTGAATATACCGAAACGATGGCACCTCTGCAGGATTTGCTACGGAAAGGAAATCGATGGAAATGGGACGACAAATGTAATCAAGCATTTTTAGCAGCCAAGAATATGTTAATCCAGAATGTTAAACTCGAATACCCAGACTTTGCTAGAAGATTTTTTGTGGAGACAGACGCATCCAAAATAGGTATCAGTGGTATCCCATATCAGATGGACGATGCAAACAGACACAGATATTTCGCTTTCACCAGTCGCAAACTCAGGAATTGTGAAAGGAATTATTATGCAACAGAGTTAGAGGCATTATCAGTGGTTCAGGCTCTTAAGACGTGGAAGAAGGTGTTGTTTGGGCATTACATAACGGTGATCACAGATCATAAAGCCCTCCAATTTATTATGAAGACATACTTAGCAAGTGACCGCATCGCCAGATGGGCTCTTTTCTTACAACAATTTAACCCAACCATTGTACATAGACCTGGGAAATTAAATCTGTTGGCAGATGTGTTGAGTAGAAACCCTTGTGAAGAGGTAATTGTCAACCACATAGATCTAGTTCAAGAGGACCAAGGAAGTCTGGAGAAGTTGAAAATGTTAGCGCAAACTCAGAAGAGATACACACCTTTGCGAAGGATTTACCGTTTCTTAACACGCAGGATGGAACCAAGAACAAGAACACTATTGATGCAATTAAATTAGAAGACAACGTCGCGAAATTCCAAATGAACTGTGTGATGACGTTTGCGAATCCATTGGTTCCCGTTGTGATCTTTGTCTAGACAATTACGGTAATCAATTTCAACATTTGCGAAGATGATTCTTAAATTAATGTACATTTCTCTTCTGTAATTCACGCCCTTAAACTTGTCTCTACAGTATGTTCATAAACAATGTTTTTAGTCATTCAAAGTGTTAGTACTGTATATTTTTTGACACTACGCATATATAGTTATGGACTATTGAAAAAGAAGAAAACTAAGGGATGACATGTTTCGACCATCAAGGGAGCATCATCAGATCCAAATTCACAAAAAAAAGGGACACCAATACACTGTCAAACCTTCAGTGACACCCACAGACAGTCTCTGTCCTCCAAAAATAAAAATAACAAATTAAAAGCCTGCTAGAAGCTTATCCGTCTAAATTATTATCTGTCTTAAGGATGAATTCATGAAGAAAATTAATAAATGTAAAACAAAAAAATTGGAAAGCAGCCGAAATAAATCAGAAACCTCCATGGACATCAAATTGGCAGGTGAAAAGCTGAAGGAAGTAGGAGATATCTGTTACTTAGGAAGCAAAATAACCAGTGAAGGACGAAGCAAAGAGGATATCAAAAGTAGGTTGGATCTGGCAAGGAAAGCATTTCTACAAAATAGGATTCTGTTGACATCGAATATAGATTTAGGTATTAGGAAGTCATTTTTGAAAGTCTTTGTCTTGAGCGTGGCGCTCTATGGAAGTGAAACTTGGACTGCTGAAAATAGGAGAATTGAAACGTTTGAAATGTGGTGTTACAGGAGAATGATGAAGATCAGATGGGTAGATGGGGTTGTAAACAAAGAGGTATTAAGCCGAGTGGGAGAGGAGAGATGTTTTTGGTGACTGATAATGAAGAGAAAGATAGGTTGGTAGGTCACATACTAAGAATAGCAAGCTTAGGCTAGTTATGGAAGGAAGGGTCGAGGACGAGAATTGTGGGGGTAGACCAAGGTTAGAATATATTAAGCAGATAGCCTCGGATGTAAGGTGTGGTAGCAATGTAGAGATGAAATGATTAGCTCAGGACAGGGAAGCATGGAAAGCTGCATCAAACCAGTCAAAAGATTGAAGACTCAAACAACAACAACAAATATTAAGAACTATATATTTTAATGTTGCAAAACTTAGAAATGACGAGCTCATTAACAAAAAAGTCTTCCTCCCCCAAACTAATCTACGGTGGTGTGAACGGTAAACTGAGATTTATTTTCTCCACAGGTACAACTTTGAACGGTTCAGTAACAAATTGAACCGAGTGAAGAGGCTGAATAATCTCCGTGATCCGATTAAGGAGGGCTACTTCCCGAAGCTCGATAGTCTGGTATCAAGTAGAGTGTGGCCAGCCCGACAGAGTGGTAGTCATCTCAGAGTAAGTAGTACCGAGGCCTGCTGCAATAATCAGAATAAGTAGACCCTACAACCAAGGTCAACTGCAATAATCAGAGTAAGTAGACCCTAGAACAAAGGCCAACTGCAATAATCAGATTAGGTAGTACCAAGGTCAACTGCAATAATCAGGGTAAGTAGACACCAGAACCAAGGCTAACTGCAATAATCAGAGTAAATAGAACCAAGGCCAGCTGCAATAATCAGAGTAAGTAGACCCAAGGTCAACTGCAATAATCAGAGTAAGTAGTACCAAGGTCAACTGCAATAATCAGAGTAAGTAGACACCAGAACCAAGGCTAACTGCAATAATCAGAGTAAATAGAACCAAGGCCAGCTGCAATAATCAGAGTAAATAGAACCAAGGCCAGCTGCAATAATCAAAGTAAGTAGACCCTAGAACCAAGGCCAACTGCAATAATCACAGTAGAACCAAGGCCAGCTGCAACACTCACAGTAGTACCAAGGCCAGCTGCAACATTCACAGCTAGTAGTACCAAGCTCAACTGTAATACTCACAGCTAGTAGTACCAAGGCCAGCTGCAACATTCACAGCTAGTAGTACCAAGGTCAACTGTAATACTCACAGTTAGTAGAACCAAGGCCAACTGCAACACTCACAGTTAGTAGAACCAAGGTCAACTGTAATACTCCCAGTTAGTAGAACCAAGGCCAGCTGCAACACTCACAGTTAGTAGTACCAAGGCCAACTGTAATACTCACAGTTAGTAGAACCAAGGCCAACTGCAACACTCACAGTTAGTAGAACCAAGGCCAAATGCAGTAATCGGAGTAAGTAGAGACAAGACCAACTGCAATACTCAGAATAAATAGAGCCAAGGCAACTGCATTAATCAGATCGTTATAGAGAATTAAAATCTGGTGGCCATCCTACAAAGAAATCTTCAGATGGGGATTCTTTTTAAGAAGATTTTTCTATCAACATGTTTGTGGCGTCAAAGGAAGTGCTTGTACTCGTAGAATGTGTTTGCAACGCGAGTGAGATTACAGAGCTGGAAATATTTCTTGCATATACGTTCATTATTCTTCATCTTAGACTAAATTTGTCTTCAGATTGTTATTGTAGTTTATAGATTATTTAATAATTCTTCTATTGCTTGATTTCCTTCGTCTTTGTTACGAAATAATACTTGCTCCATAGTTGTCAATATTTTCACTTTATAATGGAGGAGTACATTTTCTGCAAGATGAGTAGAGTGAAAATAACGTTGGAGAAAAAGGCTGGTATGATTACTTGCTCGCATGTTGGTCTCAACAGAAGATATATAGGGTTTATGGAAATGTTGGTTACACATTTCTAGGACTTGTAGAGAGTACATAGTATTTTAAATAGGAACCCATGTACGGAAACGTACTGAACCCGTATTTTATAAACTACTAGCAGTAGTGCCCGTCTTCACCCGGTGGATTTATTTGTTTTATGGATGATAATGAATACTACTACAGAACTGGAGCACTCAAGGATAAGGATCGGAAAGCACCAACGCTTATTGCAGCTGATAACCTCAGTAAACTGTACCAACACCATCGCCCTTATACAGAGGCATACTATTGTCATGATGATAACTGTTTTAAAGGGCCTAAGAATTTGTTTTGGACTAATTACTCCCCGTGACTGCAATTTATAAGCAGCTCGCAATTCTGCACCAGAACACTGGCAGGGGCGACGTGATTCAGCCCGCATTGCCTGGCAACAATAGACTTAGGTATTATTGAAGCTGTTCTGGAGCGCTTGTTCTTCCAACTTACTGAACAAAAAACAATCTTTAAGGTTACATGAGAGGTGTAGCCTAATGCTATATAACCTAAACTATTCCTCTTCAATCAGGCTATCATATACAAAAGAATTTTTCGAATCCGACTGGTAGTTCCAGAGATTAGCGCGTTTAAACACACAAACAAATTCTTCAGCTTTATTTTATTAGTATAAATGGATAATTTATGAGGTTACACTCGAATGTACTCGCGTGATAATAATTATATTATATTTCAATTCAAAGGGAAAGACATAGGCAACCTTCTTCGCATAAATGCAACCCGCACAGCGTGATAGTCGGAGAGAAAACTATAAGGTGCGTTCAAAAAGTAACGAGCCGGAGGCTGTAATGAGCAAACCGGTGACGACATCGGCTAATCGTGGCGTGTGTAACAAGGTATGGTTCCGACCAGAGCGTGGAAGGTCACCGCCCGTCACTAGAGGGCACGCGTGCACGTCACGCGACGATACAAAGCGAGCAGCAGCATGCATCGATAGTCCAACGCTGCCAGTCACATTGCAAACAGTGACATGTGGGCGTCAAATGAAGAGCAAAGAGGTGTTGTTCGGTTTCTGACAGCAGAAGGAGTAGGGGGAACGGACATTCATCGCCGAATGTCACAAGCATACGGCGAACACTGCATGTCCCTTGCAAGGGTCAAGGCGTGGCACAAGTGCTTCAGGGAAGGACGGGTATCGTTAGCCGATGATGCCCGGTCTGGGGCACCCCCCTGCATGCCGATGACAACGTCCAGCTGGTTGATGCACTCATTACCCAGGACCACCGAGTGACAGTGAACGCCATAGCCGCCGTGGTCGGATTGAGCGTCGGAAGTGTGCACACCATCATGAAGGAACGACTGCACTTGCGCAAAGTGTGCCCCACAGTCTTCAACCACACCAGGAAGCATGTCGAATGGCCTACTGTCTTGGTCTTGGTTGGACGATTGATGCATGCTGCTGCTCGCTTTGTGTCGTCACGTGACGTGCACGCGTGCCCTCTAGCGACGGGCTGTGACCTTCCACGCTCTGGTCGGAACCACACCTCGTTACCCACGCCACGATTAGCCGATGTCGTCACCGGTTTGCGCATTCCAGCCTCCGGCTCGTTACTTTTTGAACGCACCTTATATATAAGAAGCGAGTTAGAATATAAAATGATCAGATTATAATCGGCCGTGTTAAATTTTATGGTAGCTGGAAGTGAGCAGTTTGACAGGTTACTCGAGAGCGCACATAAATATAAAACTGGTTGACAAACAAGTTCGCGCTATAATAACTGGATTGGGAGTGAGCCAAGTCGACGGCGAGGACACACTTACGGCGCGTGCAGGGAAGACCGCCAGAGCCTAGTCACGTGAGAGCCGTAACCAATCAGAAAATTACAATTTCATGAGGAGTAATTAGATGACAAATTACTACATAGTCTACATTTTTTCGGCTGCTTCGGTGCCGTAGTCGGTAGCATGCTGAGCTTCTATGCCCAAGATAGCGGGTTCAAACCCGGCCGAAGCCGTCGGATTTTTTAAGAGCGTTAAAAACCCTCAGTATGCCTTCCTTCGGAGGGGAAGTAAAGCCGGCGGTCCCATGTCATAGATTTATGGCATGTTAAAGAACCTTCCACTAATTGCACCTGTGTGAAGCTAAATTGGATAGGTTAAGAATGTAAACAACGCTCTTAGGTTTCTACGTTCGTTGCCAAGAGCTGACTGCGGTGGCGTCTAGTAGCTAAGTTCTGAACTTGGCCTAGTAGTCGTTGACGGTGGCGCTTGGCGGCAAAAGTAGGAGCTATTTGAAAAATTCTAAGTTGCAGTACTTAAATTAAAAAACAGATAACACACACTAATACAGTCATCACAATTAACACCGGTTATCAGACAGATTCTACACACACCCAAAATACACGGGGCTACATGACCGCGTTGTCGCAGCACCTAAACTTAAGAACCAACCAACCAGTCTACATTTGGAAATGATTTGAAAATATTAATATAAATGGGATTTAAAAATGGACAGGTCAATACAAGGTGATTATTTTCCACAGTGTACAAACTCGAGGGATTGATCGCGGAGAACATACGGAACGAAAATTATCTAAACGTGTCTGAAAATGCATGGTGTCCATCCTAGGGACCAGTCTTCCTTCCACGTTGCCTAACAGGCCGGAACTATCAGCGTTTTTTGCGCGTGACTTTGCCTCGTTTGCTGGAAGACGTACCATTGATGATTCACAGGGTTATGTGTCTGCTACTTGCTCCAGGCCACTTCGCCGTTAACTTCCGGACGTATCTCAATTGTGTCTTCCCTGGTCGATGGATCGGACGAGGAGGTCCAGTTGCATGGCCTGCTCGTTTACCAGATCTCAACCCATGCGATTTCTGGTTATTGAGCCATCTCTAAAGTATCGTGTATGCCGAGCCCATTCCAGATGTGGAGACACTGGAGCAGCGTAATCGTGCTGGCTTTGACACGGTTCGAATGCAATCTGGCCGATGTGAACGGCGCGTACACGCATGTAGGCACATGGACATCATTTTCAACACATACTATAACTGCGCCGTCTCTGTAACAAAGAATCATCCAATAAATGGTCCCTAACAATCCATGCATTTCCGGACATACGTTCATTAGTCATTTTTGTTCCGTATCCTCTCCTCGATCAAAATCACCCTGTGTACTCAGATTCTTGAGAGTAAAGCGGGCCATACACGATGAGATCTGTATCGAGAGACTGTCTCATGAAACGCGTATCTGATACCAGCTGTGTCGTGTGTAGCGTTGTCATAGCTGGTCTCACATGGCATCATGACGCAACGGAGCAGGTATCACGTCTCTCGCTCTGGACAAGAGACCTTGAGATAGATACAAGCAACACGATACAAGTATCAACAAGTTTACACGTGTGTAGGGAAGTATCGCGTGTATCACAGAGCACGGCCGACTGGATGCGAACTGAGCTCTTTACCGGCCTTGACAATCCCATGCATAACGTGTAATTGGAAAATTTCTACTCGTAGCCGATAGAGCGCACTCCCATCCATTATAGGCGCGATTAATAAACAGCTGTACAGTACGTTTATTAAATGTGTAATCTCGAGAACCACTGAATGAATTTTGATGCGGCTTTCACCATTCTGTAAAGGTAATCTCGACGAAGATTTCTGTAGAAATCCAAGAATCGGGGAGTTGGTTTTACACTGAGTAGAGATAAGTATTTGTCATGCAATGCTTGGTTAACAGCGCTGTGTGAGCAGTTGAGTAACTAACAAGATTTCATGTAAAAGGTCTCATTGTCTAGGCCGGTTGTGGAGAACGCAGCTCGCAATCAGTCGGCCGTGCACAGAGTTATCATGAGCGGAGAAATATCTGAGCGTGCATTTTGGAAATAATTTATAAATTCCTACCAAAAGTACACATGCCTATAGGGCTCAAAAATGATAGTTACAGCGATAGACGTGCCAGAAACAATGCGTACGATAGTTTGCTCTCTTTATTAACCACGCTTTAGACCACATTCTTCGTTTTTTCATTAAACAAACACCAAGAACTATCCCCCCATAGCAAGCATTTCGTCTACTGGAGGATCGGACGCCATGTTATTTCCACTAAAACTAACAACAAATCTCGGCGTGTGTAGAACCACGGAGACGAGAGACCTGCATCTAGAGTCCGCCTCATGAGACAGTCCCTCGATACAGATCTCAGCGTGAATGGCCCGCTTAAGAGTAATAGGGCTAATAAATGTAATTGAAGTGTCGCCTAAACACGTCATAGACAGAACGTACCAGCATACCACATGCAGCTCTTTGTCACAGGAGATGTTCAATGTGCCCTTCGTGCGCATTGATGCATGCATCAACCCGCCATCGTAGTGAATCTCTGATGCGCTGATCTATCCCTGGAGTATTGCGTATGGTTTCGCAGCCTTCCATAATACGGGCACGCAGACTCTGAACATCTGGTACAGGGATTCGATACACAAGAGCTTTCAAATGTCCCCACAAATAAAAGTCCAGTGGGTTTAGGTCCGGAGAGCGTGGAGGCCAGGTAATTGGTCCACCTCTAACTATCCATCTGTCACCGAATCTGTCATTTAGAAGCCGACAGACATTAACACTAAAATAGGGTGGTGCTTCATCGTGGATGAAGTACATCACAAGAATAGTTGATGTTACCGTAAGTCTCATGGCAACACGGCCATGTTAAACAAAACACTGGCGGTGCACCTACGGTAATGACAACGTAACCAGATGCAACCAACAGTGCATGATCCCCAAGATTCGGACGTTCTGTTCTTGTGTGTTTTCAGGGGCGGGTCCTGATTAAAATTTTAGGGTGGGCCAGATGACACTATTGTTGTTTCATATTAAATATTGTTTTATATTTGGCATTCATTGTTGCCAATATTGCCATTATCATCATTCCACACAACATACCGTTTGAAACAATTTTTAATAAATAGTTGATGCATTAAAAACTGTACTCACATGGCTCTTTATTGATAAATATATTCTCTACTCTGCTTGGATGAAGCAAATTTATCTATCTGATTGGTTGATGAGGTCATAATTATTTAATTTCTAACTTTGTGTTCAGAGCTATAGAAGAAAATGGATTTGTTAATAAATATTCCACTTTCATTTTACTATGTTGCATTCAATAGACATATTAAATAACTACGTACCGTGCCACAAAGGTTAAAAAACACATTTATACAGTAGAAATTAACTTCAGGCAACTGAAAATGTATAAATATAGTTTTGTCTAATGTCAGAAAGCTGCGAACAATGGCTGAATACCTGTTGAAGGGCGTGGGATGGGGTGGACCCTTCTCACGTAGAGACAGAAGCAGAAAGTGACATGAAGAGATCTTCTGTTTCGCTTCAAAGCAACGCTATGGGCCCAATATTCTGGCCCTTAAAGAGAGAGAAAGTTCCCTTCATAGCACTGAAGAATTCGCGCGCAAGACAGTGCTATGTCCACTGTTTCCTCACCTGGCCCATCAAGCCATATACTTTACATGGGACTTTCTGCGGACCGGCCCTCGCTATGACGATACACCGTACGAGCCTATCAGGATCTTAACCTAGGAATGAGTTATTTATAATGAATTCTCTTTAGAGATTCTAGAAGGGTAAAACACTTATTTTAAGTTGAGTATCTGCATTATAAAGTTAATTTTAAAAAAACATTAATTAAACAAATTCTTTGCAATGCTGCCTAACGGCCTTGGTTGGGCAGGGCCCATTCGGCCCTTAATGACGCACCGTCCCTGGTGTTTTTCATGATTTATGCGTTGGAGACAATGAGGTGTTTCCGGACCCATGTTCATATAACATAATTTCTTCGTCTACGTGTGAGGAATGTGTCCTGGATGTTGAGCCGTACCTTTTTGATACACCCTGTATGCCTTTCAATCCCTGGTAACACAGTTGTTTAGCGGAGTATTTTATTTTTTATTTCTTAGTTGAGGAGACTTTTGGGCCCCAGACGGTCCTACATCAATTGTGCGGGTAACTCTTCTTCTTAAGTATTCAATCCATGGATTGGTCTGCGGCTTATCAATTTCAATTTAAAGAAGTTTGGGGGATATTAGATTGTTCAGTAACTGAATAATAATAATAATAATATCGTATGGCCTCTGTGCCGGGTGCAAGCTTTGTAATTTGACACCCAGAGGGTAGCTTGCAAGTCGAATTTCGTTGTTCATTGAATCACTATGAAAGTCAAGGAGGTTAGATGCCTAAGCTCCTTGAACACTATAGCGCTTTCTAGTAGAGAAATGAGGAACTTTGTGTTGGCGGAAACTTCCGATATTAATTTTGCCATTATGAACACGGCCTACTGAATTCAAATGGGTTCTTTGACATGCCAACATCGTATGTCATGCGTATCGTATTTTTGCCGCCTTTCAAAAATCACTTACCACGGCCAGGAGCTAGCCTGCAAACTTTGGGTTAGTAGACCGACACGTTGACCACTCACCCACCGTGGCAAGCTTCAGTAACTGAAGAAATTGATCGTTAAATCAGATGGGGTGGCAGAGAAAAACTTTTTTATATTTTATAATCTCTTATTTATTAAAATAATAATAATAATAATAATAATAATAATAATAATAATAATAATAATAATATATATTAATTATCCAAATAATCAAATTCTATTCTGATCAATAACGACAATTGTTATTTTATTGACATGAATTGGAGTGCGACCTCTCCAGTCGGCTCTATTTATAGCTTTCCTCGTCATCTCTTCATAGTTTCTGCATCCTACATCAGACATGATTTGCTGTACATATTATAGGCGTGGTCTTCCTCGACATCTTTTGCCTTCAACCATTCCCACCAATACCGTTTTCAGCAGGCTATTGTGTCTTAAAATATGTCCTATCAGTCTAGTCCTCCTCCTCTTTATGCTTTTCCATAAGGTATAATTTTCCTCCACCTTTTTAAATACTTCAGCATTCGTTAGTTTTTCTGTCCAGTTAATTTTTAGCATTCTTCTATAACACCATTGTTCAAAAGAATGTAACCTCCTTTTTTCTTCTTTCCTAATTGACCACGTTTCGCAACCATAAAAGGCAATGTTACAAACATACGCTTTTAATAATCTTTTTCTTGTTTTAAGATTAATGGAATTTGTAGTGAATAAACGTTTGTATTTGTGAAATGCTAATTGGCTTGTAAAATTCTACATTTGATTTCTTTCTCGCTTCTTCCATCTTTGGTAATTTTGCTTCCGAGATATTTAAATTCTTGTACATTTTGTAGTGCTTTGTTGCCCACCACTATTTTCATATTTGAGTCTTTTTTCTATCGCAGACCATAACTTTCGTCTTTGACTGACTTATTTTCATGTTGTATTCATTATCTATGATTTCCTCCATTTTTACTATTATTTTTTTGAGATGTTGTTCACTATCTGCAACTATGGCAATGTCATCTGCAAATCTAATCATATTTATTTGTTCACCTTGTATCCTTATTCCTAAATTCAAATCCTCTCGAACCTTATTCAATGCATCCTGGATGTAGGCATTAAAGAGCATGGGAGACAAAGTACAGCCTTGTCTAACTCTTTTCCTTATTTTTGCTTCCTCTTGATCATTTCCAATTTTAATTACTGCAATTTCATTTTTGTACAAATTCCAGATTATTCTTCTATCTCAATATGGGACTCCTATGTTTTTAAGAATTTCAAACATTTTTATCCAATGTACATTATCAAAAGCCTTTTCAATATCCACAAAACATAAATATGTTCTTTGGTCTTTTTTCCAGTCCTTTTGCAAGTATAAGTCTCAATGCCAATGTAGCTTCTCTGGTACCCTTACCTTTAACAAACCCAAATTGGTCTTCAGTCAGAAATTCTTAAATTTGCTTTTCTAAAGAGCCTTCCATCATACTACCGATTCTTGGGAAATCATAATAGATCATTAATGGAGTAGTTTCCCGTTTCTTTCTCCATTCTATGCCGTTGACCAGCACTTTAGTGGTTCATCCGCCTTCAGAGTAGTTTTCTACCTCTAGGGCAAGAGAGTGCCCTGTTCCTTTACTCGCTCATCTGCCCTCCAAGGAGGCCGTTGGCACTTAGTAATGGTTATCTCCTTATCCCGGGAGACACTCGGTCCCTGTATTCGTTAGCCGCTTGAATATGACAAATGAGGACATTGCCGGAAGAGTGGCGTATAACGAAAAACTGAGTTTTGAGGTAATCACAGTTGAATGTTTTGTTATGAAATATCTTTCTTCAATGCAGGTTAATTAGCTTCTTATATTTTTGGATTTAAAATTGGTTCGTCTGAAAGTTAATAAAACCTATGAGTTTGTAATATTTCATTCACTTTGTTATAGAGAAAAATAAAATAAAATGATGTGTTATACGCCCTTTTTGCGGCAATCGTTAAAAACGCTCAAAATATTTTGTAAATAAGTTTATTGTGATGAGATAAAGTGTACATTTTACAAATTATTAATAGCATATCAATACAGAAATGTTTAATCCTCTTAAATAGGCCTAATTGATGAAATATATTTATAAAAATAACTGGTTATAGGGCTAATAATAAGACTGGGAAAATAAAAACTGCGGGAAGCAAATTGTATCATTATTTTAAATGTTATTGTGGAATGGAATAATGATACTGCATATTGCAGGTTAGAAAATGAAATATTGAAATATTACAAGTTTTGTTGGTGTTTGGCTCACCATGAGTTACTGCCAACTGGACATGCCTTCAGAAAAATATCCCTCACATCTACAAAAATTAGCCGATTTTAATGAGATTTTCAGGGAAGACAATAACAATATGGTGGATCGATTAGAGAGATTGCCGGAAAAAGGGCGTATAGGCGTATAAGCCCCTCTTCCGGCAATGTCCTCAAATGTATATTCAAACGTGGGTAACTGGCAGCACAGTAATCCAGCATGAAGCTCTTTTTGTATTCCATGACGTTGCTTTTCATCTATGGATAAAATGGCTGCCAGCAACCACCGACCTCGGGGTAAATATTAGTCTTTGGATTTGTATGAGCTTTATTATGTGAAATAACGTACTAACATTATGAAGTAGTTATTTTATATCCTGACTCTTAATTTGCTGTTACAGTAATTACGAATTTAATTATTAACTAGTGGATACCCGTCAAAACATGACGGTCATTGGGAAAATAATTACTGAAGGATTCTCTTATATGCATTTTTTGAACGATCACTTTTTGACACTGTTGCAACTTTAAGGGCGTCGAAACATCGACTTCACAACCATGACTGAAACCTTGATGAGGCAAATAGAGACTAAACATTCCAGAGTTTTCCCTTGAGCTTTATTGATTGTGATAAAGTACGCCAAGCGAATTGGAAATTGGAAAATGGAATTGTTTTATCGGAAGATGTTAAATCAAGTCGAAGGATTATAGCTCTCTGCCCATTAAGTGATTTTCCCCCTCATATATTTACTCTAAAATTTTGAGCCATAGAGCCACATCAATATTTCCCCCTTTTTAATTGTAATAAACTAAGATCTCAGTATGACGCGGTGGGATTCGCCATTTCTCTGGTGGAATAGAGCCATTGTGTGCAAGCGCGGGAGCGACAAATTTTTCTTCAATAATTTAAAAATATACCCTAACATATATTTTCCTTTTAATGACACTCTGCAAATCTACATGCCAAGAGCTCTCGTTAGAATGCATTACGAAGTCAAACAGTTAAGCCGTTTTCTCAATCATTCGGTACCAAAAATCACCTTAGTGTTTTAAACATATAGATATTCAGCCATTTTGCCCATAGATGGAAAAATGTGTGGCCAAATGGAAATAATTGGGATGGGTTATCACGAGAAATCGAGTGTCGTCCGCTAAATCGCGACATTGTGACCGAAACTCGATTTGTCATGATACATCGATTTCAATGGCTGTCTGTGATTGGCTAGTTAAAGTTATTTCACTTCTGACCGCTAGATTGCTGTAGCGTAGCACTTAATCTTCAAGTCGGAAGTGAGGAATGGCTCTACTATAGATACGAAAATGTACAATCTGGTTCCCTCAGCAGAAGTTGATGAGTCAAACACCTGAATTGAAATAGTATTAATACCTATCATAAATGTCTAATAACATTAACCTTTCATATTATATTTTTTCTCTATTACATTTATGGTTTCTGAAAATTTGTAATGGATGCGATCTCCAATACATACAAATTTAGGCTGGGGCAGCCTTTTCAGAATGTTGGCATGGTTACTAGCGTCACATCATCTTCATCAGGTCTGAATATCATATTTCTTTGGTCCACGCTCTTGAAACACATCACTTCAGCATCATCTTCATCAATATTTTGTATAACCTCTATTGACTAATTTTCTGTTTTCTTGACACTCCAAAATTCCCCCCACTTATGTGCCTAAATTACCCCCAAGAATGTCCCACAATTACCTCAAAACTTCAGATGGGAATTGCTTTCTAACTAAAGATCCTATAATAACATGGTCAAAGAGGAACATTTATTTAATGCCTTAACTTTGGTTAAATTTAGTAAGCTTTATCTATAATAATTGTGTCAAACATAACAAAATTTTCAGCCTACCTGTGAAATACTGAATATGAGTGTGGTTCTTTTATAATTTTTCATGATCATGATTTGGTAATTTCTTATAATTTAGTAATTGACTGTGATTCAAGACATTCAAAATATGAAATTGCTGGTTACCAAATAAAAAACAATTAATTCTAACACGTTATTATCATGTCCAGAATTTGCCCCAACATTTTCTTGTCCCTTATTTTCCCCACCTTACCCTAAATAGATAGTTACCAACTTTCAAACTAAATTATTTTGAGTTTTAAATTCAAAATCGTTGATAATTAGATCATATTACGGAGCCCTTAATGTCACTGCATTCTGTTCCAGGATATTAATCGAGAAGAACTACAAATCAAATTTGATATCGTGGATTTGGAGCGGTGGCGAGACCGGATTTACGCAGCCATCCATCAGCGCTTTGTTGAAACCGTAAGTAGCATAACAGTCAGCTTCCAACAAGTAACTACTGCTTATAAATAATCATTCAGGGAGAGATACACACCTTTCAGGGTCAAACAATTTTCAATTTTTTAATAGTACATTATGCAACGAGCCTATAATGGCAATAATTAAGAGACGAGTTGCATACGACTGTTTATGCTCGACGATAATTATAACTTTATTATATGTTTTAACATAAATATTCATAAATATCAGTGGGATTCAGTAACTTCAGTTAGTGAACAGAGCGCGCTGGTTGTGCTGACTGAACAGAGCACATGCGTGGGTCATCGAACTTCGAAAGCAGAGACCATTTACTTTGCTTGGCAATGCTATGGTTTACAGCCTGCATGATTTCTAGTGACGTCCAGCTCTAACATTTACTAATATTGTCACCGAAGTCGTTTGAAAGCAATGCGCTGTGTAGAAATTGGAGTTGGGGATATTAAGGTGCAGTGCTATTTGTTGTCTCATATTCGCCAGTTTATTTACGCAAACATATGGGACGGTACAATTTCCATGTCGGTAATTTATGTAGAAGGATGCTGTGGTGCAAACTTCTGGACGTAGATTCATACATTTCTTGCATATGTCAAAGTATTTTCTTGTTACCGTAAATGTTCGTGTTGATTTTGTCTTTGTGTTTGGGATTGTAACTACAATGGTTGATCCAATATCAAATTTGAACTTTCAAATCATGTAATTTATGTCCGACATGTTGGATTTTGAGCGCATGCGCGAAGCTATCCTTACCTAATTGGTCAATGAATGAGCTCTGATTGGCTGGAGAAACTGTTTCATAATGAAGAATAGTACTATAAGGACCCTCATTATGATACAGTTTTCTGACCTATAATATTTACATTTCGACATCGTCGAACATAATTTATCATTAAAGGGGGAGGTACACCATTCAGGGTCAAAATATTTTCAATTGTTTTAAATTAATTATTTGAATGACTAATCTTTTGTTTTTCATTTCATGAAAACAAAATGAAAATATCTTCAATATTTCTGGAGATATGCCCGTAAATGTTAGTTGCTGTCGCTTAAGTTGTCTCCTTAAATTCTACTCTTTGGTAAGTTTGAAGCTTGTTTCGCGGTAACTTAATTTTCACACTGCGTTTAAATGATAACTCAAATACTATTCAAGATATCTCAATGACATTTTGCATGATTGTGTATTGTACTAATATGAACAACACACACCAAAATAGTTTGTGTATCAAGAATACTTCCCATTTAAGGGAATATTTTTTACCCAACAAAACTAAAAGAATATACATTTAGAATAAGAATATGACAAAGAAGAAAAAATATTTCCTGAATATTTGTATCAATTATTTTGGTGTATGTTGTAGCCGTGAATGTTACCAACAGCTCAAAAGAACATACATGTAAATATTTTAAATTGTGGGGTACTTATTATGTAAACACTATCCAACTGTACAAAAAACAGCTGAAAGTTTGGTGGTGTAATAATGCATGACTGCAAACATATTAATGCATAATAATGATTGCACTGTGTTTAATAACACTGCAAAGTTCTATTTTTTTGCAGATTATAGTTTATAATGTTAAACAGGCGAATATTAATTTTGCCTAATTGCTTTTTTTTTTTATAAATACATTCAAGCAGAAGAATACCACTCGGGAGTGCTTTCTACCAACAGCAACGGAGACCAGTATGGAACAAGGATATACCAATTAAGACTAAAGAAGTTATGTACAAAGCATTATTATGTTCCTATAATGACATATGCAGCAGAAACTTGGACAATGACTAAGAGAGATGAGAGCAGAGTGCAGGCAGCTGAGATGAGATTCCTGAGAATTATGGTCCAGAGAACGAGGAGGGACAGAGTGAGAAATGAAGATATACGGAAAGAACTGGGAGTACAGAAACTAAATGACAAACTGGAGCAAAACAGATTGAGATGGTTTGGACAAGTCAAAGGGATGAATGAAGTAAGGCTACCAAGACGAGCACTGGAACGACGGATGGCAGGGAAGAGAGGACGAGGAAGACCAAGAATGCGTTGGATGGACTCGGTGGAGAATAGCATTAGTAAACGGAACCTTGATTGGAACACTATGTCGGAAGAGGAATGGTGGAACGACAGAACAAAGTGGAGAGGATCCATATTCACCCCCACCCAGTGTCAGCGGGAAAAAGGGAAATGAAGATGATGATGATGATGACATTCAATTATACTAATTTTATCATTATTTCAAATAATATATTACTTCTTAAATTATCCTAATTCACAAATTAAACTTTTTATAAAATCATAATTCAATAAAATAATTTATAACATTATTAACTTGATGACTAATTTACAGTAAAGTCTACAATTTTAATCACACTTTATAAATTATAATTTCCAACTTAGAGCTTATCCCTCAAAATATTTTCTAGATTACTTAATTATTTATCAATTAAAATAATTACTTAAACTAAACTGAATTAAATTCATTTCTTAGAAAACTAGATATCTTTTAAAACGATTACCATTTCATTTCCATTATAATATTTTTAATAAATATATACATTAAATAAGCCTCCGTGGCTTAGGCGGCAGCACGCCGGCCTCTCACCGCTGGGTCCGTGGTTCAAATCCCGGGCACTCCATGTGAGATCTGTGCTGGACAAAAGGGCAGACAGGTTTTTCTCCGGATAATCCGGTTTTCCCTGTCACAATTTCATTCCAGCAACACTCTACACTATCATTACATTTCATCTGTCATTCATTTAATCATTGCCCCAGAGGAGTGCGTCGGGCCTCGGCAGCCGGCACAGTCCATATCCTCGCCGCTAGATGGGGGCTTCATTCATTCCATTCCTGACCCGGTCGGAGACTGGAAGCAGGCTGTGGATTTTCATTTTCATTACATTAAATAAAACTAGTGGGCCCGTGCGAGCTTTCGCAATGTGAATGTAGGTTTACGGGGTAGTAGGGAAGAATGTGGGAGAACGAAGTTTTAAATATTGAAGACATGTATTTATTGTTGTTAAACGGCATACGTACATAAGAAAGAATTATGTAGAACAGTGTTTTGTACTTGTCACAGCACCTCTTTGTAGACAATATTCGATGCTACAACGAATTCATCGGTTATTGTTTGCTCGGGAGTTTCTTCTACTGCAATTTTTATATTTGCAAGGGATTGAACCCTAGAGCAGTGTTTCCCAAACTTTTGTGTGTGTACCACTTGAAGAGATAAGAATCTCTCGCGTACCACCTAATGGTTGGGAGATATAGTAACTATAACACCCACAACCGCTACGTAGCAGACCAAAAGAAGGATTGTAAATTGTGTTTGTTAGAGTTAGACTGTTGGAGTTAAAGTTCAAATACGGTAATAAAAAGTGTGTCCAGTTGTTTTATTATCTATTACAATAAGTATTCAATTCAAACTTTCAGAATTGACTCTTAATAATTAAACAAACAAAAACAAAGTTCAAGTAACAACTTCAATGTGAAGGATGAGCTTGAAGATTAGAAGCCAACATAGGAATGTCAGGTTTAAGTTTGCTGAGTCTCAAACGAAGAACCTATTCCGGTATTTATTCTTGAGATAAACAAGTTAAGAAAATGCAGTCGTACACAAGTAGTGTACGCGTACCGACAGTAGTGGCTACGCGGGCTAAAGCGCTGCGTTAGGTCAAGGGGCCAAGCTCCCTGCTGACTCGGTAGACGCGTGGGTTCGAGCCCCACCGTCGGCTGTCCTTGAAATGGTTTTCCGTGGTTTCCCATTTTCAACACCAGGCAAATGCTGGGACAGTACCTTCTGACAGGCCACGGCCGCTTCCTTCCATATCCTTGCCCAGTTTCATTCATCTTCATCCATTCCATCACTCATCGCGACGCGCAGGTCGCCCACGGGCGTCGACTAGAAAGACCTGCACTCGGCCTCTCAGGAGGCTACACGACAAAAAAAAAAAAGTGAAACGCAGTAAAAATCTAAATGCTTTGTCAGCTATGTCTGCATAGTCTGCTCGCCTCTCCATCCCAAAGTTCACAAGAGCCATTTTTGAAAAATCTTGCCTTAGATCTGAGTCACAATTCAATTCATAAAACTGCTCCTTATCTTTGGCCTTAAAGTCCTCCGGCAACAGATCAATATTTTTATATTTTATATTTTTATATTTTCGTAACATCACCGCGTACCACTGCAGCAGTACGAGCGTACCACAGATTGGGAAACGCTGCCCTACAGAAAGTCTTGGCGAGACCACACCGGAGCCATCTGCTGAGAGACTCCTCAGCTAGCAGTACGCCACGCTCCCGCCAGATGGCTGCCGCCGCCGTGCTGCCCTGCGCTCTAGCGGCAGACTCGCCTGGCAGTACGCCGCGCTCCCACCAGATGGCTGCCGCCGCCGCTCTGCTCTGCGCTCTAGCAGCAGGCTCGCAAGGTTACGGTGCTCCCATTGTAAATGTACATTTTTTAAGGTATTTATTTAATTATGAGGCATTTAAAGAAGAAGTGGGTGCGCTTGGGGCACACAGGGGGTTATGCGGAACCTGTAGGTACCCCATATGTGTAGGTTGGTGTTAACAGGACCTTATTTTCGATACAAAACTGGAATGGGACCTTAGCAGAATAATATAGGGAGGATATTGTATTATCTCTTTTTAACTCGAGAAATATAAATTTCTTACAAAATGATTAATAAAGCTTATAGTGTTTGAGATAATGTTTTTCTCAACTCTGTAGTAATCGTCAAGCGAAAGGTGTACCTCCTCCCTTAAGTTGTACAATGTCTTGGCGAGAGGATCGACAAACCTTTAGTGACGCTTCTAAATCGTTCAACATTTCCCAGAAAATCTATATAGGCTATATTGGTAAACTTAGCAATACAATGAAACCATTTAACCCTTACCACTCACGCGGTGGGAAAGCCGTCTGAGCCCCTTCGAAAATATCTCACATAGAGCCTTTTCAAGTAACACTCGACATCCAAGGTGAGCATTGAACGAGAACGGACGCCATAGAGGACTCAGGTTTCGAATACAAGCTAAGTTTAAATAACTTCATTCCATCATTTGTGCATTTGCAACATTGACATCATAACCACATTGCAATAGGCCACCCGTTTAAACAGTAACAAAATAGCGTCGACGACATCATTCCTGAAGTTCGTCACAATAATAATAACACAGGTTAACACACTTAAAATACATTAATAAGAACTAGGGAATGAATTTTTAGGTTTTCAAAATTGTCATTATAAGTTTTCAGAAACATAAAATATTTTTCTTTTAGTTTTTTAATAGGTAGAATGGGATTTAAAAATGGTTTTTATGTTTAAAGCGTGGAAAAAGTTGACATAAATTGCGCAAAGCTTAAAATTAACGAATTCTTAGTAGAAAATCTGATTCCAACGAGAGTGTAAATTAAATCCATATTTTACATAATGATACGACTTTATCACTTCACACTTTTAAGCAATATTTGCTGTTCTTAAATAAGTTAATTATAATAAAATATTTATTGCGGCCAATGGCCATAGATAGGAACAACATTATAACATTGTGAACAATAATGAATCAATCGTATACCTAGGTAACACCAGAGACTTGTGTTCATCGAGTCCGTTCACCCATTCCACTGCACTACACTTTGATCAAGACAACATAATCAGTCCTCGTCTAAACAAAACTGAGTGAGTGATACTAGTCTTCTACTGCATTCCATGGCGTGATATATATCGCACTGATTGTTGCATAATCGGCAAACACACTCCTGGCTGGGCTGATGGAAGGACTTCCTAGTGCAGATGCGATGGTGGAAGCCATGGATCGCAAATCTGGTCACTAGGTGCCTCAGCTCATACTCTGGTCGCATCCATTCTTTATATAACATTGCATCTGTTACGAAGAATCTTTCTGGGATGGAGTCTCTCTTCCTGCAAAGTTCGCTTAACAGGTCTACGCATGCCTGTGTGGATGGTAGGTGCATTAGCAGTCGAAGGTCTTCTACCAGAAATGTCTCTCTGGCTAAAGCATACACATATCGTGAAAGAGCGAATTTTGATACCCCCAATACCCTTTTCAAATACCTTGATTTCAAACTTTCAATGTCTTTTAATTGTCTGATTGATAGATAAGTCCATATGACCTCTAGCCCGTACGTGAGTGATGGGAGTACTTTGACTCTGAAAAGTTCCATAGCTGAATTCACTGACATTCTTTGTAAATGTCTAATGTCGCTTATATTTCTAAGTATTGCTGCAAGTCTCTCCTTTATATGAACCATAAAGGAAGCCCCTGTGACTTGCATAGTAATTCCAAGGTACTTAAATTGTTTTTTCGGTGTTAGTATGTGTTCCCCGCAAACAATGTAGTCATCCTTCCTCAGCCTTCCTCCATTTCTGAATATCATTAATTCAGTCTTCCGAGCATTCATCCTTAGTTCATTCTCCTCCGCCCATTTCTCAACAAGATCTATTCCCTTCTGTAGTTCCTCTATATTATCGGAGGCCAGGGCCATGTCATCTGCATTAATATATATATTTACTTTCTGTGTTACCTCCTTTAATTTGAAGACAACATCGTGGGTCATGATATTGAAGAGTAACGGACTTAGCGGGTCTCCTTGCAGTACTCCGATTGTCTGGTCAATCCAGTCCGAGTTTGCGATACCATCATGGATCTGAACTTGATTGTCCGCCAGAATGTTCGATATCGGTCTTGTCATGTCAGAACGTCCTAGTAAGTTTTCTAATTTTATGACAAGTTTCCTTCTATTGACTGTGTCGAAGGCTTTGGTGTAGTCGATAAAAATTACATATTTCTTCCCGTGAGCTTCAAGCGTGTTCTGTATGTCCTTTAAGAGACATTCTGCAGCCAATAGAGTAGATCTGCCCTTCCGAAATCCAAATTGTTCTTCTGGAAGCAGGTGGTCTACACATGCATCTATTCTCCGAGTCAGAAGCTTGGTAAGCAATTTGCATGCAACCGATTAATTATTCAATAATTATTAATAAGTTAATTATTCAAACTCAATAAAACCAAGGATGTCAGAGTTGATTTTCACATTGTAGCCCGTTTAATTAACTTTGTTTATTTAGAATACAGAGAACTTGGAAACAATAAGAGATTTATCCCCACTTTCCTGACAGTAACAATATTTAGCCGCGCTTTTCTTGATTACAGTAAATAACCAAGTATCTCTTTAAAAATAACGACTAAAGATTCAAATATACCTGACCAATAAATGGAACAAAATTAGGTAGCCTATTATTAGGTAGGCCTACTCGCATATCATTTACGTATTTTTTTAAAGGTTCTAGGATACATAATTCATGAATATGGCTATTTTGACTGTGGTTGGTTGGTTCCTTAGTTTAGGGGCTGCGACAACGCGCGGTCAAGTAGCCCCGTGTACTTTGGGTGTGTGTAGAATATGTCTGATAACCAGTGTTAATTGTGATGGCTGTATTAGTGTGTGCATATGTTTTAATTCAAGTAAGGACTGCAGGCAATGGATTTTTTTTAAATTAGTTCCTACTTTTGCCGCCAAACGCCACCGTCAACGACCAACTATTTCAGAAATTAGTTACCAGTTGCAACCGCAGTCGGCTCTTGACGACGAACATAGGAACCTAAGAACGTTAGTTAAATGTTTAACCTATATTAATTTAGCTTCACACAGGTGTAATCAGTGGAAGGTTCTTTAACATGCCATAAATCTATGACATGGGACCACCGGCTTTACTTCCCCTCCGAAGGAAGGCATACTGAGGGATTTTTAACGCTCTTAAAAAATCCGACGGCTTCAGCCGGGTTTGAACCCGCTATCTTGGGCATAGAAGCTCAGCATGCTACCGACTACGCCACCGAAGCCGCCTAACTTTGTTTATTTAGAATATAGAAAACTTGGAAACAATAAGAGATTTATCCCCACTTTCCTGACAGTAACAATATTTAGCCGCACTTTTCTTGATTACAGTAAATAACCAAGTATCTCTTTAAAAATATCGACTAAAGATTCAAATATACCTGACCAATAAATGGAACAAAATTAGGTAGCCCATTATTAGGTAGGCCTACTCGCGTATTATTTACGTATTTTTTAAAGGTTTTAGGTTACATAATTCATGAATATGGCTATTTGGAGTGTGATTCGAATAAGTATTAGAATATTTTGGGTATTTAGAAGTATCAAATACGTCTTGTAATGGCCTTCCCAGCGCGTGCTAGCCAGCGTCTTGGTGAGGTGTACTTTTACCAACTGAAGAGCCCAATGGTACACCGGGACGAAACGCTGGCAATTTGTTGAGTTATGCCGGGACATTTATCACATTTTGTGTTTGAATGTAGCCTATAATGGCTCAACGGAAAAAACATATTTTTCTTTTGGGAAAATTAGATATTTAGAAGCAAGGAAGAAAATAGGTAAAATCCTAAAGCTAGGTTGCAGCTGTGGAGGGTTACGACCTACCTTCTCCCTGGTCGGAAAAGAGTCTCTGAATCCTTACCTCCTGGCTATGACGAGGAATGGACGACTTGAAAGTCCCTGAATAGACTGAGATCTGAAGTTGGCAGATCAAAGACTAATTTGACAAAATGCGGCTACACTGAACATGATAATGTTCATTGTGACTGTGGAGAAGACCAGACTGTTCAACATATGCTTCAATGTCGACTGTGTCCAGCCTCCCGCACAGAAGACGATCTGCATCCAGGAACAGACAAATCATTGGAAGTGGCCAAGTTTTGGGCTAAAATAGTATAACTGTGCATGTTACTGATACGAGTATAATAATTATTACTAGGATTGCCCCCTAGAACAGAACTTCTCAATAGGTGGCCCGTCGAGATATTTCTGTTGGCCCAACATGAAAAGCGAAAAATATTAAGTTTTGATAATTCAAAAAAGAAAATTTAAATATTCAAAATGTTATTCCTACAATTTAGGGGCAGACTATCTCGCTGTTTCGCACCTTAAAACAACAATAACTAACTTACTCTTAGAAGTTAGCTCCCTTCTTGTTTTCAAATTTGCCACGTTTTTAAAGACGAAATAATTTGCTATTGCGACTTTGGTTAGATGTTTGTACTAAATTCTGCATTCTTTCCTTTACTTCCCCTAGATTGCTCCAACCCAAGAATTTTAGCGTTCGTCTCCGGGACAAAAACGGGATTCACTTCTGCTTCCCCTACATCTCTCTTTTGTCCAATCACCACTAGTGTTTGGCAGTCATACAATACAGAGAAAATTAGTCAAAATCCAAAATTAATAAAACACAACAAAAACTAGTCAAAATCCATAAACCCCAAAAACAATCAACATTAGTCAACATTTGTCAAAAGAAAAAAAAGGTCAAAAAGGCCAAAATTAACTAATAAAACTTAATCAAAATTCAAAAAGAATACAATCACAAATACTCAAAATTAGCGAAAACCAGATCAAAAATTTTAAATAAATAAATCAATCAAAATCCAAAAGCAAAATTACTCAAAATTAGCGAAAACCAGATCAAAAATTTTAAATAAATAAATAAATCAAAATCCAAAAGCAAAATTAGTCAAAATTAGTGAAGACCAGTTCAAAATTTCCAATTATTAATAAATTTAAAAATATTCAAAATCTAATACAAATTAAAATTTGTCAAAATCCATAACCCCCCCCCCAAAATAGTCAAATTTTGTCAAAAGAAGCTCAAAAAGTAAATAAAACGATAAAGAATGCTTAAAAATCTAAACCACACAAAAACTAAATGTCCAAATTTAAAATAAAACATCAAAATAAGTCAAAAAGAAGCTCTTAACTTCCAAAAAGAAATAAAATTAGTCAAAAACCCAAAAGAATACAATCACAATTAGTCAAACTTAGTGAAAACCAGCTCAAAAAAATCCAATAAATAAAATAAAAAATAATCATAATCTAATAGAAATAAAAATTAATCAAATTCCAAAAAGAAAACAATCACAATTAGTCAAAATTAGTGAAAACCAGCTCAAAAATCCAAAAAATAAAATAAAATAAAAAGCAAATTAGTCAAAATCAAAAAAGTGGTTTTAACAAAAAACAAACAACATTATTCAGAAACAGTCTCCATTCTATTAACCTAGAGAGTCAAATGGAAGTTGACGTAAGTGGTATTTATTAGACTATTAGTTTCTAGAATCGTAGTCGTCCCTTTGCGAAGCGCTACCGACAAGAATGTTGCAATTAGTGCTGCCGTTCTAGGGTTAAATAGTTGTAAAATTAATCTAAATTTAACTGAGAAGGCTGGCCTAGAAGTAACCAACCAATCAAATGTCTGCTGAATCCATGGAGAACTGAATGCTTGAACTAATTATTTTTTCCTGACTTGATGAGCTCTGTGTGCAGGAAAAAGGCAAGATCATTTTTCTGACGGATGAACGTGGAATAGACATCTTAGGAAACCTGTTAGAGTCCAGTATCCTGTCCATCAACCGTAACCTGTATGGAGACTTCCACAACTTGGGGCACCTCGCTATGGCCTTCAGCCATGATCCTCAAAACAAACACCTGGTTAGTATTAATCATTTTGTAGTATATCGTCATCAATATTTGTATAGCAACGTTATTTGTATTCGCTTATCCTAGTCCTTAATATTTGTTCATCGCCAACAATTGTATTTGTTTATCCTCAGCCTTAGTATTTGTTTATCGTCATTATTATTTGTATTTGTTGATCTTATTCGTTAATCATAATTATTTGTATTTGTTTGTCATAGTTATTTGTATTTGTATATCGTCATTTGTTAAACATTATTATTTGTATTTGTTTATCTTATTTGTTAATCATCATTATTTGTATTTGTTTAACTTATTTGTTAATCATCATAATTTGTATTTGTTTATCTTATTTGTTAATCATGATTATTTGTATCTGTTTATCTTATTTGTTAATCATGATTATTTGAATGTGTTTATCTTATTTGTTAACCATGATTATTTTTATTTGTTTATCTTATTTGTTAATCTTGATTATTTTTATTTGTTTATCTTATTTGTTAATCGTGATTATTTGTGTTTGTTTATCTTATCTGTTAATCATGATTATTTGTATTTGTTTATCTTATCTGTTAATCATGATTATTTGTATTTGTTTATCTTATTTTTAATCATGATTATTTGTATTTGTTTATCTTATTTTTTAATCTTAATTATTTGTATTTGTTTATCTTATTTGTTAATCATGATTATTTGTATTTGTTTATCGTATTTGTTAATCATCATTATTTGTATTTGTTTATCTTATTTGTTAATCATCATTATTTGTATTTGTTTATCTTATTTGTTAATAATCATTATTTGTATTTGTTTATATTATTTGTTAATCATCATCATTTGTATTTGTTTACCTTATTTGTTAATCATCATTATTTGTATTTGTTTATCTTATTTGTTAATCATGATTATTTTTATTTGTTTATCTTATTTGTTAGTCATCATTGTTTGTATTTGTTTATCTTATTTGTTAATCATCATTATTCGTATTTGTTAATCATGATTATTTGTATTTGTTTATTTTATTTGTTAATGATGATTATTTGTATTTGTTTATCTTATTTGTTAATCATGATTATTTGTATTAGTTTATCTTATTTGTTAATCATGATTATTTGTATTGGTTTATCTTATTTGTTAATCATGATTATTTGTATTGGTTTATCTTATTTGTTAATCATCATTATTTGTATTTGTTAATCATGATTATTTGTATTTGTTTATCTTATTTGTTAATCATGATTATTTGTATTTGTTTATCTTATTTGTTAATCATCATTACTTGAATTTGTTTATCTTATTTGTTAATCACGATTATTTGTATTTGTTTATCTTATTTGTTAATCATGATTATATGTATTGGTTTATCTTATTTGTTAATCACGATTATTTGTATTTGTTTATCTTATTTGTTAATCATCATTATTTGTATTGGTTTATCTTATTTGCTAATCATGATTATTATTGGTATTTGTTTACCTTATTTGTTAATAATGATTATTTTTATTTGTTTATCTTATTTGGAAATCATGATTATTTTTATTTGTTTATCTTATTTGTTAATCATGATTATTTTTATTTGTTTATCTTATTTGTTAATCATCATTATTTGTATTTGTTAATCATGATTATTTTTAATTGTTTATCTTATTTGTTAATAAACATTATTTGTATTTGTTTATCTTATTTGTTAATCATCATTATTTGTATTTGTTTATCTTATTTGTTAATCATGATTATATTTATTTGTTTATCTTATTTGTTAATCATCATTATTTGTATTTGTTTATCTTATTTGTTAATCATGATTATTTTTATTTGTTTATCTTACTTGCTAATCATCATTATTTGTTTTTGTTTATCTTATTTGTTAATCAACATTATTTGAATTTGTTTATCTTATTTGTTAATCAATTGTGTTTGTTTATCTTATTTGTCAATCACCATTATTAGCATTTGTTTATCTTATTTGTTAATCATTTGTGTTTGTTTATCTTATTTGTTAATCACCATTATTAGCATTTGTTTATCTTATTTGTTAATCATGATTATTTGTATTTGTTTATCTTATTTGTTAATCATGATTATTTGTATTTGTTTATCTTATTTGTTAATCATGATTATTTGTATTTGTTTATCTTATTTGATAATTATTACTATTTGTATTTGTTTATCTTATTTGTTAATCATGATTATTTTTATTTGTTTATCTTATTTGATAATTATTATTATTTGTATTTGTTTATCTTATTTGTTGATCCTGATTATTTGTCCTTTTTTATCTTATTTGTTAATTATCATTATTTGTATTTGTTTATCTTATTTGTTAATCATGATTATTTGTATTTGTTTATCTTATTTGTTAATCATGATTATTTGTATTTGTTTATCTTATTTGTTTATCATGATTATTTGTATTTGTATATCGTCATCATTATTTTTATTTGTTTATCCTAGTCCTTAGTATTTGTTTATCGTCATTATTATTATTATTATTATTATTATTATTATTATTATTATTATTATTATTATTGACAGGAATCAGTGGCAGTGATGGGAGACACCACAACAGCCATGAGGGACCCACTCTTCTACCGCTGGCATGCCTACATGAGTGACATATTCAATGAGCATAAGGCAACTCTACCCCCTTACACACCTGTCGAGGTAAGGCTGCCATTTCATAACTTAAGACTGAAGATAGTCTGCCTCGTGGTGTAGTGGCTAGCATTCTTGGCTGAGTGTACACCGTTCGATTACGTGCCGAGTACGACCGCGCCGGATGCGACCCAGTACAAATCGTGGTTGTAGCTGCTAGTAGCTTATTAAGCTCCATCCACAAGGCGCAGTCGGTAGTTGGTAGTTGGCAGTCAGTAGCTGAAGTCGGAAGTCAGTAGTTGGCAGTCGGTAGTTGGCAGTCGGTAGCTGAAGTCGGTAGTTGGTAGTTGTCAGTCGGTAGCGGAAATCGGTAGTTGGTAGTTGGCAGTCGGTAGCTGAAGTCGGTAGTTGGTAGTTGGCAGTCGGTAGTGGAAGTCGGTAGTTGACAATCGACCCATTCACATTGCGCCGTCGTTAAAAGGCTAGGAGTAAATAATACAGTGATATTCTTTTATTCCTTGTGCCCAAAGGCGTTGTCGATAACCTCAAAACTTACAATGGATGATTTGGAGATGTATGGCTTATTTTTGTTGTTAGTAACTGGTACCATGTATTTAAGATTAAAAAGGCACGGGTTGCGAAAGTACTGGCGACATCCTACGCTAGTAGCCGAAGAGAGAGAATTCAACACCCTTAATTACAAACGCTATAAAGCAACGAGTCACGACAAATTTTTTAGGTACACCAGATCGATGAAAATGTCATCTTCGACATGATGAACTTGTGACGAATCAGACATAGTAATAAGTTGAATAATAATTTTAAAAAAGCAAAAGAACGAACGATAACATACACAAGCAACCAACAGCGGTCTTACAAGAATGGCGGGTTTTCGACACAACAGCGTGACGTCAATTTCTGGCCTGCTCTGATTGGCTATTACCTTGCTGCAGTCGGGTAGTTGGCAGTCGATGAAAAAATATCGACTACTGACTACCGACTGCCAACTGCCAGTTATCGACTGCAACTGCATGTTGTGTATGGATCCGATAGTATACACGGGGACGACCGCTACTGCCGACTGCCAACTACCAACTACCGACTGCCGACTGCGCATTGTGGATGGAGCTTTACAGTGCCCCATGCGACCCATTGTTCGAGAGAAGAATTGAAGAAATTATTTCCAAAGTGACGTAAATTCATGAAATGCAAAACTTCAGAAATCGCACTTTTGTTTCTTCGTATAATTAAATTCAGATATGATTATGAAAAAAAATCCACAGCCTGCTTCCAGTCTCCGACCGGGTCAAGAATGGAATGAATGAAGCCCCCATATAGCGGCGAGGATATGAACTGTGCCGGCTGCCGAGGCCTGACGCACTCCTCTGGGGCAATGATTAAATGAATGACAGATGAAATGAAATGATAGTGGAGAGTGTTGCTGGAATGAAATGTTGACAGGGAAAACCGGAGTACCCGGAGAAAAACCTGTCTGCCTCCGTTTTGTCCAGCACAGATCTCACATGGAGTGACCGGGATTTGAACCACGGACCCAGCGGTGAGAGGCCGGCGTGCTGCCGCCTAAGCCACGGAGGCTTACATATGATTATGAATTTAATGTTATTTCATTAATTACTTTATATTAGACCCTGATTATTATATGTC
Source organism: Meconema thalassinum (assembly GCA_946902985.2). NCBI lineage: Eukaryota > Metazoa > Arthropoda > Insecta > Orthoptera > Tettigoniidae > Meconema > Meconema thalassinum. The sequence continues at coordinate 117,191,917 of OX336388.2, forward strand.
AGAAAACTGTACTATAATGAGGCTCATTATAACACTATTTTTCATTATGGAACAGTTTCTCCCACCAATCAGACCTCAAGAAACAGTTGTTTGACCAATTAGATAATTAGATGCGTTGAGTTCCACGGACTTCTAATGTAAATCACACTGCCTGGCCTAGTGTCATAGTAGAGTAATCGAGGTGGCCATGGTCAAATACAAGGCATTCTATGCGTCCCATGCGCTCTGTTCAGTACATAAAACTGGCGAAATCTCGACAGATATTTATGAATATTTATGTTCGAACATAAAATAGTTATAATAATTATCGTCGAACATAAACAGTCGTATGCAACTCACCTATAATGGTAATTAAGACACTCGTATGGAAATAATAAAACTCGCATACGCTCGTTTTATAAACATACTCGTGTCTTAATTATTGCCATTATAGGCTCGTTGCATAATGCACTATTTATGCCCATCCTGACACCGTGTTTTAATAATCTCCTATCGTTGGAAATTGTGGTAATCGTCTCCTGTAGGTTGGAGTTAGGACGATTTGGAAATAAATCATATATTGACATAGTCTACGCTTTGGGTGGCATTTAAGAACATTTAAATGGTTTAAACACAACAAACAGAGCCTCCGTGGCTTAGGCGGTAGCACGCCGGCCTCTCACCGCTGGGTCCGTGGTTCAAATCCCGGTCACTCCATGTGAGATCTGTGCTGGATAAAACGGAGGGAGACAGGTTTTTCTCCGGATACTCCGGTTTTCCCTGTCAAAATTTCATTCCAGCAACACTCTCCACTATCATTTCATTTCATCTGTCATTCATTTAATAATTGCCCCAGAGGAGTGCGTCAGGCCTCAGCAGCCGGCACAGTTCATATCCTCGCCGCTAGATGGGGGCTTCATTCATTCCATTCCTGACCCGGTCGGAGACTGGAAACAGGCTGTGGATTTTCACTTTCAAACACAAACACAAACTGATGCCATGGCCTTGATTTATCACGTGATATCACGTGATGTCCAGAGAGCCATCGGATTGATCAAGACACATTGGAAATAAATACACGTCGGAGTTTCATCACTTTGCAAATAAACTTAGTTCTTAGATCTCTGTTAATATGGGATATACGACGTATTGCGTCTTAAAACCTGAAAATAAAACGTCAATTTTGGATTTACGTCTCTTTGGAAATACGCACTTGAATTTTTACGGCGCCTGTTTGCCTTCCTTCTGAGGGGAAGTAAAGCCGGCGGTCCCATGTCATAGATTTATGGCATGTTAAAGAACCTTCCACTAATTACACCTGTGTGAAGCTAACTCGTATAGTTTAGGAATGTAAACCACGCTCTTAGGTTTCTACGTTCGCTGCCAAGAGCCGACTGCGGTGGCGTCTAGTAGCTAAGTTCCTAACTAGGCCTAGTAGTCGTTGACGGTAGCGTTTGGCGGCAAAAGTAGGAACTATTTGAAAAATTCAAAGTTGCAGTCCTTACTTGAATTAAAAAACAGATACACACACTAATACAGCCATCACAATTAACACCCGTTATCAGACAGATTCTACACACACCCAAAGTACACGGGGCTACATGACCGCGTTGTCGCAGCCCCTAAACTGAGGAACCAACCAACCAACCAACCTAACCTAAGCGGAATTTTAGCAGAGACAGATGTGTTAGAAATTCCCAGATTCCACCGATACATCAATGCTTGGGTCGCTAGTGGCATGATGGCCAAATGGTGGGTCGCATCCAGCACGATACCCACCGTTCAGGCCTCACACAGAATTAAAATACTTGGTAGATCTGACAATCGAATCCGGACTTGAGGGGTGACAGCCAAGAATTCTATAGCTACTTCACTACCAATTAATATTGAATGTGTTTCAAACAGATTCACAAACGACTCTTTGCTGATTTGTTCTCCCTTTCCCGAAGCTTGGCTTTGAAGGTATTCGTATAACAGACGTCCAAGTGCTGGTTAAAGGAGGCCAAGTGAATGAATTTGCAACTTACTGGCAGCAGAGTGACTTGGATCTATCTCGAGGTCTTGACTTCGCGCCCGGTGGACCCTTGTTTGCCCGAGTCACCCATCTACAACACATCCCCTTCACTTACCGCATACAGGTAAGAGATTCCCTTAGATTTTGATATTTTACACCCCATTTATCCTGATAACCTCAGCAACCTTGATCAATCACCGATCTTGCAGTATGCTGATTAGCTCACTAACTATGTTTACCTAAGTAACCTTGGGTACTTCATTGATGTTGCGTCACTCACTAATCCTGGTTAACTCACTCATCAGGGGCAGATGACCTCGTAGTTCTGTCCCTTAAAACTACAATTACTAACTAACGAACGAACTAACTAACTAACCAACTTATTCATTACCAGAGCTAGAGTTTAAGTGCTGCACCTCACTAACCATGATCACATCACTTGACTTGTTCACTCCACAGATCCTGTTCCCTTCATTAACCCGGGTTATCTCAATGATCTTGTTTACCTCACTAACCATGATCATACAACTTGACTGTTAATCCTGGTTATCTAACCATCCGGGTTACTTTAATGATCTTGTTTACCTCACTAACCATGATCATATAACTTGACTTATTCACTTCACTGTTAATCCTGGTTATCTAACTCATCCGGGTTACTTTAATGATCTTGTTTACCTCAGTAACCATGATCATATAACTTGACTTATTCACTCCTCTGTTAATCCTGGTTACCTAACACATCCGGGTTACTTTAATGATCTTGTTTACCTCAGTAACCATGATCATATAACTTGACTTATTCACTTCACTGTTAATCCTGGTTATCTAACTCATCCGGGTTACTTTAATTATCTTGTTTACCTCACTAACCATGATCATATAACTTGAATTATTCACTTCACTGTTAATCCTGGTTAAGTAACTCATCCGGGTTACTTTAATTATCTTGTTTACCTCACTAACCATGATCATATAACTTGACTTATTCACTTCACTGTTAATCCTGGTTATCTAACTCATCCGGTTTACTTTAATGATCTTGTTTACCTCACTAACCATGATCATATAACTTGAATTATTCACTTCACTGTTAATCCTGGTTACCTAACTCATCCGGTTTACTTTAATGATCTTGTTTACCTCAGTAACCATGATCATATAACTTGACTTATTCACTTCACTGTTAATCCTGGTTACCTAACCATCCGGTTTACGTTAATGATCTTGTTTACCTCAGTAACCATGAGCATATAACTTGACTTATTCACCTCACTGTTAATCCTGGTTACCTAACTCATCCGGGTTACTTTAATGATCTTGTTTACCTCACTAACCATGATCATATAACTTGACTTATTCACCTCACTGTTAATCCTGGTTATCTAACTCATCCGGGTTACTTTAATGATCTTGTTTACCTCAGTAACCATGATCATATAACTTGATTTATTCACTCCTCTGTTAATCCTGGTTACCTAACTCATCCGGTTTACTTTAATGATCTTGTTTACCTCACTAACCATGATCATATAACTTGACTTATTCACTTCACTGTTAATCCTGATTACCTAACTCATCCGGGTTACTTTAATGATCTTGTTTACCTCAGTAACCATGATCATATAACTTGACTTATTCACCTCACTGTTAATCCTGGTTACCTAACTCATCCGGGTTACTTTAATGATCTTGTTTACCTCAGTAACCATGATCATATAACTTGACTTATTCACTCCTCTGTTAATCCTGGTTACCTAACTCATCCGGGTTACTTTAATGATCTTGTTTACCTCACTAACCATGATCATATAACTTGATTTATTCACTCCTCTGTTAATCCTGGTTACCTAACTCATCCGGTTTACTTTAATGATCTTGTTTACCTCACTAACCATGATCATATAACTTGACTTATTCACTTCACTGTTAATCCTGATTACCTAACTCATCCGGTTTACTTTAATGATCTTGTTTACCTCACTAACCATGATCATATAACTTGACTTATTCACTTCACTGTTAATCCTGGTTACCTAACTCATCCGGGTTACTTTAATGATCTTGTTTACCTCACTAACCATGATCATATAACTTGACTTATTCACTCCTCTGTTAATCCTGGTTATCTAACTCATCCGGGTTACTTTAATGATCTTGTTTACCTCACTAACCATGATCATATAACTTGACTTATTCACTTCACTGTTAATCCTGGTTACCTAACCATCCGGTTTACTTTAATGATCTTGTTTACCTCACTAACCATGATCATATAACTTGACTTATTCACTTCACTGTTAATCCTGGTTATCTAACTCATCCGGGTTACTTTAATGATCTTGTTTACCTCAGTAACCATGATCATATAACTTGACTTATTCACTCCTCTGTTAATCCTGGTTATCTAACTCATCCGGTTTACTTTAATGATCTTGTTTACCTCACTAACCATGATCATATAACTTGACTTATTCACTTCACTGTTAATCCTGGTTATCTAACTCATCCGGGTTACTTTAATGATCTTGTTTACCTCAGTAACCATGATCATATAACTTGACTTATTCACTCCTCTGTTAATCCTGGTTACCTAACTCATCCGGTTTACTTTAATTATCTTGTTTACCTCAGTAACCATGATCATATAACTTGACTTATTCACTTCACTGTTAATCCTGGTTACGTAACTCATCCGGTTTACTTTAATTATCTGGTTTACCTCACTAACCATGATCATATAACTTGACTTATTCACTCCTCTGTTAATCCTGGTTACCTAACTCATCCGGTTTACTTTAATTATCTTGTTTACCTCAGTAACCATGATCATATAACTTGACTTATTCACTTCACTGTTAATCCTGGTTATCTAACTCATCCGGGTTACTTTAATGATCTTGTTTACCTCAGTAACCATGATCATATAACTTGACTTATTCACTCCTCTGTTAATCCTGGTTACCTAACTCATCCGGTTTACTTTAATGATCTTGTTTACGTCAGTAACCATGATCATATAACTTGACTTATTCACTTCACTGTTAAGCCTGGTTATCTAACTCATCCGGGTTACTTTAATGATCTTGTTTACCTCAGTAACCATGATCATATAACTTGACTTATTCACTCCTCTGTTAATCCTGGTTACCTAACTCATCCGGTTTACTTTAATGATCTTGTTTACCTCAGTAACCATGATCATATAACTTGACTTATTCACTTCACTGTTAATCCTGGTTACGTAACTCATCCGGTTTACTTTAATTATCTTGTTTACCTCACTAACCATGATCATATAACTTGACTTATTCACTCCTCTGTTAATCCTGGTTACCTAACTCATCCGGTTTACTTTAATGATCTTGTTTACCTCACTAACCATGATCATATAACTTGACTTATTCACTTTACTGTTAATCCTGATTACCTAACTCATCCGGTTTACTTTAATGATCTTGTTTACCTCACTAACCATGATCATATAACTTGACTTATTCACTTCACTGTTAATCCTGGTTACCTAACTCATCCGGTTTACTTTAATTATCTTGTTTACGTCAGTAACCATGATCATATAACTTGACTTATTCACTTCATTGTTAATCCTGGTTATCTAACTCATCCGGGTTACTTTAATGATCTTGTTTACCTCAGTAACCATGATCATATAACTTGACTTATTCACTCCTCTGTTAATCCTGGTTACCTAACTCATCCGGTTTACTTTAATGATCTTGTTTACCTCAGTAACCATGGTCATATAACTTGACTTATTCACTTCACTGTTAATCCTGGTTACGTAACTCATCCGGTTTACTTTATTTATCTTGTTTACCTCACTAACCATGATCATATAACTTGACTTATTCACTCCTCTGTTAATCCTGGTTACCTAACTCATCCGGTTTACTTTAATGATCTTGTTTACCTCACTAACCATGATCATATAACTTGACTTATTCACTTCACTGTTAATCCTGATTACCTAACTCATCCGGTTTACTTTAATGATCTTGTTTACCTCACTAACCATGATCATATAACTTGACTTATTCACTTCACTGTTAATCCTGGTTATCTAACCATCCGGTTTACTTTAATGATCTTGTTTACCTCACTAACCATGATCATATAACTTGACTTATTCACTTCACTGTTAATCCTGGTTATCTAACTCATCCGGGTTACTTTAATGATCTTGTTTACCTCAGTAACCATGATCATATAACTTGACTTATTCACTCCTCTGTTAATCCTGGTTATCTAACTCATCCGGTTTACTTTAATGATCTTGTTTACCTCACTAACCATGATCATATAACTTGACTTATTCACTTCACTGTTAATCCTGGTTATCTAACTCATCCGGGTTACTTTAATGATCTTGTTTACCTCAGTAACCATGATCATATAACTTGACTTATTCACTCCTCTGTTAATCCTGGTTACCTAACTCATCCGGTTTACTTTAATTATCTTGTTTACCTCAGTAACCATGATCATATAACTTGACTTATTCACTTCACTGTTAATCCTGGTTACGTAACTCATCCGGTTTACTTTAATTATCTTGTTTACCTCACTAACCATGATCATATAACTTGACTTATTCACTTCACTGTTAATCCTGGTTACCTAACTCATCCGGGTTACTTTAATGATCTTGTTTACCTCAGTAACCATGATCATATAACTTGACTTATTCACTCCTCTGTTAATCCTGGTTACCTAACTCATCCGGTTTACTTTAATTATCTTGTTTACCTCAGTAACCATGATCATATAACTTGACTTATTCACTTCACTGTTAATCCTGGTTACCTAACTCATCCGGGTTACTTTAATGATCTTGTTTACCTCAGTAACCATGATCATATAACTTGACTTATTCACTCCTCTGTTAATCCTGGTTACCTAACTCATCCGGTTTACTTTAATTATCTTGTTTACCTCAGTAACCATGATCATATAACTTGACTTATTCACTTCACTGTTAATCCTGGTTATCTAACTCATCCGGGTTACTTTAATGATCTTGTTTACCTCAGTAACCATGATCATATAACTTGACTTATTCACTCCTCTGTTAATTCTGGTTACCTAACTCATCCGGTTTACTTTAATTATCTTGTTTACGTCAGTAACCATGATCATATAACTTGACTTATTCACTTCACTGTTAATCCTGGTTATCTAACTCATCCGGGTTACTTTAATGATCTTGTTTACCTCAGTAACCATGATCATATAACTTGACTTATTCACTCCTCTGTTAATCCTGGTTACCTAACTCATCCGGTTTACTTTAATGATCTTGTTTACCTCAGTAACCATGATCATATAACTTGACTTATTCACTTCACTGTTAATCCTGGTTACGTAACTCATCCGGTTTACTTTAATTATCTTGTTTACCTCACTAACCATGATCATATAACTTGACTTATTCACTCCTCTGTTAATCCTGGTTACCTAACTCATCCGGTTTACTTTAATGATCTTGTTTACCACACTAACCATGATCATATAACTTGACTTATTCACTTTACTGTTAATCCTGATTACCTTTCTCATCCGGTTTACTTTAATGATCTTGTTTACCTCACTAACCATGATCATATAACTTGACTTATTCACTTCACTGTTAATCCTGGTTACCTAACTCATCCGGTTTACTTTAATTATCTTGTTTACGTCAGTAACCATGATCATATAACTTGACTTATTCACTTCACTGTTAATCCTGGTTATCTAACTCATCCGGGTTACTTTAATGATCTTGTTTACCTCAGTAACCATGATCATATAACTTGACTTATTCACTCCTCTGTTAATCCTGGTTACCTAACTCATCCGGTTTACTTTAATGATCTTGTTTACCTCAGTAACCATGATCATATAACTTGACTTATTCACTTCACTGTTAATCCTGGTTACGTAACTCATCCGGTTTACTTTAATTATCTTGTTTACCTCACTAACCATGATCATATAACTTGACTTATTCACTCCTCTGTTAATCCTGGTTACCTAACTCATCCGGTTTACTTTAATGATCTTGTTTACCTCACTAACCATGATCATATAACTTGACTTATTCACTTCACTGTTAATCCTGATTACCTAACTCATCCGGTTTACTTTAATGATCTTGTTTACCTCACTAACCATGATCATATAACTTGACTTATTCACTTCACTGTTAATCCTGGTTATCTAACCATCCGGTTTACTTTAATGATCTTGTTTACCTCACTAACCATGATCATATAACTTGACTTATTCACTTCACTGTTAATCCTGGTTACCTAACCATCCGGTTTACTTTAATGATCTTGTTTACCTCACTAACCATGATCATATAACTTGACTTATTCACTCCTCTGTTAATCCTGGTTATCTAACTCATCCGGTTTACTTTAATGATCTTGTTTACCTCAGTAACCATGATCATATAACTTGACTTATTCACTTCACTGTTAATCCTGGTTATCTAACTCATCCGGTTTACTTTAATGATCTTGTTTACCTCACTAACCATGATCATATAACTTGACTTATTCACTTCACTGTTAATCCTGGTTATCTAACTCATCCGGTTTACTTTAATTATCTTGTTTACCTCAGTAACCATGATCATATAACTTGACTTATTCACTCCTCTGTTAATCCTGGTTATCTAACTCATCCGGGTTACTTTAATTATCTTGTTTACCTCATTAACCATGATCATATAACTTGACTTATTCACTTCACTGTTAATCCTGGTTACCTAACTCATCCGGTTTACTTTAATGATCTTGTTTACCTCAGTAACCATGATCATATAACTTGACTTATTCACTTCACTGTTAATCCTGGTTATCTAACCATCCGGTTTACTTTAATGATCTTGTTTACCTCACTAACCATGATCATATAACTTGACTTATTCACTTCACTGTTAATCCTGGTTACCTAACCATCCGGTTTACTTTAATGATCTTGTTTACCTCACTAACCATGATCATATAACTTGACTTATTCACTTCACTGTTAATCCTGGTTATCTAACTCATCCGGGTTACTTTAATGATCTTCTTTACCTCAGTAACCATGATCATATAACTTGACTTATTCACTCCTCTGTTAATCCTGGTTATCTAACTCATCCGGTTTACTTTAATGATCTTGATTACCTCACTAACCATGATCATATAACTTGACCTATTCACTTCACTGTTAATCCTGGTTACCTAACTCATCCGGTTTACTTTAATTATCTTGTTTACCTCAGTAACCATGATCATATAACTTGACTTATTCACTTCACTGTTAATCCTGGTTATCTAACTCATCCGGGTTACTTTAATTATCTTGTTTACCTCATTAACCATGATCATATAACTTGACTTATTCACTTCACTGTTATTCCTGGTTACCTAACTCATCCGGTTTACTTTAATGATCTTGTTTACCTCACTAACCATGATCATATAACTTGACTTATTCACTTCACTGTTAATCCTGGTTACCTAACTCATCCGGGTTACTTTAATGATCTTGTTTACCTCAGTAACCATGATCATATAACTTGACTTATTCACTTCACTGTTAATCCTGGTTATCTAACTCATCCGGTTTACTTTAATTATCTTGTTTACCTCACTACCCATGATCATATAACTTGACTTATTCACTCCTCTGTTAATCCTGGTTACCTAACTCATCCGGTTTACTTTAATGATCTTGTTTACCTCACTAACCATGATCATATAACTTGACTTATTCACTTCACTGTTAATCCTGATTACCTAACTCATCCGGTTTACTTTAATGATCTTGTTTACCTCAGTAACCATGATCATATAACTTGACTTATTCACTTCACTGTTAATCCTGGTTATCTAACTCATCCGGTTTACTTTAATTATCTTGTTTACCTCACTAACCATGATCATATAACTTGACTTATTCACTCCTCTGTTAATCCTGGTTACCTAACCCATCCGGTTTACTTTAATTATCTTGTTTACCTCACTAACCATGATCATATAACTTGACTTATTCACTTCACTGTTAATCCTGGTTATCTAACTCATCCGGGTTACTTTAATGATCTTGTTTACCTCACTAACCATGATCATATAACTTGACTTATTCACTTCACTGTTAATCCTAGTTACCTAACTCATCCGGTTTACTTTAATGATCTTGTTTACCTCAGTAACCATGATCATATAACTTGACTTATTCACTTCACTGTTAATCCTGGTTATCTAACTCATCCGGTTTACTTTAATTATCTTGTTTACCTCACTAACCATGATCATATAACTTGACTTATTCACTCCTCTGTTAATCCTGGTTACCTAACTCATCCGGTTTACTTTAATTATCTTGTTTACCTCACTAACCATGATCATATAACTTGACTTATTCACTTCACTGTTAATCCTGGTTACCTAACTCATCCGGGTTACTTTAATGATCTTGTTTACCTCACTAACCATGATCATATAACTTGACTTATTCACTCCTCTGTTAATCCTGGTTATCTAACTCATCCGGTTTACTTTAATGATCTTGTTTACCTCACTAACCATGATCATATAACTTGACTTATTCACTTCACTGTTAATCCTGGTTACCTAACTCATCCGGTTTACTTTAATGATCTTGTTTACCTCAGTAACCACGATCATATAACTTGACTTATTCACTCCTGTGTTAATCCTGGTTACCTAACTCATCCGGTTTACTTTAATTATCTTGTTTACCTCACTAACCATGATCATATAACTTGACTTATTCACTTCACTGTTAATCCTGGTTACCTAACTCATCCGGGTTACTTTAATGATCTTGTTTACCTCACTAACCATGATCATATAACTTGACTTATTCACTCCTCTGTTAATCCTGGTTACCTAACTCATCCGGGTTACTTTAATGATCTTGTTTACCTCACTAACCATGATCATATAACTTGACTTATTCACTTCACTGTGAATCCTGGTTACCTAACTCATCCGGGTTACTTTAATGATCTTGTTTACCTCACTAACCATGATCATATAACTTGACTTATTCACTCCTCTGTTAATCCTGGTTACCTAACTCATCCGGTTTACTTTAATTATCTTGTTTACCTCACTAACCATGATCATATAACTTGACTTATTCACTTCACTGTTAATCCTGGTTATCTAACTCATCCGGTTTACTTTAATGATCTTGTTTACCTCACTAACCATGATCATATAACTTGATTTATTCACTTCACTGTTAATCCTGGTTACCTAACTCATCCGGTTTACTTTCATGATCTTGTTTACCTCACTAACCATGATCATATAACTTGATTTATTCACTTCACTGTTAATCCTGGTTACCTAACTCATCCGGTTTACTTTAATGATCTTGTTTACCTCACTAACCATGATCATATAACTTGACTTATTCACTTCACTGTTAATCCTGGTTATCTAACTCATCCGGGTTACTTTAATGATCTTGTTTACCTCACTAACCATGATCATATAACTTGACTTATTCACTTCACTGTTAATCCTGGTTATCTAACTCATCCGGGTTACTTTAATGATCTTGTTTACCTCAGTAACCATGATCATATAACTTGACTTATTCACTCCTCTGTTAATCCTGGTTACCTAACCATCCGGTTTACTTTAATGATCTTGTTTACCTCACTAACCATGATCATATAACTTGACTTATTCACTTCACTGTTAATCCTGGTTACCTAACCATCCGGTTTACTTTAATGATCTTGTTTACCTCACTAACCATGATCATATAACTTGACTTATTCACTTCACTGTTAATCCTGGTTACCTAACCATCCGGTTTACTTTAATGATCTTGTTTACCTCACTAACCATGATCATATAACTTGACTTATTCACTTCACTGTTAATCCTGGTTACCTAACTCGACCGGGTTACTTTAATGATCTTGTTTACCTCAGTAACCATGATCATATAACTTGACTTATTCACTTCACTGTTAATCCTGGTTACCTAACTCATCCGGGTTACTTTAATGATCTTGTTTACCTCACTAACCATGATCATATAACTTGACTTATTCACTTCACTGTTAATCCTGGTTACCTAACTCATCCGGGTTAATTTAATGATCTTGTTTACCTCACTAACCATGATCATATAACTTGACTTATTCACTTCACTGTTAATCCTGGTTACCTAACCATCCGGGTTACTTTAATGATCTTGTTTACCTCACTAACCATGATCATATAACTTGACTTATTCACTTCACTGTTAATCCTGGTTACCTAACTCATCAGGGTTACTTTAATGATCTTGTTTACCTCACTAACCATGATCATATAACTTGACTTATTCACTTCACTGTTAATCCTGGTTACCTAACTCATCCGGGTTACTTTAATGATCTTGTTTACCTCAGTAACCATGATCATATAACTTGACTTATTCACCTCACTGTTAATCCTGGTTACCTAACCATCCGGTTTACTTTAATGATCTTGTTTACCTCACTAACCATGATCATATAACTTGATTTATTCACTTCACTGTTAATCCTGGTTACCTAACTCATCCGGGTTACTTTAATGATCTTGTTTACCTCACTAACCATGATCATATAACTTGACTTATTCACTTCACTGTTAATCCTGGTTATCTAACTCATCCGGGTTACTTGAATGATCTTGTTTACCTCACTAACCATGATCATATAACTTGACTTATTCACTCCTCTGTTAATCCTGGTTATCTAATTCATCCGGGTTACTTTAATGATCTTGTTTACCTCACTAACCATGATCATATAACTTGACTTATTCACTCCTCTGTTAATCCTGGTTACCTAACTCATCCGGTTTACTTTAATGATCTTGTTTACCTCACTAACCATGATCATATAACTTGATTTATTCACTCCTCTGTTAATCCGGGTTACCTAACTCATCCGGTTTACTTTAATGATCTTGTTTAACTCACTAACCATGATCATATCACTTGACTTATTCACTTCACTGTTAATCCTGGTTACGTAACTCATCCGGTTTACTTTAATGATCTTGTTTACCTCACTAACCATGATCATATAACTTGACTTATTCACTCCTCTGTTAATCCGGGTTACCTAACTCATCCGGTTTACTTTAATGATCTTGTTTACCTCACTGAACATGATCATATAACTTGACTTATTCACCTCACTGTTAATCCTGGTTATCTAACTCATCCGGTTTACTTTAATGATCTAGTTTACCTCACTAACCATGATCATATAACTTGACTTATTCACCTCACTGTTAATCCTGGTTACCTAACTCATCCGGTTTATTTTATGATCTTGTTTACCTCACTAACCATGATCATATAACTTGACTTATTCACCTCACTGTTAATCCTGGTTACGTAACTCATCCGATTTACTTTAATGATCTTGTTTACCTCACTAACCATGATCATATAACTTGACTTATTCACCTCACTGTAAATCCTGGTTACCTAACTCATCTGGTTTATTTTAATGATCTTGTTTACCACACTAACCATGATCATATAACTTGACTTATTCACCTCACTGTTAATCCTGGTTACCTAACTCATCCGGGTTACTTTAATGATCTTGTTTACCTCACTAACCATGATCATATAACTTGACTTATTCACCTCACTGTTAATCCTGGTTACGTAACTCATCCGGGTTACTTTAATGATCTTGTTTATCTCACTAACCATGATCATATAACTTGACTTATCCACTTCACTGTTAATCCTGGTTATCTAACTCATCCGGGTTACTTTAATGATCTTGTTTACCTCACTAACCATGATCATATAACTTGACTTATTCACTTCACTGTTAATCCTGGTTACCTAACTCATCCGGGTTACTTTAATGATCTTGTTTACCTCAGTAACCATGATCATATCCCTTGATTTATTCACTTCACTGTTAATCCTGGTTAAGTAACTCATCCGGGTTACTTTAATGATCTTGTTTACCTCAGTAACCATGATCATATAACTTGAATTATTCACTTCACCGTTAATCCTGGTTATCTAACTCATCCGGTTTACTTCAATTATCTTGTTTACCTCACTAACCATGATCATATAACTTGACTTATTCACTCCTCTGTTAATCCTGGTTACCTAACTCATCCGGGTTACTTTAATGATCTTGTTTACCTCACTAACCATGATCATATAACTTGACTTATTCACTTCACTGTTAATCCTGGTTACCTAACTCATCCGGGTTACTTTAATGATCTTGTTTACCTCACTAACCATGATCATATAACTTGACTTATTCACTTCACTGTTAATCCTGGTTACCTAACTCATCCGGGTTACTTTAATGATCTTGTTTACCTCAGTAACCATGATCATATAACTTGACTTATTCACTTCACTGTTAATCCTGGTTACCTAACTCATCCGGTTTACTTTATTTATCTTGTTTACCTCACTAACCATGATCATATAACTTGACTTATTCACTTCACTGTTAATCCTGGTTATCTAACTCATCCGGTTTACTTTAATGATCTAGTTTACCTCAGTAACCATGATCATATAACTTGACTTATTCACCTCACTGTTAATCCTGGTTATCTAACTCATCCGGGTTACTTTAATGATCTTGTTTACCTCAGTAACCATGATCATATAACTTGACTTATTCACTTCACTGTTAATCCTGGTTACCTAACTCATCCGGTTTACTTTAATGATCTTGTTTACCTCACTAACCATGATCATATAACTTGACTTATTCACTTCACTGTTAATCCTGGTTACCTAACTCATCCGGTTTACTTTCATGATCTTGTTTACCTCACTAACCATGATCATATAACTTGATTTATTCACTTCACTGTTAATCCTGGTTACCTAACTCATCCGGTTTACTTTAATGATCTTGTTTACCTCACTAACCATGATCATATAACTTGACTTATTCACTTCACTGTTAATCCTGGTTATCTAACTCATCCGGGTTACTTTAATGATCTTGTTTACCTCACTAACCATGATCATATAACTTGACTTATTCACTTCACTGTTAATCCTGGTTATCTAACTCATCCGGGTTACTTTAATGATCTTGTTTACCTCAGTAACCATGATCATATAACTTGACTTATTCACTCCTCTGTTAATCCTGGTTACCTAACCATCCGGTTTACTTTAATGATCTTGTTTACCTCACTAACCATGATCATATAACTTGACTTATTCACTTCACTGTTAATCCTGGTTACCTAACCATCCGGTTTACTTTAATGATCTTGTTTACCTCACTAACCATGATCATATAACTTGACTTATTCACTTCACTGTTAATCCTGGTTACCTAACCATCCGGTTTACTTTAATGATCTTGTTTACCTCACTAACCATGATCATATAACTTGACTTATTCACTTCACTGTTAATCCTGGTTACCTAACCATCCGGTTTACTTTAATGATCTTGTTTACCTCACTAACCATGATCATATAACTTGACTTATTCACTTCACTGTTAATCCTGGTTACCTAACTCGACCGGGTTACTTTAATGATCTTGTTTACCTCAGTAACCATGATCATATAACTTGACTTATTCACTTCACTGTTAATCCTGGTTACCTAACTCATCCGGTTTACTTTAATGATCTAGTTTACCTCACTAACCATGATCATATAACTTGACTTATTCACCTCACTGTTAATCCTGGTTACCTAACTCATCCGGTTTATTTTATGATCTTGTTTACCTCACTAACCATGATCATATAACTTGACTTATTCACCTCACTGTTAATCCTGGTTACCTAACTCATCCGGTTTATTTTATGATCTTGTTTACCTCACTAACCATGATCATATAACTTGACTTATTCATCTCACTGTTAATCCTGGTTACGTAATTCATCCGATTTACTTTAATGATCTTGTTTACCTCACTAACCATGATCATATAACTTGACTTATTCACCTCACTGTAAATCCTGGTTACCTAACTCATCTGGTTTATTTTAATGATCTTGTTTACCACACTAACCATGATCATATAACTTGACTTATTCACCTCACTGTTAATCCTGGTTACGTAACTCATCCGGGTTACTTTAATGATCTTGTTTATCTCACTAACCATGATCATATAACTTGACTTATCCACTTCACTGTTAATCCTGGTTATCTAACTCATCCGGGTTACTTTAATGATCTTGTTTACCTCACTAACCATGATCATATAACTTGACTTATTCACTTCACTGTTAATCCTGGTTACCTAACTCATCCGGGTTACTTTAATGATCTTGTTTACCTCAGTAACCATGATCATATCCCTTGATTTATTCACTTCACTGTTAATCCTGGTTAAGTAACTCATCCGGGTTACTTTAATGATCTTGTTTACCTCAGTAACCATGATCATATAACTTGAATTATTCACTTCACCGTTAATCCTGGTTATCTAACTCATCCGGTTTACTTCAATTATCTTGTTTACCTCAATAACCATGATCATATAACTTGACTTATTCACTCCTCTGTTAATCCTGGTTACCTAACTCATCCGGGTTACTTTAATGATCTTGTTTACCTCACTAACCATGATCATATAACTTGACTTATTCACTTCACTGTTAATCCTGGTTACCTAACTCATCCGGGTTACTTTAATGATCTTGTTTACCTCACTAACCATGATCATATAACTTGACTTATTCACTTCACTGTTAATCCTGGTTACCTAACTCATCCGGGTTACTTTAATGATCTTGTTTACCTCAGTAACCATGATCATATAACTTGACTTATTCACTTCACTGTTAATCCTGGTTACCTAACTCATCCGGGTTACTTTAATGATCTTGTTTACCTCACTAACCATGATCATATAACTTGACTTATTCACTTCACTGTTAATCCTGTTTACCTAACTCATCCGGTTTACTTTAATGATCTTGTTTACCTCAGTAACCATGATCATATAACTTGACTTATTCACTTCACTATTAATCCTGGTTACCTAACCATCCGGTTTACTTTAATGATCTTGTTTACCTCACTAACCATGATCATATAACTTGATTTATTCACTTCACTGTTAATCCTGGTTATCTAACTCATCCGGGTTACTTTAATGATCTTGTTTACCTCACTAACCATGATCATATAAATTGACTTATTCACTTCACTGTTAATCCTGGTTACCTAACCATCCGGTTTACTTTAATGATCTTGTTTACCTCACTAACCATGATCATATAACTTGACTTATTCACTCCTCTGTTAATCCTGGTTACCT
The DNA here is from genome assembly GCA_946902985.2 of Meconema thalassinum. Taxonomy (NCBI): domain Eukaryota; kingdom Metazoa; phylum Arthropoda; class Insecta; order Orthoptera; family Tettigoniidae; genus Meconema; species Meconema thalassinum. Next base: position 117,209,227 of record OX336388.2, read on the forward strand.
AACCATCCGGTTTACTTTAATGATCTTGTTTACCTCACTAACCATGATCATATAACTTGACTTATTCACTTCACTGTTAATCCTGGTTATCTAACTCATCCGGGTTACTTTAATTATCTTGTTTACCTCACTAACCATGATCATATAACTTGATTTATTCACTTCACTGTTAATCCTGGTTACCTAACTCATCCGGTTTACTTTAATGATCTTGTTTACCTCACTAACCATGATCATATAACTTGACTTATTCACTCCTCTGTTAATCCGGGTTACCTAACCATCCGGTTTACTTTAATGATCTTGTTTACCTCACTAACCATGATCATATAACTTTTACTTATTCACTTCACTGTTAATCCTGGTTACCTAACTCATCCGGTTTACTTTAATGATCTTGTTTACCTCACTAACCATGATCATATAACTTGACTTATTCACTCCTCTGTTAATCCTGGTTACCTAACTCATCCGGGTTACTTTAATGATCTTGTTTACCTCACTAACCATGATCATATAACTTGACTTATTCACTTCACTGTTAATCCTGGTTACCTAACTCATCCGGGTTACTTTAATGATCTTGTTTACCTCACTAACCATGATCATATAACTTGACTTATTCACTCCTCTGTTAATCCTGGTTACCTAACTCATCCGGTTTACTTTAATTATCTTGTTTACCTCACTAACCATGATCATATAACTTGACTTATTCACTTCACTGTTAATCCTGGTTATCTAACTCATCCGGTTTACTTTAATGATCTAGTTTACCTCAGTAACCATGATCATATAACTTGACTTATTCACCTCACTGTTAATCCTGGTTATCTAACTCATCCGGGTTACTTTAATGATCTTGTTTACCTCAGTAACCATGATCATATAACTTGACTTATTCACTTCACTGTTAATCCTGGTTACCTAACTCATCCGGGTTACTTTAATGATCTTGTTTACCTCAGTAACCATGATCATATAACTTGACTTATTCACTTCACTGTTAATCCTGGTTACCTAACTCATCCGGTTTACTTTAATGATCTTGTTTACCTCACTAACCATGATCATATAACTTGATTTATTCACTTCACTGTTAATCCTGGTTACCTAACTCATCCGGTTTACTTTAATGATCTTGTTTACCTCACTAACCATGATCATATAACTTGACTTATTCACTTCACTGTTAATCCTGGTTATCTAACTCATCCGGGTTACTTTAATGATCTTGTTTACCTCACTAACCATGATCATATAACTTGACTTATTCACTTCACTGTTAATCCTGGTTATCTAACTCATCCGGGTTACTTTAATGATCTTGTTTACCTCACTAACCATGATCATATAACTTGACTTATTCACTTCACTGTTAATCCTGGTTATCTAACTCATCCGGGTTACTTTAATGATCTTGTTTACCTCAGTAACCATGATCATATAACTTGACTTATTCACTCCTCTGTTAATCCTGGTTACCTAACCATCCGGTTTTCTTTAATGATCTTGTTTACCTCACTAACCATGATCATATAACTTGACTTATTCACTTCACTGTTAATCCTGGTTACCTAACCATCCGGTTTACTTTAATGATCTTGTTTACCTCACTAACCATGATCATATAACTTGACTTATTCACTTCACTGTTAATCCTGGTTACCTAACCATCCGGTTTACTTTAATGATCTTGTTTACCTCACTAACCATGATCATATAACTTGACTTATTCACTTCACTGTTAATCCTGGTTACCTAACCATCCGGTTTACTTTAATGATCTTGTTTACCTCACTAACCATGATCATATAACTTGACTTATTCACTTCACTGTTAATCCTGGTTACCTAACTCATCCGGGTTACTTTAATGATCTTGTTTACCTCAGTTACCATGATCATATAACTTGACTTATTCACTTCACTGTTAATCCTGGTTACCTAACTCATCCGGGTTACTTTAATGATCTTGTTTACCTCAATAACCATGATCATATAACTTGACTTATTCACTTCACTGTTAATCCTGGTTACCTAACTCATCCGGGTTACTTTAATGATCTTGTTTACCTCACTAACCATGATCATATAACTTGACTTATTCACTTCACTGTTAATCCTGGTTACCTAACCATCCGGGTTACTTTAATGATCTTGTTTACCTCACTAACCATGATCATATAACTTGACTTATTCACTTCACTGTTAATCCTGGTTACCTAACTCATCCGGGTTACTTTAATGATCTTGTTTACCTCACTAACCATGATCATATAACTTGACTTATTCACTTCACTGTTAATCCTGGTTACCTAACTCATCCGGGTTACTTTAATGATCTTGTTTACCTCAGTAACCATGATCATATAACTTGACTTATTCACCTCACTGTTAATCCTGGTTACCTAACCATCCGGTTTACTTTAATGATCTTGTTTACCTCACTAACCATGATCATATAACTTGATTTATTCACTTCACTGTTAATCCTGGTTACCTAACTCATCCGGGTTACTTTAATGATCTTGTTTACCTCACTAACCATGATCATATAACTTGACTTATTCACTTCACTGTTAATCCTGGTTATCTAACTCATCCGGGTTACTTGAATGATCTTGTTTACCTCACTAACCATGATCATATAACTTGACTTATTCACTCCTCTGTTAATCCTGGTTATCTAATTCATCCGGGTTACTTTAATGATCTTGTTTACCTCACTAACCATGACCATATAACTTGACTTATTCACTCCTCTGTTAATCCTGGTTACCTAACTCATCCGGTTTACTTTAATGATCTTGTTTACCTCACTAACCATGATCATATAACTTGATTTATTCACTCCTCTGTTAATCCGGGTTACCTAACTCATCCGGTTTACTTTAATGATCTTGTTTAACTCACTAACCATGATCATATCACTTGACTTATTCACTTCACTGTTAATCCTGGTTACGTAACTCATCCGGTTTACTTTAATGATCTTGTTTACCTCACTAACCATGATCATATAACTTGACTTATTCACTCCTCTGTTAATCCGGGTTACCTAACTCATCCGGTTTACTTTAATGATCTTGTTTACCTCACTGAACATGATCATATAACTTGACTTATTCACCTCACTGTTAATCCTGGTTATCTAACTCATCCGGTTTACTTTAATGATCTAGTTTACCTCACTAACCATGATCATATAACTTGACTTATTCACCTCACTGTTAATCCTGGTTACCTAACTCATCCGGTTTATTTTAATGATCTTGTTTACCTCACTAACCATGATCATATAACTTGACTTATTCACCTCACTGTTAATCCTGGTTACGTAACTCATCCGATTTACTTTAATGATCTTGTTTACCTCACTAACCATGATCATATAACTTGACTTATTCACTCCTCTGTTAATCCTGGTTACCTAACTCATCCGGTTTACTTTAATTATCTTGTTTACCTCACTAACCATGATCATATAACTTGACTTATTCACTTCACTGTTAATCCTGGTTATCTAACTCATCCGGTTTACTTTAATGATCTAGTTTACCTCAGTAACCATGATCATATAACTTGACTTATTCACCTCACTGTTAATCCTGGTTATCTAACTCATCCGGGTTACTTTAATGATCTTGTTTACCTCAGTAACCATGATCATATAACTTGACTTATTCACTTCACTGTTAATCCTGGTTACCTAACTCATCCGGGTTACTTTAATGATCTTGTTTACCTCACTAACCATGATCATATAACTTGACTTATTCACTTCACTGTTAATCCTGGTTACCTAACTCATCCGGGTTACTTTAATGATCTTGTTTACCTCAGTAACCATGATCATATCACTTGATTTATTCACTTCACTGTTAATCCTGGTTAAGTAACTCATCCGGGTTACTTTAATGATCTTGTTTACCTCAGTAACCATGATCATATAACTTGAATTATTCTCTTCACTGTTAATCCTGGTTATCTAACTCATCCGGTTTACTTTAATTATCTTGTTTACCTCACTAACCATGATCATATAACTTGACTTATTCACTCCTCTGTTAATCCTGGTTACCTAACTCATCCGGGTTACTTTAATGATCTTGTTTACCTCACTAACCATGATCATATAACTTGACTTATTCACTTCACTGTTAATCCTGGTTACCTAACTCATCCGGGTTACTTTAATGATCTTGTTTACCTCACTAACCATGATCATATAACTTGACTTATTCACTTCACTGTTAATCCTGGTTACCTAACTCATCCGGGTTACTTTAATGATCTTGTTTACCTCAGTAACCATGATCATATAACTTGACTTATTCACTTCACTGTTAATCCTGGTTACCTAACTCATCTGGGTTACTTTAATGATCTTGTTTACCTCACTAACCATGATCATATAACTTGACTTATTCACTTCACTGTTAATCCTGTTTACCTAACTCATCCGGTTTACTTTAATGATTTTGTTTACCTCAGTAACCATGATCATATAACTTGACTTATTCACTTCACTATTAATCCTGGTTACCTAACCATCCGGTTTACTTTAATGATCTTGTTTACCTCACTAACCATGATCATATAACTTGATTTATTCACTTCACTGTTAATCCTGGTTATCTAACTCATCCGGGTTACTTTAATGATCTTGTTTACCTCACTAACCATGATCATATAAATTGACTTATTTACTTCACTGTTAATCCTGGTTACCTAACCATCCGGTTTACTTTAATGATCTTGTTTACCTCACTAACCATGATCATATAACTTGACTTATTCACTCCTCTGTTAATCCTGGTTACCTAACCATCCGGTTTACTTTAATGATCTTGTTTACCTCACTAACCATGATCATATAACTTTTACTTATTCACTTCACTGTTAATCCTGGTTACCTAACTCATCCGGTTTACTTTAATGATCTTGTTTACCTCACTAACCATGATCATATAACTTGATTTATTCACTTCACTGTTAATCCTGGTTACCTAACTCATCCGGTTTACTTTAATGATCTTGTTTACCTCACTAACCATGATCATATAACTTGACTTATTCACTCCTCTGTTAATCCGGGTTACCTAACCATCCGGTTTACTTTAATGATCTTGTTTACCTCACTAACCATGATCATATAACTTTTACTTATTCACTTCACTGTTAATCCTGGTTACCTAACTCATCCGGTTTACTTTAATGATCTTGTTTACCTCACTAACCATGATCATATAACTTGATTTATTCACTTCACTGTTAATCCTGGTTACCTAACTCATCCGGGTTACTTTAATGATCTTGTTTACCTCACTAACCATGATCATATAACTTGACTTATTCACTTCACTGTTAATCCTGGTTATCTAACTCATCCGGGTTACTTTAATGATCTTGTTTACCTCACTAACCATGATCATATAACTTGACTTATTCACTTCACTGTTAATCCAGGTTATCTAACTCATCCGGGTTACTTGAATGATCTTGTTTACCTCACTAACCATGATCATATAACTTGACTTATTCACTCCTCTGTTAATCCTGGTTATCTAATTCATCCGGCTTACTTTAATGATCTTGTTTACCTCACTAACCATGATCATATAACTTGACTTATTCACTCCTCTGTTAATCCTGGTTACCTAACTCATCCGGTTTACTTTAATGATCTTGTTTACCTCACTAACCATGATCATATAACTTAATTTATTCACTCCTCTGTTAATCCGGGTTACCTAACTCATCCGGTTTACTTTAATGATCTTGTTTTACTCACTAACCATGATCATATCACTTGACTTATTCACTTCACTGTTAATCCTGGTTACGTAACTCATCCGGTTTACTTTAATGATCTTGTTTACCTCACTAACCATGATCATATAACTTGACTTATTCACTCCTCTGTTAATCCGGGTTACCTAACTCATCCGGTTTACTTTAATGATCTTGTTTACCTCACTGAACATGATCATATAACTTGACTTATTCACCTCACTGTTAATCCTGGTTATCTAACTCATCCGGTTTACTTTAATGATCTTGTTTACCTCAGTAACCATGATCATATCACTTGACTTATTCACCTCACTGTTAATCCTGGTTACGTAACTCATCCGATTTACTTTAATGATCTTGTTTACCTCACTAACCATGATCATATAACTTGACTTATTCACTCCTCTGTTAATCCTGGTTATCTAACTCATCCGGTTTACTTTAATTATCTTGTTTACCTCACTAACCATGATCATATAACTTGACTTATTCACTCCTCTGTTAATCCTGGTTACCTAACTCATCCGGGTTACTTTAATGATCTTGTTTACCTCACTAACCATGATCATATAACTTGACTTATTCACTTCACTGTTAATCCTGGTTACCTAACTCATCCGGGTTACTTTAATGATCTTGTTTACCTCACTAACCATGATCATATAACTTGACTTATTCACTTCACTGTTAATCCTGGTTACCTAACTCATCCGGGTTACTTTAATGATCTTGTTTACCTCAGTAACCATGATCATATAACTTGACTTATTCACTTCACTGTTAATCCTGGTTACCTAACTCATCTGGGTTACTTTAATGATCTTGTTTACCTCACTAACCATGATCATATAACTTGACTTATTCACTTCACTGTTAGTCCTGTTTATCTAACTCATCCGGTTTACTTTAATGATCTTGTTTACCTCAGTAACCATGATCATATAACTTGACTTATTCACTTCACTATTAATCCTGGTTACCTAACCATCCGGTTTACTTTAATGATCTTGTTTACCTCACTAACCATGATCATATAACTTGATTTATTCACTTCACTGTTAATCCTGGTTATCTAACTCAACGGGTTACTTTAATGATCTTGTTTACCTCACTAACCATGATCATATAAATTGACTTATTTACTTCACTGTTAATCCTGGTTACCTAACCATCCGGTTTACTTTAATGATCTTGTTTACCTCACTAACCATGATCATATAACTTGACTTATTCACTCCTCTGTTAATCCTGGTTACCTAACCATCCGGTTTACTTTAATGATCTTGTTTACCTCACTAACCATGATCATATAACTTTTACTTATTCACTTCACTGTTAATCCTGGTTACCTAACTCATCCGGTTTACTTTAATGATCTTGTTTACCTCACTAACCATGATCATATAACTTGATTTATTCACTTCACTGTTAATCCTGGTTACCTAACTCATCCGGTTTACTTTAATGATCTTGTTTACCTCACTAACCATGATCATATAACTTGACTTATTCACTCCTCTGTTAATCCGGGTTACCTAACCATCCGGTTTACTTTAATGATCTTGTTTACCTCACTAACCATGATCATATAACTTTTACTTATTCACTTCACTGTTAATCCTTGTTACCTAACTCATCCGGTTTACTTTAATGATCTTGTTTACCTCACTAACCATGATCATATAACTTGATTTATTCACTTCACTGTTAATCCTGGTTACCTAACTCATCCGGGTTACTTTAATGATCTTGTTTACCTCACTAACCATGATCATATAACTTGACTTATTCACTTCACTGTTAATCCTGGTTATCTAACTCATCCGGGTTACTTGAATGATCTTGTTTACCTCACTAACCATGATCATATAACTTGACTTATTCACTCCTCTGTTAATCCTGGTTATCTAATTCATCCGGCTTACTTTAATGATCTTGTTTACCTCACTAACCATGATCATATAACTTGACTTATTCACTCCTCTGTTAATCCTGGTTATCTAACTCATCCGGGTTACTTTAATGATCTTGTTTACCTCACTAACCATGATCATATAACTTGACTTATTCACTTCACTGTTAATCCTGGTTATCTAACTCATCCGGGTTACTTTAATGATCTTGTTTACCTCACTAACCATGATCATATAACTTGACTTATTCACTTCACTGTTAATCCTGGTTATCTAACTCATCCGGGTTACTTGAATGATCTTGTTTACCTCACTAACCATGATCATATAACTTGACTTATTCACTCCTCTGTTAATCCTGGTTATCTAATTCATCCGGCTTACTTTAATGATCTTGTTTACCTCACTAACCATGATCATATAACTTGACTTATTCACTCCTCTGTTAATCCTGGTTACCTAACTCATCCGGTTTACTTTAATGATCTTGTTTACCTCACTAACCATGATCATATAACTTAATTTATTCACTCCTCTGTTAATCCGGGTTACCTAACTCATCCGGTTTACTTTAATGATCTTGTTTTACTCACTAACCATGATCATATCACTTGACTTATTCACTTCACTGTTAATCCTGGTTACGTAACTCATCCGGTTTACTTTAATGATCTTGTTTACCTCACTAACCATGATCATATAACTTGACTTATTCACCTCACTGTTAATCCTGGTTACGTAACTCATCCGGGTTACTTTAATGATCTTGTTTACCTCACTAACCATGATCATATAACTTGACTTATTCACTCCTCTGTTAATCCTGGTTATCTAACTCATCCGGGTTACTTGAATGATCTTGTTTACCTTACTAACCATGATCATATAACTTGACTTATTCACTCCTCTGTTAATCCTGGTTATCTAATTCATCCGGGTTACTTTAATGATCTTGTTTACCTCACTAACCATGATCATATAACTTGATTTATTCACTCCTCTGTTAATCCGGGTTACCTAACTCATCCGGTTTACTTTAATGATCTTGTTTACCTCACTAACCATGATCATATAACTTGACTTATTCACCTCACTGTTAATCCTGGTTACCTAACTCATCCGGGTTACTTTAATGATCTTGTTTACCTCAGTAACCATGATCATATCACTTGACTTATTCACTCCTCTGTTAATCCTGTTTATCTAACTCATCCGGGTTACTTTAATGATCTTGTTTACCTCACTAACCATGATCATATAACTTGACTTATTCACTCCTCTGTTAATCCGGGTTACCTAACTCATCCGGTTTACTTTAATGATCTTGTTTACCTCACTGAACATGATCATATAACTTGACTTATTCACTTCACTGTTAATCCTGGTTACCTAACTCATCCGGGTTACTTTAATGATCTTGTTTACCTCACGAACCATGATCATATAAATTGACTTATTCACTCCTCTGTTAATCCTGGTTATCTAACTCATCCGGGTTACTTTAATTATCTTGTTTACCTCAGTAACCATGATCATATAACTTGACTTATTCACCCTCACTGTTAATCCTGGTTATCTAACTCATCCGGTTTACTTTAATGATCTAGTTTACCTCACTAACCATGATCATATAACTTGACTTATTCACCTCACTGTTAATCCTGGTTATCTAACTCATCCGGTTTACTTTAATGATCTTGTTTACCTCAGTAACCATGATCATATCACTTGACTTATTCACCTCACTGTTAATCCTGGTTACGTAACTCATCCGATTTACTTTAATGATCTTGTTTACCTCACTAACCATGATCATATAACTTGACTTATTCACCTCACTGTTAATCCTGGTTACCTAACTCATCCGGTTTATTTTAATGATCTTGTTTACCTCACTAACCATGATCATATAACTTGACTTATTCACCTCACTGTTAATCCTGGTTACGTAACTCATCCGATTTACTTTAATGATCTTGTTTACCTCACTACCCATGATCATATAACTTGACTTATTCACTCCTCTGTTAATCCTGGTTACCTAACTCATCCGGTTTACTTTAATGATCTTGTTTACCTCACTAACCATGATCATATAACTTGACTTATCCACTTCACTGTTAATCCTGGTTATCTAACTCATCCGGGTTACTTTAATGATCTTGTTTACCTCACTAACCATGATCATATAACTTGACTTATTCACTTCACTGTTAATCCTGGTTACCTAACTCATCCGGGTTACTTTAATGATCTTGTTTACCTCAGTAACCATGATCATATAACTTGAATTATTCACTTCACTGTTAATCCTCGTTACCTAACTCATCCGGGTTACTTTAATGATCTTGTTTACCTCAGTAACCATGATCATATCACTTGATTTATTCACTTCACTGTTAATCCTGGTTAAGTAACTCATCCGGGTTACTTTAATGATCTTGTTTACCTCAGTAACCATGATCATATACCTTGACTTATTCACCTCACTGTTAATCCTGGTTATCTAACTCATCCGGTTTACTTTAATTATCTTGTTTACCTCACTAACCATGATCATATAACTTGACTTATTCACTCCTCTGTTAATCCTGGTTACCTAACTCATCCGGGTTACTTTAATGATCTTGTTTACCTCAGTAACCATGATCATATAACGTGACTTATTCACTTCACTGTTAATCCTGGTTACCTAACCATCCGGTTTACTTTAATGATCTTGTTTACCTCACTAACCATGATCATATAACTTGATTTATTCACTTCACTGCTAATCCTGGTTATCTAACTCATCCGGGTTACTTTAATGATCTTGTTTACCTCACTAACCATGATCATATAACTTGACTTATTCACTTCACTGTTAATCCTGGTTACCTAACCATCCGGTTTATTTTAATGATCTTGTTTACCTCACTAACCATGATCATATAACTTGACTTATTCACTCCTCTGTTAATCCTGGTTACCTAACCATCCGGTTTACTTTAATGATCTTGTTTACCTCACTAACCATGATCATATAACTTTTACTTATTCACTTCACTGTTAATCCTGGTTACCTAACTCATCCGGTTTACTTTAATGATCTTGTTTACCTCACTAACCATGATCATATAACTTGATTTATTCACTTCACTGTTAATCCTGGTTACCTAACCATCCGGTTTACTTTAATGATCTTGTTTACCTCACTAACCATGATCATATAACTTGACTTATTCACTTCACTGTTAATCCTGGTTACCTAACCATCCGGTTTACTTTAATGATCTTGTTTACCTCACTAACCATGATCATATAACTTGACTTATTCACTTCACTGTTAATCCTGGTTACCTAACCATCCGGTTTACTTTAATGATCTTGTTTACCTCACTAACCATGATCATATAACTTGACTTATTCACTTCACTGTTAATCCTGGTTACCTAACCATCCGGTTTACTTTAATGATCTTGTTTACCTCACTAACCATGATCATATAACTTGACTTATTCACTTCACTGTTAATCCTGGTTATCTAACTCATCCGGGTTACTTTAATGATCTTGTTTACCTCACTAACCATGATCATATAACTTGATTTATTCACTTCACTGTTAATCCTGGTTACCTAACTCATCCGGTTTACTTTAATGATCTTGTTTACCTCAGTAACCATGATCATATTACTTGACTTATTCACTTCACTGTTAATCCTGGTTACCTAACTCATCCGGTTTACTTTAATGATCTTGTTTACCTCACGAACCATGATCATATAACTTGACTTATTCACTTCACTGTTAATCCCGGTTACCTAACTCATCCGGTTTACTTTAATGATCTTGTTTACCTCACTAACCATGATCATATAACTTGACTTATTCACTTCACTGTTAATCCTGGTTACCTAACAATCCGGTTTACTTTAATGATCTTGTTTACTTCACTAACCATGATCATATAACTTGACTTATTCACTTCACTGTTAATCCTGGTTACCTAACTCATCCGGGTTACTTTAATGATCTTGTTTACCTCAGTAACCATGATCATATAACTTGACTTATTCACCTCACTGTTAATCCTGGTTACCTAACTCATCCGGGTTACTTTAATTATCTTGTTTACCTCACTAACCATGATCATTTAACTTGATTTATTCACTTCACTGTTAATCCTGGTTACCGAACTCATCCGGGTTACTTTAATGATCTTGTTTACCTCACTAACCATGATCATATAACTTGACTTATTCACTTCACTGTTAATCCTGGTCACCTAACCATCCGGTTTACTTTAATGATCTTGTTTACTTCACTAACCATGATCATATAACTTGACTTATTCACTTCACTGTTAATCCTGGTTACCTAACTCATCCGGTTTACTTTAATGATCTTGTTTACCTCAGTAACCATGATCATATAACTTGACTTATTCACCTCACTGTTAATCCTGGTTACCTAACTCATCCGGGTTACTTTAATGATCTTGTTTACCTCACTAACCATGATCATATAACTTGACTTATTCACTTCACTGTTAATCCTGGTTATCTAACTCATCCGGGTTACTTGAATGATCTTGTTTACCTCACTAACCATGATCATATAACTTGACTTATTCACTCCTCTGTTAATCCTGGTTATCTAATTCATCCGGGTTACTTTTATGATCTTGTTAACCTCACTAACCATGATCATATAACTTGACTTATTCACTCCTCTGTTAATCCTGGTTACCTAACTCATCCGGGTTACTTTAATGATCTTGTTTACCTCACTAACCATGATCATATAACTTGACTTATTCACTTCACTGTTAATCCTGGTTACCTAACTCATCCGGGTTACTTTAATGATCTTGTTTACCTCAGTAACCATGATCATATAACTTGACTTATTCACCTCACTGTTAATCCTGGTTACCTAACCATCCGGTTTACTTTAATGATCTTGTTTACCTCACTAACCATTATCATATAACTTGATTTATTCACTTCACTGTTAATCCTGGTTACCTAACTCATCCGGGTTACTTGAATGATCTTGTTTACCTCACTAACCATGATCATATAACTTGACTTATTCACTCCTCTGTTAATCCTGGTTATCTAATTCATCCGGGTTACTTTAATGATCTTGTTTACCTCACTAACCATGATCATATAACTTGACTTATTCACTCCTCTGTTAATCCTGGTTACCTAACTCATCCGGGTTACTTTAATGATCTTGTTTACCTCACTAACCATGATCATATAACTTGACTTATTCACTTCACTGTTAATCCTGGTTACCTAACTCATCCGGGTTACTTTAATGATCTTGTTTACCTCAGTAACCATGATCATATAACTTGACTTATTCACCTCACTGTTAATCCTGGTTACCTAACCATCCGGTTTACTTTAATGATCTTGTTTACCTCACTAACCATGATCATATAACTTGATTTATTCACTTCACTGTTAATCCTGGTTACCTAACTCATCCGGGTTACTTTAATTATCTTGTTTACCTCAGTAACCATGATCATATAACTTGACTTATTCACTTCACTGTTAATCCTGGTTACCTAACCATCCGGTTTACTTTAATGATCTTGTTTACCTCACTAACCATGATCATATAACTTGACTTATTCACTCCTCTGTTAATCCTGGTTATCTAACTCATCCGGGTTACTTTAATGATCTTGTTTACCTCACTAACCATGATCATATAACTTGACTTATTCACTCCTCTGTTAATCCTGGTTATCTAACTCATCCGGTTTACTTTAATGATCTTGTTTACCTCACTAACCATGATCATATAACTTGACTTATTCACTCCTCTGTTAATCCTGGTTACCTAACTCATCCGGTTTACTTTAATGATCTTGTTTACCTCACTAACCATGATCATATAACTTGATTTATTCACTCCTCTGTTAATCCGGGTTACCTAACTCATCCGGTTTACTTTAATGATCTTGTTTACCTCACTAAACATGATCATATAACTTGACTTATTCACTTCACTGTTAATCCTGGTCACCTAACCATCCGGTTTACTTTAATGATCTTGTTTACTTCACTAACCATGATCATATAACTTGACTTATTCACTTCACTGTTAATCCTGGTTATCTAACTCATCCGGTTTACTTTAATGATCTTGTTTACCTCACTAACCATGATCATATCACTTGACTTATTCACTTCACTGTTAATCCTGGTTACGTAACTCATCCGGTTTACTTTAATGATCTTGTTTACCGCACTAACCATGATCATATAACTTGACTTATTCACTCCTCTGTTAATCCGGGTTACCTAACTCATCCGGTTTACTTTAATGATCTTGTTTACCTCACTGAGCATGATCATATAACTTGACTTATTCACCTCACTGTTAATCCTGGTTACCTAACCATCCGGTTTACGTTAATGATCTTGTTTACCTCACTAACCATGATCATATAACTTGATTTATTCACTTCACTGTTAATCCTGGTTACCTAACTCATCCGGGTTACTTGAATGATCTTGTTTACCTCACTAACCATGATCATATAACTTGACTTATTCACTCCTCTGTTAATCCTGGTTATCTAACTCATCCGGGTTACTTTAATGATCTTGTTTACCTCACTAACCATGATCATATAACTAGACTTATTCACTCCTCTGTTAATCCTGGTTACCTAACTCATCCGGTTTACTTTAATGATCTTGTTTACCTCACTAACCATGATCATATAACTTGATTTATTCACTCCTCTGTTAATCCGGGTTACCTAACTCATCCGGGTTACTTTAATGATCTTGTTTACCTCAGTAACCATGATCATATAACTTGAATTATTCACTTCACTGTTAATCCTGGTTATCTAACTCATCCGGGTTACTTTAATGATCTTGTTTACCTCACTAACCATGATCATATAACTTGACTTATTCACTTCCCTGTTAATCCTGGTTACCAGACCATCCGGTTTACTTTAATGATCTTGTTTACCTCACTAACCATGATCATATAACTTGACTTATTCACTTCACTGTTAAACCTGGTTATCTAACTCATCCGGTTTACTTTAATTATCTTGTTTACCTCACTAACCATGATCATATAACTTGACTTATTCACTCCTCTGTTAATCCTGGTTACCTAACTCATCCGGGTTACTTTAATGGTCTTGTTTACCTCAGTAACCATGATCATATAACTTCACGTATTCACTTCACTGTTAATCCTGGTTACCTAACCATCCGGGTTACTTTAATGATCTTGTTTACCTCACTAACCATGATCATATAACTTGACTTATTCACTTCACTGTTAATCCTGGTTACCTAACCATCCGGTTTACTTTAATGATCTTGTTTACCTCACTAACCATGATCATATAACTTGACTTATTCACTCCTCTGTTAATCCTGGTTACCTAACCATCCGGTTTACTTTAATGATCTTGTTTACCTCACTAACCATGATCATATAACTTTTACTTAATCACTTCACTGTTAATCCTGGTTACCTAACTCATCCGGTTTACTTTAATGATCTTGTTTACCTCACTAACCATGATCATATAACTTGATTTATTCACTTCACTGTTAATCCTGGTTACCTAACTCATCCGGTTTACTTTAATGATCTTGTTTACCTCACTAACCATGATCATATAACTTGACTTATTCACTTCACTGTTAATCCTGGTTACCTAACCATCCGGTTTACTTTAATGATCTTGTTTACCTCACTAAACATGATCATATAACTTGACTTATTCACTTCACTGTTAATCCTGGTTACCTAACCATCCGGTTTACTTTAATGATCTTGTTTACCTCACTAACCATGATCATATAACTTGACTAATTCACTTCACTGTTAATCCTGGTTACCTAACCATCCGGTTTACTTTAATGATTTTGTTTACCTCACTAACCATGATCATATAACTTGACTTATTCACTTCACTGTTAATCCTGGTTACCTAACCATCCGGTTTACTTTAATGATCTTGTTTACCTCACTAACCATGATCATATAACTTGACTTATTCACTTCACTGTTAATCCTGGTTACCTAACTCATCCGGGTTACTTTAATGATCTTGTTTACCTCAGTAACCATGATCATATCACTTGACTTATTCACTTCACTGTTAATCCTGGTTATCTAACTCATCCGGGTTACTTTAATGATCTTGTTTACCTCACTAACCATGATCATATAACTTGATTTATTCACTTCACTGTTAATCCTGGTTACCTAACTCATCCGGTTTACTTTAATGATCTTGTTTACCTCAGTAACCATGATCATATAACTTGACTTATTCACTTCACTGTTAATCCTGGTTACCTAACTCATCCGGTTTACTTTAATGATCTTGTTTACCTCACGAACCATGATCATATAACTTGACTTATTCACTTCACTGTTAATCCCGGTTACCTAACTCATCCGGTTTACTTTAATGATCTTGTTTACCTCACTAACCATGATCATATAACTTGACTTATTCACTCCTCTGTTAATCCTGGTTATCTAACTCATCCGGGTTACTTTAATTATCTTGTTTACCTCATTAACCATGATCATATAACTTGACTTATTCACTTCACTGTTAATCCTGGTTACCTAACTCATCCGGTTTACTTTAATGATCTTGTTTACCTCAGTAACCATGATCATATAACTTGACTTATTCACTTCACTGTTAATCCTGGTTATCTAACCATCCGGTTTACTTTAATGATCTTGTTTACCTCACTAACCATGATCATATAACTTGACTTATTCACTTCACTGTTAATCCTGGTTACCTAACCATCCGGTTTACTTTAATGATCTTGTTTACCTCACTAACCATGATCATATAACTTGACTTATTCACTTCACTGTTAATCCTGGTTATCTAACTCATCCGGGTTACTTTAATGATCTTCTTTACCTCAGTAACCATGATCATATAACTTGACTTATTCACTCCTCTGTTAATCCTGGTTATCTAACTCATCCGGTTTACTTTAATGATCTTGATTACCTCACTAACCATGATCATATAACTTGACCTATTCACTTCACTGTTAATCCTGGTTACCTAACTCATCCGGTTTACTTTAATTATCTTGTTTACCTCAGTAACCATGATCATATAACTTGACTTATTCACTTCACTGTTAATCCTGGTTATCTAACTCATCCGGGTTACTTTAATTATCTTGTTTACCTCATTAACCATGATCATATAACTTGACTTATTCACTTCACTGTTATTCCTGGTTACCTAACTCATCCGGTTTACTTTAATGATCTTGTTTACCTCACTAACCATGATCATATAACTTGACTTATTCACTTCACTGTTAATCCTGGTTACCTAACTCATCCGGGTTACTTTAATGATCTTGTTTACCTCAGTAACCATGATCATATAACTTGACTTATTCACTTCACTGTTAATCCTGGTTATCTAACTCATCCGGTTTACTTTAATTATCTTGTTTACCTCACTACCCATGATCATATAACTTGACTTATTCACTCCTCTGTTAATCCTGGTTACCTAACTCATCCGGTTTACTTTAATGATCTTGTTTACCTCACTAACCATGATCATATAACTTGACTTATTCACTTCACTGTTAATCCTGATTACCTAACTCATCCGGTTTACTTTAATGATCTTGTTTACCTCAGTAACCATGATCATATAACTTGACTTATTCACTTCACTGTTAATCCTGGTTATCTAACTCATCCGGTTTACTTTAATTATCTTGTTTACCTCACTAACCATGATCATATAACTTGACTTATTCACTCCTCTGTTAATCCTGGTTACCTAACCCATCCGGTTTACTTTAATTATCTTGTTTACCTCACTAACCATGATCATATAACTTGACTTATTCACTTCACTGTTAATCCTGGTTATCTAACTCATCCGGGTTACTTTAATGATCTTGTTTACCTCACTAACCATGATCATATAACTTGACTTATTCACTTCACTGTTAATCCTAGTTACCTAACTCATCCGGTTTACTTTAATGATCTTGTTTACCTCAGTAACCATGATCATATAACTTGACTTATTCACTTCACTGTTAATCCTGGTTATCTAACTCATCCGGTTTACTTTAATTATCTTGTTTACCTCACTAACCATGATCATATAACTTGACTTATTCACTCCTGTGTTAATCCTGGTTACCTAACTCATCCGGTTTACTTTAATTATCTTGTTTACCTCACTAACCATGATCATATAACTTGACTTATTCACTTCACTGTTAATCCTGGTTACCTAACTCATCCGGGTTACTTTAATGATCTTGTTTACCTCACTAACCATGATCATATAACTTGACTTATTCACTCCTCTGTTAATCCTGGTTACCTAACTCATCCGGGTTACTTTAATGATCTTGTTTACCTCACTAACCATGATCATATAACTTGACTTATTCACTTCACTGTGAATCCTGGTTACCTAACTCATCCGGGTTACTTTAATGATCTTGTTTACCTCACTAACCATGATCATATAACTTGACTTATTCACTCCTCTGTTAATCCTGGTTACCTAACTCATCCGGTTTACTTTAATTATCTTGTTTACCTCACTAACCATGATCATATAACTTGACTTATTCACTTCACTGTTAATCCTGGTTATCTAACTCATCCGGTTTACTTTAATGATCTTGTTTACCTCACTAACCATGATCATATAACTTGATTTATTCACTTCACTGTTAATCCTGGTTACCTAACTCATCCGGTTTACTTTCATGATCTTGTTTACCTCACTAACCATGATCATATAACTTGATTTATTCACTTCACTGTTAATCCTGGTTACCTAACTCATCCGGTTTACTTTAATGATCTTGTTTACCTCACTAACCATGATCATATAACTTGACTTATTCACTTCACTGTTAATCCTGGTTATCTAACTCATCCGGGTTACTTTAATGATCTTGTTTACCTCACTAACCATGATCATATAACTTGACTTATTCACTTCACTGTTAATCCTGGTTATCTAACTCATCCGGGTTACTTTAATGATCTTGTTTACCTCAGTAACCATGATCATATAACTTGACTTATTCACTCCTCTGTTAATCCTGGTTACCTAACCATCCGGTTTACTTTAATGATCTTGTTTACCTCACTAACCATGATCATATAACTTGACTTATTCACTTCACTGTTAATCCTGGTTACCTAACCATCCGGTTTACTTTAATGATCTTGTTTACCTCACTAACCATGATCATATAACTTGACTTATTCACTTCACTGTTAATCCTGGTTACCTAACCATCCGGTTTACTTTAATGATCTTGTTTACCTCACTAACCATGATCATATAACTTGACTTATTCACTTCACTGTTAATCCTGGTTACCTAACTCGACCGGGTTACTTTAATGATCTTGTTTACCTCAGTAACCATGATCATATAACTTGACTTATTCACTTCACTGTTAATCCTGGTTACCTAACTCATCCGGGTTACTTTAATGATCTTGTTTACCTCACTAACCATGATCATATAACTTGACTTATTCACTTCACTGTTAATCCTGGTTACCTAACTCATCCGGGTTAATTTAATGATCTTGTTTACCTCACTAACCATGATCATATAACTTGACTTATTCACTTCACTGTTAATCCTGGTTACCTAACCATCCGGGTTACTTTAATGATCTTGTTTACCTCACTAACCATGATCATATAACTTGACTTATTCACTTCACTGTTAATCCTGGTTACCTAACTCATCAGGGTTACTTTAATGATCTTGTTTACCTCACTAACCATGATCATATAACTTGACTTATTCACTTCACTGTTAATCCTGGTTACCTAACTCATCCGGGTTACTTTAATGATCTTGTTTACCTCAGTAACCATGATCATATAACTTGACTTATTCACCTCACTGTTAATCCTGGTTACCTAACCATCCGGTTTACTTTAATGATCTTGTTTACCTCACTAACCATGATCATATAACTTGATTTATTCACTTCACTGTTAATCCTGGTTACCTAACTCATCCGGGTTACTTTAATGATCTTGTTTACCTCACTAACCATGATCATATAACTTGACTTATTCACTTCACTGTTAATCCTGGTTATCTAACTCATCCGGGTTACTTGAATGATCTTGTTTACCTCACTAACCATGATCATATAACTTGACTTATTCACTCCTCTGTTAATCCTGGTTATCTAATTCATCCGGGTTACTTTAATGATCTTGTTTACCTCACTAACCATGATCATATAACTTGACTTATTCACTCCTCTGTTAATCCTGGTTACCTAACTCATCCGGTTTACTTTAATGATCTTGTTTACCTCACTAACCATGATCATATAACTTGATTTATTCACTCCTCTGTTAATCCGGGTTACCTAACTCATCCGGTTTACTTTAATGATCTTGTTTAACTCACTAACCATGATCATATCACTTGACTTATTCACTTCACTGTTAATCCTGGTTACGTAACTCATCCGGTTTACTTTAATGATCTTGTTTACCTCACTAACCATGATCATATAACTTGACTTATTCACTCCTCTGTTAATCCGGGTTACCTAACTCATCCGGTTTACTTTAATGATCTTGTTTACCTCACTGAACATGATCATATAACTTGACTTATTCACCTCACTGTTAATCCTGGTTATCTAACTCATCCGGTTTACTTTAATGATCTAGTTTACCTCACTAACCATGATCATATAACTTGACTTATTCACCTCACTGTTAATCCTGGTTACCTAACTCATCCGGTTTATTTTATGATCTTGTTTACCTCACTAACCATGATCATATAACTTGACTTATTCACCTCACTGTTAATCCTGGTTACGTAACTCATCCGATTTACTTTAATGATCTTGTTTACCTCACTAACCATGATCATATAACTTGACTTATTCACCTCACTGTAAATCCTGGTTACCTAACTCATCTGGTTTATTTTAATGATCTTGTTTACCACACTAACCATGATCATATAACTTGACTTATTCACCTCACTGTTAATCCTGGTTACGTAACTCATCCGGGTTACTTTAATGATCTTGTTTATCTCACTAACCATGATCATATAACTTGACTTATCCACTTCACTGTTAATCCTGGTTATCTAACTCATCCGGGTTACTTTAATGATCTTGTTTACCTCACTAACCATGATCATATAACTTGACTTATTCACTTCACTGTTAATCCTGGTTACCTAACTCATCCGGGTTACTTTAATGATCTTGTTTACCTCAGTAACCATGATCATATCCCTTGATTTATTCACTTCACTGTTAATCCTGGTTAAGTAACTCATCCGGGTTACTTTAATGATCTTGTTTACCTCAGTAACCATGATCATATAACTTGAATTATTCACTTCACCGTTAATCCTGGTTATCTAACTCATCCGGTTTACTTCAATTATCTTGTTTACCTCACTAACCATGATCATATAACTTGACTTATTCACTTCACTGTTAATCCTGGTTACCTAACTCATCCGGGTTACTTTAATGATCTTGTTTACCTCAGTAACCATGATCATATCCCTTGATTTATTCACTTCACTGTTAATCCTGGTTAAGTAACTCATCCGGGTTACTTTAATGATCTTGTTTACCTCACTAACCATGATCATATAACTTGACTTATTCACTTCACTGTTAATCCTGGTTACCTAACTCATCCGGGTTACTTTAATGATCTTGTTTACCTCACTAACCATGATCATATAACTTGACTTATTCACTTCACTGTTAATCCTGGTTACCTAACCATCCGGGTTACTTTAATGATCTTGTTTACCTCACTAACCATGATCATATAACTTGACTTATTCACTTCACTGTTAATCCTGGTTACCTAACTCATCAGGGTTACTTTAATGATCTTGTTTACCTCACTAACCATGATCATATAACTTGACTTATTCACTTCACTGTTAATCCTGGTTACCTAACTCATCCGGGTTACTTTAATGATCTTGTTTACCTCAGTAACCATGATCATATAACTTGACTTATTCACCTCACTGTTAATCCTGGTTACCTAACCATCCGGTTTACTTTAATGATCTTGTTTACCTCACTAACCATGATCATATAACTTGATTTATTCACTTCACTGTTAATCCTGGTTACCTAACTCATCCGGGTTACTTTAATGATCTTGTTTACCTCACTAACCATGATCATATAACTTGACTTATTCACTTCACTGTTAATCCTGGTTATCTAACTCATCCGGGTTACTTGAATGATCTTGTTTACCTCACTAACCATGATCATATAACTTGACTTATTCACTCCTCTGTTAATCCTGGTTATCTAATTCATCCGGGTTACTTTAATGATCTTGTTTACCTCACTAACCATGATCATATAACTTGACTTATTCACTCCTCTGTTAATCCTGGTTACCTAACTCATCCGGTTTACTTTAATGATCTTGTTTACCTCACTAACCATGATCATATAACTTGATTTATTCACTCCTCTGTTAATCCGGGTTACCTAACTCATCCGGTTTACTTTAATGATCTTGTTTAACTCACTAACCATGATCATATCACTTGACTTATTCACTTCACTGTTAATCCTGGTTACGTAACTCATCCGGTTTACTTTAATGATCTTGTTTACCTCACTAACCATGATCATATAACTTGACTTATTCACTCCTCTGTTAATCCGGGTTACCTAACTCATCCGGTTTACTTTAATGATCTTGTTTACCTCACTGAACATGATCATATAACTTGACTTATTCACCTCACTGTTAATCATGGTTATCTAACTCATCCGGTTTATTTTAATGATCTTGTTTACCACACTAACCATGATCATATAACTTGACTTATTCACCTCACTGTTAATCCTGGTTACGTAACTCATCCGGGTTACTTTAATGATCTTGTTTACCTCACTAACCATGATCATATAACTTGACTTATCCACTTCACTGTTAATCCTGGTTATCTAACTCATCCGGGTTACTTTAATGATCTTGTTTACCTCACTAACCATGATCATATAACTTGAATTATTCACTTCACCGTTAATCCTGGTTATCTAACTCATCCGGTTTACTTCAATTATCTTGTTTACCTCACTAACCATGATCATATAACTTGACTTATTCACTCCTCTGTTAATCCTGGTTACCTAACTCATCCGGGTTACTTTAATGATCTTGTTTACCTCACTAACCATGATCATATAACTTGACTTATTCACTTCACTGTTAATCCTGGTTACCTAACTCATCCGGGTTACTTTAATGATCTTGTTTACCTCACTAACCATGATCATATAACTTGACTTATTCACTTCACTGTTAATCCTGGTTACCTAACTCATCCGGGTTACTTTAATGATCTTGTTTACCTCAGTAACCATGATCATATAACTTGACTTATTCACTTCACTGTTAATCCTGGTTACCTAACTCATCCGGGTTACTTTAATGATCTTGTTTACCTCACTAACCATGATCATATAACTTGACTTATTCACTTCACTGTTAATCCTGTTTACCTAACTCATCCGGTTTACTTTAATGATCTTGTTTACCTCAGTAACCATGATCATATAACTTGACTTATTCACTTCACTATTAATCCTGGTTACCTAACCATCCGGTTTACTTTAATGATCTTGTTTACCTCACTAACCATGATCATATAACTTGATTTATTCACTTCACTGTTAATCCTGGTTATCTAACTCATCCGGGTTACTTTAATGATCTTGTTTACCTCACTAACCATGATCATATAAATTGACTTATTCACTTCACTGTTAATCCTGGTTACCTAACCATCCGGTTTACTTTAATGATCTTGTTTACCTCACTAACCATGATCATATAACTTGACTTATTCACTCCTCTGTTAATCCTGGTTACCTAACCATCCGGTTTACTTTAATGATCTTGTTTACCTCACTAACCATGATCATATAACTTTTACTTATTCACTTCACTGTTAATCCTGGTTACCTAACTCATCCGGTTTACTTTAATGATCTTGTTTACCTCACTAACCATGATCATATAACTTGATTTATTCACTTCACTGTTAATCCTGGTTACCTAACTCATCCGGTTTACTTTAATGATCTTGTTTACCTCACTAACCATGATCATATAACTTGACTTATTCACTCCTCTGTTAATCCGGGTTACCTAACCATCCGGTTTACTTTAATGATCTTGTTTACCTCACTAACCATGATCATATAACTTTTACTTATTCACTTCACTGTTAATCCTGGTTACCTAACTCATCCGGTTTACTTTAATGATCTTGTTTACCTCACTAACCATGATCATATAACTTGACTTATTCACTCCTCTGTTAATCCTGGTTACCTAACTCATCCGGGTTACTTTAATGATCTTGTTTACCTCACTAACCATGATCATATAACTTGACTTATTCACTTCACTGTTAATCCTGGTTACCTAACTCATCCGGGTTACTTTAATGATCTTGTTTACCTCACTAACCATGATCATATAACTTGACTTATTCACTCCTCTGTTAATCCTGGTTACCTAACTCATCCGGTTTACTTTAATTATCTTGTTTACCTCACTAACCATGATCATATAACTTGACTTATTCACTTCACTGTTAATCCTGGTTATCTAACTCATCCGGTTTACTTTAATGATCTAGTTTACCTCAGTAACCATGATCATATAACTTGACTTATTCACCTCACTGTTAATCCTGGTTATCTAACTCATCCGGGTTACTTTAATGATCTTGTTTACCTCAGTAACCATGATCATATAACTTGACTTATTCACTTCACTGTTAATCCTGGTTACCTAACTCATCCGGGTTACTTTAATGATCTTGTTTACCTCAGTAACCATGATCATATAACTTGACTTATTCACTTCACTGTTAATCCTGGTTACCTAACTCATCCGGTTTACTTTAATGATCTTGTTTACCTCACTAACCATGATCATATAACTTGATTTATTCACTTCACTGTTAATCCTGGTTACCTAACTCATCCGGTTTACTTTAATGATCTTGTTTACCTCACTAACCATGATCATATAACTTGACTTATTCACTTCACTGTTAATCCTGGTTATCTAACTCATCCGGGTTACTTTAATGATCTTGTTTACCTCACTAACCATGATCATATAACTTGACTTATTCACTTCACTGTTAATCCTGGTTATCTAACTCATCCGGGTTACTTTAATGATCTTGTTTACCTCACTAACCATGATCATATAACTTGACTTATTCACTTCACTGTTAATCCTGGTTATCTAACTCATCCGGGTTACTTTAATGATCTTGTTTACCTCAGTAACCATGATCATATAACTTGACTTATTCACTCCTCTGTTAATCCTGGTTACCTAACCATCCGGTTTTCTTTAATGATCTTGTTTACCTCACTAACCATGATCATATAACTTGACTTATTCACTTCACTGTTAATCCTGGTTACCTAACCATCCGGTTTACTTTAATGATCTTGTTTACCTCACTAACCATGATCATATAACTTGACTTATTCACTTCACTGTTAATCCTGGTTACCTAACCATCCGGTTTACTTTAATGATCTTGTTTACCTCACTAACCATGATCATATAACTTGACTTATTCACTTCACTGTTAATCCTGGTTACCTAACCATCCGGTTTACTTTAATGATCTTGTTTACCTCACTAACCATGATCATATAACTTGACTTATTCACTTCACTGTTAATCCTGGTTACCTAACTCATCCGGGTTACTTTAATGATCTTGTTTACCTCAGTTACCATGATCATATAACTTGACTTATTCACTTCACTGTTAATCCTGGTTACCTAACTCATCCGGGTTACTTTAATGATCTTGTTTACCTCAATAACCATGATCATATAACTTGACTTATTCACTTCACTGTTAATCCTGGTTACCTAACTCATCCGGGTTACTTTAATGATCTTGTTTACCTCACTAACCATGATCATATAACTTGACTTATTCACTTCACTGTTAATCCTGGTTACCTAACCATCCGGGTTACTTTAATGATCTTGTTTACCTCACTAACCATGATCATATAACTTGACTTATTCACTTCACTGTTAATCCTGGTTACCTAACTCATCCGGGTTACTTTAATGATCTTGTTTACCTCACTAACCATGATCATATAACTTGACTTATTCACTTCACTGTTAATCCTGGTTACCTAACTCATCCGGGTTACTTTAATGATCTTGTTTACCTCAGTAACCATGATCATATAACTTGACTTATTCACCTCACTGTTAATCCTGGTTACCTAACCATCCGGTTTACTTTAATGATCTTGTTTACCTCACTAACCATGATCATATAACTTGATTTATTCACTTCACTGTTAATCCTGGTTACCTAACTCATCCGGGTTACTTTAATGATCTTGTTTACCTCACTAACCATGATCATATAACTTGACTTATTCACTTCACTGTTAATCCTGGTTATCTAACTCATCCGGGTTACTTGAATGATCTTGTTTACCTCACTAACCATGATCATATAACTTGACTTATTCACTCCTCTGTTAATCCTGGTTATCTAATTCATCCGGGTTACTTTAATGATCTTGTTTACCTCACTAACCATGACCATATAACTTGACTTATTCACTCCTCTGTTAATCCTGGTTACCTAACTCATCCGGTTTACTTTAATGATCTTGTTTACCTCACTAACCATGATCATATAACTTGATTTATTCACTCCTCTGTTAATCCGGGTTACCTAACTCATCCGGTTTACTTTAATGATCTTGTTTAACTCACTAACCATGATCATATCACTTGACTTATTCACTTCACTGTTAATCCTGGTTACGTAACTCATCCGGTTTACTTTAATGATCTTGTTTACCTCACTAACCATGATCATATAACTTGACTTATTCACTCCTCTGTTAATCCGGGTTACCTAACTCATCCGGTTTACTTTAATGATCTTGTTTACCTCACTGAACATGATCATATAACTTGACTTATTCACCTCACTGTTAATCCTGGTTATCTAACTCATCCGGTTTACTTTAATGATCTAGTTTACCTCACTAACCATGATCATATAACTTGACTTATTCACCTCACTGTTAATCCTGGTTACCTAACTCATCCGGTTTATTTTAATGATCTTGTTTACCTCACTAACCATGATCATATAACTTGACTTATTCACCTCACTGTTAATCCTGGTTACGTAACTCATCCGATTTACTTTAATGATCTTGTTTACCTCACTAACCATGATCATATAACTTGACTTATTCACTCCTCTGTTAATCCTGGTTACCTAACTCATCCGGTTTACTTTAATTATCTTGTTTACCTCACTAACCATGATCATATAACTTGACTTATTCACTTCACTGTTAATCCTGGTTATCTAACTCATCCGGTTTACTTTAATGATCTAGTTTACCTCAGTAACCATGATCATATAACTTGACTTATTCACCTCACTGTTAATCCTGGTTATCTAACTCATCCGGGTTACTTTAATGATCTTGTTTACCTCAGTAACCATGATCATATAACTTGACTTATTCACTTCACTGTTAATCCTGGTTACCTAACTCATCCGGGTTACTTTAATGATCTTGTTTACCTCACTAACCATGATCATATAACTTGACTTATTCACTTCACTGTTAATCCTGGTTACCTAACTCATCCGGGTTACTTTAATGATCTTGTTTACCTCAGTAACCATGATCATATCACTTGATTTATTCACTTCACTGTTAATCCTGGTTAAGTAACTCATCCGGGTTACTTTAATGATCTTGTTTACCTCAGTAACCATGATCATATAACTTGAATTATTCTCTTCACTGTTAATCCTGGTTATCTAACTCATCCGGTTTACTTTAATTATCTTGTTTACCTCACTAACCATGATCATATAACTTGACTTATTCACTCATCTGTTAATCCTGGTTACCTAACTCATCCGGGTTACTTTAATGATCTTGTTTACCTCACTAACCATGATCATATAACTTGACTTATTCACTTCACTGTTAATCCTGGTTACCTAACTCATCCGGGTTACTTTAATGATCTTGTTTACCTCACTAACCATGATCATATAACTTGACTTATTCACTTCACTGTTAATCCTGGTTACCTAACTCATCCGGGTTACTTTAATGATCTTGTTTACCTCAGTAACCATGATCATATAACTTGACTTATTCACTTCACTGTTAATCCTGGTTACCTAACTCATCTGGGTTACTTTAATGATCTTGTTTACCTCACTAACCATGATCATATAACTTGACTTATTCACTTCACTGTTAATCCTGTTTACCTAACTCATCCGGTTTACTTTAATGATCTTGTTTACCTCAGTAACCATGATCATATAACTTGACTTATTCACTTCACTATTAATCCTGGTTACCTAACCATCCGGTTTACTTTAATGATCTTGTTTACCTCACTAACCATGATCATATAACTTGATTTATTCACTTCACTGTTAATCCTGGTTATCTAACTCATCCGGGTTACTTTAATGATCTTGTTTACCTCACTAACCATGATCATATAAATTGACTTATTTACTTCACTGTTAATCCTGGTTACCTAACCATCCGGTTTACTTTAATGATCTTGTTTACCTCACTAACCATGATCATATAACTTGACTTATTCACTCCTCTGTTAATCCTGGTTACCTAACCATCCGGTTTACTTTAATGATCTTGTTTACCTCACTAACCATGATCATATAACTTTTACTTATTCACTTCACTGTTAATCCTGGTTACCTAACTCATCCGGTTTACTTTAATGATCTTGTTTACCTCACTAACCATGATCATATAACTTGATTTATTCACTTCACTGTTAATCCTGGTTACCTAACTCATCCGGTTTACTTTAATGATCTTGTTTACCTCACTAACCATGATCATATAACTTGACTTATTCACTCCTCTGTTAATCCGGGTTACCTAACCATCCGGTTTACTTTAATGATCTTGTTTACCTCACTAACCATGATCATATAACTTTTACTTATTCACTTCACTGTTAATCCTGGTTACCTAACTCATCCGGTTTACTTTAATGATCTTGTTTACCTCACTAACCATGATCATATAACTTGATTTATTCACTTCACTGTTAATCCTGGTTACCTAACTCATCCGGGTTACTTTAATGATCTTGTTTACCTCACTAACCATGATCATATAACTTGACTTATTCACTTCACTGTTAATCCTGGTTATCTAACTCATCCGGGTTACTTTAATGATCTTGTTTACCTCACTAACCATGATCATATAACTTGACTTATTCACTTCACTGTTAATCCAGGTTATCTAACTCATCCGGGTTACTTGAATGATCTTGTTTACCTCACTAACCATGATCATATAACTTGACTTATTCACTCCTCTGTTAATCCTGGTTATCTAATTCATCCGGCTTACTTTAATGATCTTGTTTACCTCACTAACCATGATCATATAACTTGACTTATTCACTCCTCTGTTAATCCTGGTTACCTAACTCATCCGGTTTACTTTAATGATCTTGTTTACCTCACTAACCATGATCATATAACTTAATTTATTCACTCCTCTGTTAATCCGGGTTACCTAACTCATCCGGTTTACTTTAATGATCTTGTTTTACTCACTAACCATGATCATATAACTTGATTTATTCACTTCACTGTTAATCCTGGTTACGTAACTCATCCGGTTTACTTTAATGATCTTGTTTACCTCACTAACCATGATCATATAACTTGACTTATTCACTCCTCTGTTAATCCGGGTTACCTAACTCATCCGGTTTACTTTAATGATCTTGTTTACCTCACTGAACATGATCATATAACTTGACTTATTCACCTCACTGTTAATCCTGGTTATCTAACTCATCCGGTTTACTTTAATGATCTTGTTTACCTCAGTAACCATGATCATATCACTTGACTTATTCACCTCACTGTTAATCCTGGTTACGTAACTCATCCGATTTACTTTAATGATCTTGTTTACCTCACTAACCATGATCATATAACTTGACTTATTCACTCCTCTGTTAATCCTGGTTATCTAACTCATCCGGTTTACTTTAATTATCTTGTTTACCTCACTAACCATGATCATATAACTTGACTTATTCACTCCTCTGTTAATCCTGGTTACCTAACTCATCCGGGTTACTTTAATGATCTTGTTTACCTCACTAACCATGATCATATAACTTGACTTATTCACTTCACTGTTAATCCTGGTTACCTAACTCATCCGGGTTACTTTAATGATCTTGTTTACCTCACTAACCATGATCATATAACTTGACTTATTCACTTCACTGTTAATCCTGGTTACCTAACTCATCCGGGTTACTTTAATGATCTTGTTTACCTCAGTAACCATGATCATATAACTTGACTTATTCACTTCACTGTTAATCCTGGTTACCTAACTCATCTGGGTTACTTTAATGATCTTGTTTACCTCACTAACCATGATCATATAACTTGACTTATTCACTTCACTGTTAGTCCTGTTTATCTAACTCATCCGGTTTACTTTAATGATCTTGTTTACCTCAGTAACCATGATCATATAACTTGACTTATTCACTTCACTATTAATCCTGGTTACCTAACCATCCGGTTTACTTTAATGATCTTGTTTACCTCACTAACCATGATCATATAACTTGATTTATTCACTTCACTGTTAATCCTGGTTATCTAACTCAACGGGTTACTTTAATGATCTTGTTTACCTCACTAACCATGATCATATAAATTGACTTATTTACTTCACTGTTAATCCTGGTTACCTAACCATCCGGTTTACTTTAATGATCTTGTTTACCTCACTAACCATGATCATATAACTTGACTTATTCACTCCTCTGTTAATCCTGGTTACCTAACCATCCGGTTTACTTTAATGATCTTGTTTACCTCACTAACCATGATCATATAACTTTTACTTATTCACTTCACTGTTAATCCTGGTTACCTAACTCATCCGGTTTACTTTAATGATCTTGTTTACCTCACTAACCATGATCATATAACTTGATTTATTCACTTCACTGTTAATCCTGGTTACCTAACTCATCCGGTTTACTTTAATGATCTTGTTTACCTCACTAACCATGATCATATAACTTGACTTATTCACTCCTCTGTTAATCCGGGTTACCTAACCATCCGGTTTACTTTAATGATCTTGTTTACCTCACTAACCATGATCATATAACTTTTACTTATTCACTTCACTGTTAATCCTTGTTACCTAACTCATCCGGTTTACTTTAATGATCTTGTTTACCTCACTAACCATGATCATATAACTTGATTTATTCACTTCACTGTTAATCCTGGTTACCTAACTCATCCGGGTTACTTTAATGATCTTGCTTACCTCACTAACCATGATCATATAACTTGACTTATTCACTTCACTGTTAATCCTGGTTATCTAACTCATCCGGGTTACTTTAATGATCTTGTTTACCTCACTAACCATGATCATATAACTTGACTTATTCACTCCTCTGTTAATCCTGGTTACCTAACTCATCCGGTTTACTTTAATGATCTTGTTTACCTCACTAACCATGATCATATAACTTAATTTATTCACTCCTCTGTTAATCCGGGTTACCTAACTCATCCGGTTTACTTTAATGATCTTGTTTTACTCACTAACCATGATCATATCACTTGACTTATTCACTTCACTGTTAATCCTGGTTACGTAACTCATCCGGTTTACTTTAATGATCTTGTTTACCTCACTAACCATGATCATATAACTTGACTTATTCACTCCTCTGTTAATCCGGGTTACCTAACTCATCCGGTTTACTTTAATGATCTTGTTTACCTCACTGAACATGATCATATAACTTGACTTATTCACCTCACTGTTAATCCTGGTTATCTAACTCATCCGGTTTACTTTAATGATCTTGTTTACCTCAGTAACCATGATCATATCACTTGACTTATTCACCTCACTGTTAATCCTGGTTACGTAACTCATCCGATTTACTTTAATGATCTTGTTTACCTCACTAACCATGATCATATAACTTGACTTATTCACTCCTCTGTTAATCCTGGTTATCTAACTCATCCGGGTTACTTGAATGATCTTGTTTACCTCACTAACCATGATCATATAACTTGACTTATTCACCTCACTGTTAATCCTGGTTACGTAACTCATCCGGGTTACTTTAATGATCTTGTTTACCTCACTAACCATGATCATATAACTTGACTTATTCACTCCTCTGTTAATCCTGGTTATCTAACTCATCCGGGTTACTTGAATGATCTTGTTTACCTTACTAACCATGATCATATAACTTGACTTATTCACTCCTCTGTTAATCCTGGTTATCTAATTCATCCGGGTTACTTTAATGATCTTGTTTACCTCACTAACCATGATCATATAACTTGATTTATTCACTCCTCTGTTAATCCGGGTTACCTAACTCATCCGGTTTACTTTAATGATCTTGTTTACCTCACTAACCATGATCATATAACTTGACTTATTCACCTCACTGTTAATCCTGGTTACCTAACTCATCCGGGTTACTTTAATGATCTTGTTTACCTCAGTAACCATGATCATATCACTTGACTTATTCACTCCTCTGTTAATCCTGTTTATCTAACTCATCCGGGTTACTTTAATGATCTTGTTTACCTCACTAACCATGATCATATAACTTGACTTATTCACTCCTCTGTTAATCCGGGTTACCTAACTCATCCGGTTTACTTTAATGATCTTGTTTACCTCACTGAACATGATCATATAACTTGACTTATTCACTTCACTGTTAATCCTGGTTACCTAACTCATCCGGGTTACTTTAATGATCTTGTTTACCTCACGAACCATGATCATATAAATTGACTTATTCACTCCTCTGTTAATCCTGGTTATCTAACTCATCCGGGTTACTTTAATTATCTTGTTTACCTCAGTAACCATGATCATATAACTTGACTTATTCACCCTCACTGTTAATCCTGGTTATCTAACTCATCCGGTTTACTTTAATGATCTAGTTTACCTCACTAACCATGATCATATAACTTGACTTATTCACCTCACTGTTAATCCTGGTTATCTAACTCATCCGGTTTACTTTAATGATCTTGTTTACCTCAGTAACCATGATCATATCACTTGACTTATTCACCTCACTGTTAATCCTGGTTACGTAACTCATCCGATTTACTTTAATGATCTTGTTTACCTCACTAACCATGATCATATAACTTGACTTATTCACCTCACTGTTAATCCTGGTTACCTAACTCATCCGGTTTATTTTTATGATCTTGTTTACCTCACTAACCATGATCATATAACTTGACTTATTCACCTCACTGTTAATCCTGGTTACGTAACTCATCCGGGTTACTTTAATGATCTTGTTTACCTCACTAACCATGATCATATAACTTGACTTATCCACTTCACTGTTAATCCTGGTTATCTAACTCATCCGGGTTACTTTAATGATCTTGTTTACCTCACTAACCATGATCATATAACTTGACTTATTCACTTCACTGTTAATCCTGGTTACCTAACTCATCCGGGTTACTTTAATGATCTTGTTTACCTCAGTAACCATGATCATATAACTTGAATTATTCACTTCACTGTTAATCCTCGTTACCTAACTCATCCGGGTTACTTTAATGATCTTGTTTACCTCAGTAACCATGATCATATCACTTGATTTATTCACTTCACTGTTAATCCTGGTTAAGTAACTCATCCGGGTTACTTTAATGATCTTGTTTACCTCAGTAACCATGATCATATACCTTGACTTATTCACCTCACTGTTAATCCTGGTTATCTAACTCATCCGGTTTACTTTAATTATCTTGTTTACCTCACTAACCATGATCATATAACTTGACTTATTCACTCCTCTGTTAATCCTGGTTACCTAACTCATCCGGGTTACTTTAATGATCTTGTTTACCTCAGTAACCATGATCATATAACGTGACTTATTCACTTCACTGTTAATCCTGGTTACCTAACCATCCGGTTTACTTTAATGATCTTGTTTACCTCACTAACCATGATCATATAACTTGATTTATTCACTTCACTGCTAATCCTGGTTATCTAACTCATCCGGGTTACTTTAATGATCTTGTTTACCTCACTAACCATGATCATATAACTTGACTTATTCACTTCACTGTTAATCCTGGTTACCTAACCATCCGGTTTATTTTAATGATCTTGTTTACCTCACTAACCATGATCATATAACTTGACTTATTCACTCCTCTGTTAATCCTGGTTACCTAACCATCCGGTTTACTTTAATGATCTTGTTTACCTCACTAACCATGATCATATAACTTTTACTTATTCACTTCACTGTTAATCCTGGTTACCTAACTCATCCGGTTTACTTTAATGATCTTGTTTACCTCACTAACCATGATCATATAACTTGATTTATTCACTTCACTGTTAATCCTGGTTACCTAACCATCCGGTTTACTTTAATGATCTTGTTTACCTCACTAACCATGATCATATAACTTGACTTATTCACTTCACTGTTAATCCTGGTTACCTAACCATCCGGTTTACTTTAATGATCTTGTTTACCTCACTAACCATGATCATATAACTTGACTTATTCACTTCACTGTTAATCCTGGTTACCTAACCATCCGGTTTACTTTAATGATCTTGTTTACCTCACTAACCATGATCATATAACTTGACTTATTCACTTCACTGTTAATCCTGGTTACCTAACCATCCGGTTTACTTTAATGATCTTGTTTACCTCACTAACCATGATCATATAACTTGACTTATTCACTTCACTGTTAATCCTGGTTATCTAACTCATCCGGGTTACTTTAATGATCTTGTTTACCTCACTAACCATGATCATATAACTTGATTTATTCACTTCACTGTTAATCCTGGTTACCTAACTCATCCGGTTTACTTTAATGATCTTGTTTACCTCAGTAACCATGATCATATTACTTGACTTATTCACTTCACTGTTAATCCTGGTTACCTAACTCATCCGGTTTACTTTAATGATCTTGTTTACCTCACGAACCATGATCATATAACTTGACTTATTCACTTCACTGTTAATCCCGGTTACCTAACTCATCCGGTTTACTTTAATGATCTTGTTTACCTCACTAACCATGATCATATAACTTGACTTATTCACTTCACTGTTAATCCTGGTTACCTAACAATCCGGTTTACTTTAATGATCTTGTTTACTTCACTAACCATGATCATATAACTTGACTTATTCACTTCACTGTTAATCCTGGTTACCTAACTCATCCGGGTTACTTTAATGATCTTGTTTACCTCAGTAACCATGATCATATAACTTGACTTATTCACCTCACTGTTAATCCTGGTTACCTAACTCATCCGGGTTACTTTAATTATCTTGTTTACCTCACTAACCATGATCATTTAACTTGATTTATTCACTTCACTGTTAATCCTGGTTACCGAACTCATCCGGGTTACTTTAATGATCTTGTTTACCTCACTAACCATGATCATATAACTTGACTTATTCACTTCACTGTTAATCCTGGTCACCTAACCATCCGGTTTACTTTAATGATCTTGTTTACTTCACTAACCATGATCATATAACTTGACTTATTCACTTCACTGTTAATCCTGGTTACCTAACTCATCCGGTTTACTTTAATGATCTTGTTTACCTCAGTAACCATGATCATATAACTTGACTTATTCACCTCACTGTTAATCCTGGTTACCTAACTCATCCGGGTTACTTTAATGATCTTGTTTACCTCACTAACCATGATCATATAACTTGACTTATTCACTTCACTGTTAATCCTGGTTATCTAACTCATCCGGGTTACTTGAATGATCTTGTTTACCTCA
The DNA here is from genome assembly GCA_946902985.2 of Meconema thalassinum. Taxonomy (NCBI): domain Eukaryota; kingdom Metazoa; phylum Arthropoda; class Insecta; order Orthoptera; family Tettigoniidae; genus Meconema; species Meconema thalassinum. The sequence goes on from OX336388.2 coordinate 117,245,009, forward strand.
CTAACCATGATCATATAACTTGACTTATTCACTCCTCTGTTAATCCTGGTTATCTAATTCATCCGGGTTACTTTTATGATCTTGTTAACCTCACTAACCATGATCATATAACTTGACTTATTCACTCCTCTGTTAATCCTGGTTACCTAACTCATCCGGGTTACTTTAATGATCTTGTTTACCTCACTAACCATGATCATATAACTTGACTTATTCACTTCACTGTTAATCCTGGTTACCTAACTCATCCGGGTTACTTTAATGATCTTGTTTACCTCAGTAACCATGATCATATAACTTGACTTATTCACCTCACTGTTAATCCTGGTTACCTAACCATCCGGTTTACTTTAATGATCTTGTTTACCTCACTAACCATTATCATATAACTTGATTTATTCACTTCACTGTTAATCCTGGTTACCTAACTCATCCGGGTTACTTTAATGATCTTGTTTACCTCACTAACCATGATCATATAACTTGACTTATTCACTTCACTGTTAATCCTGGTTATCTAACTCATCCGGGTTACTTGAATGATCTTGTTTACCTCACTAACCATGATCATATAACTTGACTTATTCACTCCTCTGTTAATCCTGGTTATCTAATTCATCCGGGTTACTTTAATGATCTTGTTTACCTCACTAACCATGATCATATAACTTGACTTATTCACTCCTCTGTTAATCCTGGTTACCTAACTCATCCGGGTTACTTTAATGATCTTGTTTACCTCACTAACCATGATCATATAACTTGACTTATTCACTTCACTGTTAATCCTGGTTACCTAACTCATCCGGGTTACTCTAATGATCTTGTTTACCTCAGTAACCATGATCATATAACTTGACTTATTCACCTCACTGTTAATCCTGGTTACCTAACCATCCGGTTTACTTTAATGATCTTGTTTACCTCACTAACCATGATCATATAACTTGATTTATTCACTTCACTGTTAATCCTGGTTACCTAACTCATCCGGGTTACTTTAATTATCTTGTTTACCTCAGTAACCATGATCATATAACTTGACTTATTCACTTCACTGTTAATCCTGGTTACCTAACCATCCGGTTTACTTTAATGATCTTGTTTACCTCACTAACCATGATCATATAACTTGACTTATTCACTCCTCTGTTAATCCTGGTTATCTAACTCATCCGGGTTACTTTAATGATCTTGTTTACCTCACTAACCATGATCATATAACTTGACTTATTCACTCCTCTGTTAATCCTGGTTATCTAACTCATCCGGTTTACTTTAATGATCTTGTTTACCTCACTAACCATGATCATATAACTTGACTTATTCACTCCTCTGTTAATCCTGGTTACCTAACTCACCCGGTTTACTTTAATGATCTTGTTTACCTCACTAACCATGATCATATAACTTGATTTATTCACTCCTCTGTTAATCCGGGTTACCTAACTCATCCGGTTTACTTTAATGATCTTGTTTACCTCACTAAACATGATCATATAACTTGACTTATTCACTTCACTGTTAATCCTGGTCACCTAACCATCCGGTTTACTTTAATGATCTTGTTTACTTCACTAACCATGATCATATAACTTGACTTATTCACTTCACTGTTAATCCTGGTTATCTAACTCATCCGGTTTACTTTAATGATCTTGTTTACCTCACTAACCATGATCATATCACTTGACTTATTCACTTCACTGTTAATCCTGGTTACGTAACTCATCCGGTTTACTTTAATGATCTTGTTTACCGCACTAACCATGATCATATAACTTGACTTATTCACTCCTCTGTTAATCCGGGTTACCTAACTCATCCGGTTTACTTTAATGATCTTGTTTACCTCACTGAGCATGATCATATAACTTGACTTATTCACCTCACTGTTAATCCTGGTTACCTAACCATCCGGTTTACGTTAATGATCTTGTTTACCTCACTAACCATGATCATATAACTTGATTTATTCACTTCACTGTTAATCCTGGTTACCTAACTCATCCGGGTTACTTGAATGATCTTGTTTACCTCACTAACCATGATCATATAACTTGACTTATTCACTCCTCTGTTAATCCTGGTTATCTAACTCATCCGGGTTACTTTAATGATCTTGTTTACCTCACTAACCATGATCATATAACTAGACTTATTCACTCCTCTGTTAATCCTGGTTACCTAACTCATCCGGTTTACTTTAATGATCTTGTTTACCTCACTAACCATGATCATATAACTTGATTTATTCACTCCTCTGTTAATCCGGGTTACCTAACTCATCCGGGTTACTTTAATGATCTTGTTTACCTCAGTAACCATGATCATATAACTTGAATTATTCACTTCACTGTTAATCCTGGTTACCTAACTCATCCGGGTTACTTTAATGATCTTGTTTACCTCAGTAACCATGATCATATAACTTGACTTATTCACTTCCCTGTTAATCCTGGTTACCTAACCATCCGGTTTACTTTAATGATCTTGTTTACCTCACTAACCATGATCATATAACTTGACTTATTCACTTCACTGTTAAACCTGGTTATCTAACTCATCCGGTTTACTTTAATTATCTTGTTTACCTCACTAACCATGATCATATAACTTGACTTATTCACTCCTCTGTTAATCCTGGTTACCTAACTCATCCGGGTTACTTTAATGGTCTTGTTTACCTCAGTAACCATGATCATATAACTTCACGTATTCACTTCACTGTTAATCCTGGTTACCTAACCATCCGGGTTACTTTAATGATCTTGTTTACCTCACTAACCATGATCATATAACTTGACTTATTCACTTCACTGTTAATCCTGGTTACCTAACCATCCGGTTTACTTTAATGATCTTGTTTACCTCACTAACCATGATCATATAACTTGACTTATTCACTCCTCTGTTAATCCTGGTTACCTAACCATCCGGTTTACTTTAATGATCTTGTTTACCTCACTAACCATGATCATATAACTTTTACTTAATCACTTCACTGTTAATCCTGGTTACCTAACTCATCCGGTTTACTTTAATGATCTTGTTTACCTCACTAACCATGATCATATAACTTGATTTATTCACTTCACTGTTAATCCTGGTTACCTAACTCATCCGGTTTACTTTAATGATCTTGTTTACCTCACTAACCATGATCATATAACTTGACTTATTCACTTCACTGTTAATCCTGGTTACCTAACCATCCGGTTTACTTTAATGATCTTGTTTACCTCACTAAACATGATCATATAACTTGACTTATTCACTTCACTGTTAATCCTGGTTACCTAACCATCCGGTTTACTTTAATGATCTTGTTTACCTCACTAACCATGATCATATAACTTGACTAATTCACTTCACTGTTAATCCTGGTTACCTAACCATCCGGTTTACTTTAATGATTTTGTTTACCTCACTAACCATGATCATATAACTTGACTTATTCACTTCACTGTTAATCCTGGTTACCTAACCATCCGGTTTACTTTAATGATCTTGTTTACCTCACTAACCATGATCATATAACTTGACTTATTCACTTCACTGTTAATCCTGGTTACCTAACTCATCCGGGTTACTTTAATGATCTTGTTTACCTCAGTAACCATGATCATATCACTTGACTTATTCACTTCACTGTTAATCCTGGTTATCTAACTCATCCGGGTTACTTTAATGATCTTGTTTACCTCACTAACCATGATCATATAACTTGATTTATTCACTTCACTGTTAATCCTGGTTACCTAACTCATCCGGTTTACTTTAATGATCTTGTTTACCTCAGTAACCATGATCATATAACTTGACTTATTCACTTCACTGTTAATCCTGGTTACCTAACTCATCCGGTTTACTTTAATGATCTTGTTTACCTCACGAACCATGATCATATAACTTGACTTATTCACTTCACTGTTAATCCCGGTTACCTAACTCATCCGGTTTACTTTAATGATCTTGTTTACCTCACTAACCATGATCATATAACTTGACTTATTCACTTCACTGTTAATCCTGGTTACCTAACCATCCGGTTTACTTTAATGATCTTGTTTACTTCACTAACCATGATCATATAACTTGACTTATTCACTTCACTGTTAATCCTGGTTACCTAACTCATCCGGGTTACTTTAATGATCTTGTTTACCTCAGTAACCATGATCATATAACTTGACTTATTCACCTCACTGTTAATCCTTGTTACCTAACTCATCCGGGTTACTTTAATTATCTTGTTTACCTCAGTAACCATGATCATATAACTTGACTTATTCACCTCACTGTTAATCCTGGTTACCTAACTCATCCGGGTTACTTTAATGATCTTGATTACCTCACTAACCATGATCATATAACTTGATTTATTCACTTCACTGTTAATCCTGGTTACCTAACTCATCCGGGTTACTTTAATGATCTTGTTTACCTCACTAACCATGATCATATAACTTGACTTATTCACTTCACTGTTAATCCTGGTCACCTAACTCATCCGGGTTACTTTAATGATCTTGTTTACCTCAGTAACCATGATCGTATAACTTGACTTATTCACCTCACTGTTAATCCTGGTTACCTAACTCATCCGGGTTACTTTAATGATCTTGTTTACCTCACTAACCATGATCATATAACTTGACTTATTCACTTCACTGTTAATCCTGGTTATCTAACTCATCCGGGTTACTTGAATGATCTTGTTTACCTCACTAACCATGATCATATAACTTGACATATTCACTCCTCTGTTAATCCTGGATATCTAATTCATCCGGGTTACTTTAATGATCTTGTTTACCTCACTAACCATGATCATATAACTTGACTTATTCACTCCTCTGTTAATCCTGGTTACCTAACTCATCCGGTTTACTTTAATGATCTTGTTTACCTCACTAACCATGATCATATAACTTGATTTATTCACTCCTCTGTTAATCCTGGTTACCTAACTCATCCGGGTTACTTTAATGATCTTGTTTACCTCACTAACCATGATCATATAACTTGACTTATTCACTCCTCTGTTAATCCTGGTTACCTAACTCATCCGGTTTACTTTAATGATCTTGTTTACCTCACTAACCATGATCATATAACTTGACTTATTCACCTCACTGTTAATCCTGGTTACCTAACTCATCCGGGTTACTTTAATGATCTTGTTTACCTCACTAACCATGATCATATAACTTGACTTATTCACTCCTCTGTTAATCCTGGTTACCTAACTCATCCGGTTTACTTTAATGATCTTGTTTACCTCACTAACCATGATCATAAGTAGTGGAGTACTAGGAGTTCTGCCCCACTTCAAAACCCCCCTTGCTCTACTACTAAGCCTCAGCCATGTTAAATATCTCTTGAACGCATGGTCCGATTTTGACAAATGAGGTATTGTTGGACTCGGGCTGACGTCCTCTTTGCTATGGACCACTCATTATATTTTTCAAAATTTTTTTGAAAATTTTTGTTTTCGAAAATAGGCGATAGTTTGAAAACCAAACAGGATAGAACGTTGTGCCATGGCTCAAACGAACAGTCTTTATGACCTTTATTTTTTGTAATAAAAAATTTTTATTTTTTATATTTTTTTGAAAACACTCGAATTTTGAAAATCCTATATTTTGGAAACTAGGAACTCTACAAAAAAAATTGTTTAACGTAAATCAATGGTCCCTACCCCCTCTACCCCCAAAATAAATTTAAAGTCTCTAGAATGAAAACCTGCAGTAGTGTGGTAAGGACAGAGCTGCTTATAAAAGCAAGTGGTGAGCCCCTGCGACCTTGGAATGGAAGGAGCCATGCTAGGAGGGCGTGCTTGGATTCGTTTTTTTCGTCTCGTTGTGCTCTTTACGGGAATGTCGGTGTCGAAAAGGTGAAAATCTGGAAACACAGTCTTTTTGGGGTAAAAACGTGATTTTAGACTTTTTGCTATATCTCGCGAACCAATCATGCTAGAGGCATGTTCGACAGGTCCAAGGACTCGGGGTGACGTCCTCTCTGCTATGGACCACTCGTTATAATTTTTAATAAAATTGGAAACTCGATTTTGGGGTAAACACGTGTTTTTGTGATTTTGCCGATATCTCGTGAACCAATCATGCTAGAGGTGTGTTCGACGGGTCCAAGTACTCAGGGTGATGTCCTCTTTGCTATGGACTACTCATTGTAATTTTAAAAAAATTGGGAAACGCGATTTTGGGGGTAAACACGTGTTTTTTGTGATTTTTGCCGATATCTCACGAACCAATAACGCTAGAGGCATGTACGATGGGTCCAAGGATTCGGGAAGACGTCCTCTTTGCTATGGACCACTCGTTGTAATTTTAAAAAATTTGGGAAACGCGATTTTGGGGTAAACACGTGTTTTTTGTGATTTTGCCGATATTTCACGAAGCAATAACGCTAGAGGCATGTACGATGGGTCCAAGGATTCGGGAAGACGTCCTCTTTGCTATGGACCACTCGTTGTAATTTTAAAAAATTTTGGAAACGCGATTTTGGGGGTAAACACGTGTTTTTTGTGATTTTTGCCGATATCTCACGAACCAATAACGCTAGAGACATGTACGAGGTGTCCTAGGACTCGGGCTAACACTCCATTTCAAATGTGGTAGATATTTTTTTTCAAAAAATAATTCACATGGGTCTAACGCCATACATGTTGAAAAAACGTTTTCTTTTTCTTTACCTGTTTATAATGTTCATGAAGCGTGGTGGTTGAGAGAGACGATACGGCTGGGTGTGTGTGTTTCAACGAACTTGTCGCTGACCACGGTGGCTGTGTTCAATAGATTAATTGATATTTCGACGAGTCGGTGTATGACAGAGCGAGCGTGCGTTTTCTGATATTTTACCTTTAACGTGTAAACGGTGATGAGAACTAGGTTCTATGTTGGTCGAAGCGAGTAGAGAAAACAAACTTACAGGAGGTGAATGCCATTTGAGATTATTGGAAGGCTCCGATCTGACTTGACAACAGGTGACGCTTGAAGGTGAAATAATCTGACCATTGTGGTTGCAGGGGAGTGTGAAAGGCATGCACACACACATTTGTGAAACCACATGTAGGCTAAACCAGTGACATCCTGTTTTGCTTCGTACGTGACAAAATGCAAGTTGACGTGAAATTTGATCTACCGCAGGTGTTCGCTTGGGACGTTATCTATCTACATGCGCGATAACTGTTAACAAGTTACATCCTGTCTTGCTTCGTACGTGACAAAATGCAAGTTCATGTGAAATTTGATCCGGCACAGGTGTTCGCCTGAGACGTTAGCTGCCCACGTGCACGATAAGAGAATGTTCAAAGCATGGAAAAAAAAAAGATTATACATGCAATGTGATATATAAAGACACGTCGCTGACATTTCCACTCGCACTTATGTGACTACTTTTGAACACGCTACAGCGTTGTGTGAAACACTTGGCCTTGTTTAACAGTTTTGGTGTTGGTGGAAAATACTTATTCTTGTTGTGAGGTAGGTATATATTTATTCATTTATACATTTATTGATTTATATATAAATACATGCAATTATTTATTGATTAGGTAATTAATGATTTTATTTATTTATTTGTTTGCAGATAACCGGCATACCTTACATGTCAGAGGGAGAAGAAACTATTGCACTTTTGAGCCCACTAGAAGGGAAGAGTAACAAGTCACTGCAAGTAAAGGTGAGATGATTTTTTTTAAACTAACTTGTTTCATTTTTTTTGTTTTATGTTTTATTTTATGAAATGTATGTATTAACCTGAATTTAGGTATTTATAGCGGTTTATTTTATTTATTTTTAGAAACTTGGAAAGAATAGCCTTACCGCCGTAGCAGTCGCTGAAAAAAACCAGAAACGCACTAAAGCGAAACCACTGCCAAAGAGTGAACTGTTTAAAACTCAGGTAAGTCCAACTTAAAAATGCTATTCCATTTTACCACTACTGAAAACTCGTAGACAAAAAAAAAATTCATTACCTGTACATGACTGGGACAATGATTGCTTTCTTGATTAATGGCTATGTTGTTGTTGTTGACTGGGAAAAGTACAAGGCCATGTTGGATTTTCTAAAAATAAAATAATAAATTTAATTTATGGGTGGTTCCCTATGGACTCAACGAATATCCACAGGTTTGAACATGATAATGTGAACAAAATGACATGACATTCATTTTTGTTTATATATTGGTTAAAGGGAGGGTGGGGGAATGTAAATGACTGTAGCTTTATAAAAAAGAAAATAAGTACATGGGTTACTGTTTGTGCCAACATACAGTTTATTTTTAATGGTGTTTTGATATATTAATGCCAATTAACGTTAACGTTTTATTTACAAGTATTGATTGATTGATTGATTGATTGAGTGATGGGTTATTTTGTTTGCTTTTAGGTGTCGTCATGTGCCATTAACGTAATGAACAGACAGTGAACAAGCATGCATTATGCTTTAAAGTACTCTGTGCAATGTTAATAACTTACAATAAGAAAACGTTTTATTATAACACATGGCGTTAGTACCAAATACAACAAGTGAGCAAGTTGGTTTACCACGTGGGTTAAATTTAAAATCAGAACATGATCGATGGTTAACATTTGAATCCTGGCCTGTAGGCTTTTTGTCGACGCATGAACTTGCAAAAGCCGTTTTTTTTACTTGAACCGAGAAGATGTGGTGCGCTGTGTGTTTTGTCGTATTGAACTTTCACACTGGGAAGAAGGGGATGATCCCTTTAGAGACCATTTGCGATGGTCTCCTCACTGTCCTTACATGCTTGGAAAGCAAGTGGGTAACCTACCCGTGCATTCATTTTACCGAACCACAAGGCCTTTGGCCGCTACTTACGTTGCTGAATCACAAATAAATAATAATAATGATGTATTACCAGCCAACGGTAGTGTCGATATATGTGGTCCATATGCCATAGACAGTGTTGAATTGGCGTGTGCTTTTGAAAAATTGGGAGTTTGCAAGACTAAAGCACTAGCACACTCAGAGTACAGCTTTGTTGAAAAACGTTTCGAATCTTATAAAAATGTTTGGCCATTAATATTAAAACACTTTACCAAACAGCTAAGTGAAGCTGGATTTTTTTATACTGGTGAAGGGGATAAAACAATATGTTTTTATTGTGGATTTGCTTTAAAGGATTGGCAAATGACTGATGACCCTTTTGTGCAACACGCTCGTTGGTTACCAAACTGTAAATACATGGTGTTGCTTAAAGGTCAGGAATTTGTGAACACTATTCGTAAAGAAAAAGTGATTGCAGCACAAGACATAAAAGTGCCTTTAGAGTTAGAGCACGCGGAGCAAATACATAAGGCTGAAAGAAAAGACTTGTGTTACGAACAGATACAAAAGTGTGACCAACAATTATGTAAAATTTGTTATCAAGATGAACTAGGTGTTGTATTTTTACCCTGTGGACACATGATAGCCTGTGTCAAGTGTGCATTAGAACTTAACACTTGTGCTATATGCAGAAAAGTAGTATCTGCAACAGTTAGGGCATTTCTTGCATAACTAGTATAATTTATTCGCCATGGATAGTGCAAAATCCCTAATTGCACAATATTATTAAAGCTGTTTTAGAGTGTAATAGATATGCTTTTGTTTTGTTTATAGACTACTACAATGAATGTTTTGAATGCTGTGGGACAATCATGTGGCTTAGAGACAAAGAAGCTCAGCGAATTGCCAATGCATATTCCATTCCGCATTATCAAGATTCGGAAATTGAAAACAGCATATGGTGATCGTGTACTTTGTGTATGTGAAAACTTTGAGACATTTCTGCCTATACGGTTTAATGATATGTCGGAGAGTGTTTTTGATGAAGTCAATAATGCTGTACAACCTGTACACTTAATTTATGAAGGTTTTAAAAACAATAGGTGCATGGTTCGTTTTAATTAAATAAATAAATAATGTGAAATAATAATGGAAAATATAAGTAATGACAATATACTGAAAAAGAAAGAAAATATGTGCATAGAATAGTAATGTTTTAGTGTTTAGTGTTGTCTTTAAAAATATTATGATGAAACCAAAAAAAATGTATATAAAGTTTGTAAATAAATGCAAAATGATGTTACAATGCTGTTTTATTTTATACAAAGTTAGTATATTTAACATTGCAGAGTATACATGATTATGACAATAAATGCACACTGAATACAAGCCTTTCTCACTTTACAATAGTCTGTTATAGTTTTAAACACAAGGCTTGTTGTAGATCATTTTATAGCAATGTCCCTTTAATGTTGTTTTCGAAAAGTGGGGAAGCCACAATGGTTGTATTGACATAAAAACCTTATGGTTATTACTATTTAGTCACTTTGATCCCCTTGCAGATCAACAGTAGATGACCTAGTTGTTCCACTCTTTAAAACGACAACAACAACACTACCTCTTGCATAGTTTGTGATGTTGATGGCTCTTGCGACGTGGAAGATGGATTAAAAATAACTTTGAGAACAGGGGTTAAACGTTGATCATTAAACAATGCACTATTTTGAGTAGCAATATGGTTTTCTTGATTTTTTGTCGACGGCAACTGTGTTTCATGCGGTACACTACATTGATGATCACTGACACTTAAAACCTCACTATTTTTACTTTTTAGGTCACCACGACAATGTTTGGAACGTTGCTTTGAACAACGCCAAATAACAGTTCCATTTTTATTGGTTCGTTTCACAATATATGAATATCCTTTATAGTATGCGTAAGGCTTACCATACCTAGTCACTGATACTTCCATATCAACTGTCGAGCATAGACTAAGCTCTAGTAAAGTCAACTTGGTAATAATAATACTAGTTTAATGTGAGAGCAAATATGGATCCAAAGAGTTCAGGTAAAAGTGAAAGCAAATAAGCAAATATTAGAAACAAGAGTTGGGGTGAAAGTGGTCGCAAAGTGGTAGACCCATTACACAATAATTTCAGCACGACGAAGCTCTTGTTCAATTTCTTTGATTTCCCAATCGTGACCAGTATGGCCAGATTGACGTGAGGCATGCAACAACTGTAGCCGCTGGACGAGCTTATTGGGATTGTGCCAGTATACAAATTTAACAAATGGATTTTTAGGTGTAAACAAAGCATTACCATTATCATGATCATTATCATCATCGTCATTATCATCATCATGATCACCATTATCATCATGACCATCATCACTGTTACTATATAGTCCTTTTTGATCCTCTTGCAATACCACTTTATTTATAGTCTGAGTTGATTTTGACAGTGTTGAAGGTTTCTTGGACGTTGACAACTGTCCTAACATGACGTTTTGAGGACATGATAAGTCCTTTTGAACAAACACTGTACTATCTTTAGCCGCAATATCGTTTTCTTGAACTTGCTTTTTAGCATTTTGATAATTGTTTGTAAACAGTAAGCGTGGTTCGTTTCGAGCACTACATTGATGAACACTCACACTTAAAACCTTTCCATTTTTACTTTTCAGATTGCCTCGACATTTTGTTGACCTCTCTTTTGAGCATCGCCAGAATATTATTCCATTCACATTCTGGCGATTATAGTTATAGGAGTAGCCCTGATAGAGTGCACGTAGCCTACCTTTGTTGGTTGTAATAAGTTCCATAGTAGTAACTGACCTGTCAGTACGATGTTCACACTACAAAGGTTACAACTGTTTTGCTGATGGAGTGACCTACTATAAGCTTATATATTGGCTTATGTGTTGGCTTTTTGTGTTGGCTTTTCGTGTTGGCTTTTGTGTTGGCTTATGTGTTGGCTTTTTGTGTTGGCTTTTTGTGTTGGCTTTTCATGTTGGCTTTTCGTGTTGGCTTATGTGTTGGCTTTTTGTGTTGGCTTTTTGTGTTGGCTTTTCGTGTTGGCTTTTGTGTTGGCTTATGTGTTGGCTTTTTGTGTTGGCTTTTTGTGTTGGCTTTTCATGTTGGCTTTTCGTGTTGGCTTTTCGTGTTGGCTTTTTGTGTTGGCTTTTCGTGTTGGCATTTCGTGTTGGCTTTTGTGTTGGCTTTTCGTGTTGGCTTTTTGTGTTGGCTTTTCGTGTTGGCATTTCGTGTTGGCTCTTCGTGTTGGCTTTTTTTGTATTGGCCTTTCGTGTTGGCTTTTTGTATTGGCTTTTCGTGTTGGCTTTTTGTGTTGGCTTTAGTATTGGCTTTTGTATTGGCTTATTTGACAAGTTATTTGTGTCAATGTATTTAGTGGATTTTTTCTTGGTGTTGGAAAGTAGTTGAAAGAGAGGGAATATTTAAAGACTTAACCTCAGCTCACTAACCTAACCTAACCTTTCAACTCTCAGATGTTAATTAAATTCTGTGCATTGTCGAGTTGGAGCCCAAGACCTCAGGGGTAAAAAAAACAATTATTTTTGACGACTTATTTTGGTAACTTATTTTAATGGCTAACCTAACTTTACCTAACCTAACCTAACCTAACCTAACCTCAGCTCACTTTGGATATTACTAGTAAGTGTTCATATCCTCTGCTAGGTAGCATGCTAGTAGTACATGTAGTGCTCATATTTACCGCTAGATAGCGGAAACATACTTTGCATGTTGCATGTGACACTTGTGAAGTTTAACCACATGCAAGACGTGCTTGTATAAGTTCTCTATTTAAACTCAAAATACAATTAACCACTAAATGTTCAGAACTAACATGTATAGCCATGTTTAGGGTATATAGGAGACCCTTAGCAAGAAAGGCTGTCTAACCCACGAGTGTACAGCCTTGTCATACGCAGTAAGCCCCTGTTGGCAGAAAACAACAACAACAACAATTTGAGAAAGCCAACAGGGGCTTACTGCGTATGACAAGGCTGTACACTCGTGGGTTAGACAGCCTTTCTTGCTAAGGGTCTCCTATATACCCTAAACATGGCTATACATGTTAGTTCTGAACATTTAGTGGTTAATTGTATTTTGAGTTTAAATAGAGAACTTATACAAGCACGTCTTGCATGTGGTTAAACTTCACAAGTGTCACATGCAACATGCAAAGTATGTTTCCGCTATCTAGCGGTAAATATGAGCACTACATGTACTACTAGCATGCTACCTAGCAGAGGATATGAACACTTACTAGTAATATCCAAAGTGAGCTGAGGTTAGGTTAGGTTAGGTTAGGTTAGGTAAAGTTAGGTTAGCCATTAAAATAAGTTACCAAAATAAGTCGTCAAAAATAATTGTTTTTTTTACCCCTGAGGTCTTGGGCTCCAACTCGACAATGCACAGAATTTAATTAACATCTGAGAGTTGAAAGGTTAGGTTAGGTTAGTGAGCTGAGGTTAAGTCTTTAAATATTCCCTCTCTTTCAACTACTTTCCAACACCAAGAAAAAATCCACTAAATACATTGACACAAATAACTTGTCAAATAAGCCAATACAAAAGCCAATACTAAAGCCAACACAAAAAGCCAACACGAAAAGCCAATACAAAAAGCCAACACGAAAGGCCAATACAAAAAAAGCCAACACGAAGAGCCAACACGAAATGCCAACACGAAAAGCCAACACAAAAAGCCAACACGAAAAGCCAACACAAAAGCCAACACGAAATGCCAACACGAAAAGCCAACACAAAAAGCCAACACGAAAAGCCAACACGAAAAGCCAACATGAAAAGCCAACACAAAAAGCCAACACAAAAAGCCAACACATAAGCCAACACAAAAGCCAACACGAAAAGCCAACACAAAAAGCCAACACAAAAAGCCAACACATAAGCCAACACGAAAAGCCAACATGAAAAGCCAACACAAAAAGCCAACACAAAAAGCCAACACATAAGCCAACACAAAAGCCAACACGAAAAGCCAACACAAAAAGCCAACACATAAGCCAATATATAAGCTTATAGTAGGTCACTCCATCAGCAAAACAGTTGTAACCTTTGTAGTGTGAACATCGTACTGACAGGTCAGTTACTACTATGGAACTTATTACAACCAACAAAGGTAGGCTACGTGCACTCTATCAGGGCTACTCCTATAACTATAATCGCCAGAATGTGAATGGAATAATATTCTGGCGATGCTCAAAAGAGAGGTCAACAAAATGTCGAGGCAATCTGAAAAGTAAAAATGGAAAGGTTTTAAGTGTGAGTGTTCATCAATGTAGTGCTCGAAACGAACCACGCTTACTGTTTACAAACAATTATCAAAATGCTAAAAAGCAAGTTCAAGAAAACGATATTGCGGCTAAAGATAGTACAGTGTTTGTTCAAAAGGACTTATCATGTCCTCAAAACGTCATGTTAGGACAGTTGTCAACGTCCAAGAAACCTTCAACACTGTCAAAATCAACTCAGACTATAAATAAAGTGGTATTGCAAGAGGATCAAAAAGGACTATATAGTAACAGTGATGATGGTCATGATGATAATGGTGATCATGATGATGATAATGACGATGATGATAATGATCATGATAATGGTAATGCTTTGTTTACACCTAAAAATCCATTTGTTAAATTTGTATACTGGCACAATCCCAATAAGCTCGTCCAGCGGCTACAGTTGTTGCATGCCTCACGTCAATCTGGCCATACTGGTCACGATTGGGAAATCAAAGAAATTGAACAAGAGCTTCGTCGTGCTGAAATTATTGTGTAATGGGTCTACCACTTTGCGACCACTTTCACCCCAACTCTTGTTTCTAATATTTGCTTATTTGCTTTCACTTTTACCTGAACTCTTTGGATCCATATTTGCTCTCACATTAAACTAGTATTATTATTACCAAGTTGACTTTACTAGAGCTTAGTCTATGCTCGACAGTTGATATGGAAGTATCAGTGACTAGGTATGGTAAGCCTTACGCATACTATAAAGGATATTCATATATTGTGAAACGAACCAATAAAAATGGAACTGTTATTTGGCGTTGTTCAAAGCAACGTTCCAAACATTGTCGTGGTGACCTAAAAAGTAAAAATAGTGAGGTTTTAAGTGTCAGTGATCATCAATGTAGTGTACCGCATGAAACACAGTTGCCGTCGACAAAAAATCAAGAAAACCATATTGCTACTCAAAATAGTGCATTGTTTAATGATCAACGTTTAACCCCTGTTCTCAAAGTTATTTTTAATCCATCTTCCACGTCGCAAGAGCCATCAACATCACAAACTATGCAAGAGGTAGTGTTGTTGTTGTCGTTTTAAAGAGTGGAACAACTAGGTCATCTACTGTTGATCTGCAAGGGGATCAAAGTGACTAAATAGTAATAACCATAAGGTTTTTATGTCAATACAACCATTGTGGCTTCCCCACTTTTCGAAAACAACATTAAAGGGACATTGCTATAAAATGATCTACAACAAGCCTTGTGTTTAAAACTATAACAGACTATTGTAAAGTGAGAAAGGCTTGTATTCAGTGTGCATTTATTGTCATAATCATGTATACTCTGCAATGTTAAATATACTAACTTTGTATAAAATAAAACAGCATTGTAACATCATTTTGCATTTATTTACAAACTTTATATACATTTTTTTTGGTTTCATCATAATATTTTTAAAGACAACACTAAACACTAAAACATTACTATTCTATGCACATATTTTCTTTCTTTTTCAGTATATTGTCATTACTTATATTTTCCATTATTATTTCACATTATTTATTTATTTAATTAAAACGAACCATGCACCTATTGTTTTTAAAACCTTCATAAATTAAGTGTACAGGTTGTACAGCATTATTGACTTCATCAAAAACACTCTCCGACATATCATTAAACCGTATAGGCAGAAATGTCTCAAAGTTTTCACATACACAAAGTACACGATCACCATATGCTGTTTTCAATTTCCGAATCTTGATAATGCGGAATGGAATATGCATTGGCAATTCGCTGAGCTTCTTTGTCTCTAAGCCACATGATTGTCCCACAGCATTCAAAACATTCATTGTAGTAGTCTATAAACAAAACAAAAGCATATCTATTACACTCTAAAACAGCTTTAATAATATTGTGCAATTAGGGATTTTGCACTATCCATGGCGAATAAATTATACTAGTTATGCAAGAAATGCCCTAACTGTTGCAGATACTACTTTTCTGCATATAGCACAAGTGTTAAGTTCTAATGCACACTTGACACAGGCTATCATGTGTCCACAGGGTAAAAATACAACACCTAGTTCATCTTGATAACAAATTTTACATAATTGTTGGTCACACTTTTGTATCTGTTCGTAACACAAGTCTTTTCTTTCAGCCTTATGTATTTGCTCCGCGTGCTCTAACTCTAAAGGCACTTTTATGTCTTGTGCTGCAATCACTTTTTCTTTACGAATAGTGTTCACAAATTCCTGACCTTTAAGCAACACCATGTATTTACAGTTTGGTAACCAACGAGCGTGTTGCACAAAAGGGTCATCAGTCATTTGCCAATCCTTTAAAGCAAATCCACAATAAAAACATATTGTTTTATCCCCTTCACCAGTATAAAAAAATCCAGCTTCACTTAGCTGTTTGGTAAAGTGTTTTAATATTAATGGCCAAACATTTTTATAAGATTCGAAACGTTTTTCAACAAAGCTGTACTCTGAGTGTGCTAGTGCTTTAGTCTTGCAAACTCCCAATTTTTCAAAAGCACACGCCAATTCAACACTGTCTATGGCATATGGACCACATATATCGACACTACCGTTGGCTGGTAATACATCATTATTATTATTTATTTGTGATTCAGCAACGTAAGTAGCGGCCAAAGGCCTTGTGGTTCGGTAAAATGAATGCACGGGTAGGTTACCCACTTGCTTTCCAAGCATGTAAGGACAGTGAGGAGACCATCGCAAATGGTCTCTAAAGGGATCATCCCCTTCTTCCCAGTGTGAAAGTTCAATACGACAAAACACACAGCGCACCACATCTTCTCGGTTCAAGTAAAAAAAACGGCTTTTGCAAGTTCATGCGTCGACAAAAAGCCTACAGGCCAGGATTCAAATGTTAACCATCGATCATGTTCTGATTTTAAATTTAACCCACGTGGTAAACCAACTTGCTCACTTGTTGTATTTGGTACTAACGCCATGTGTTATAATAAAACGTTTTCTTATTGTAAGTTATTAACATTGCACAGAGTACTTTAAAGCATAATGCATGCTTGTTCACTGTCTGTTCATTACGTTAATGGCACATGACGACACCTAAAAGCAAACAAAATAACCCATCACTCAATCAATCAATCAATCAATCAATACTTGTAAATAAAACGTTAACGTTAATTGGCATTAATATATCAAAACACCATTAAAAATAAACTGTATGTTGGCACAAACAGTAACCCATGTACTTATTTTCTTTTTTATAAAGCTACAGTCATTTACATTCCCCCACCCTCCCTTTAACCAATATATAAACAAAAATGAATGTCATGTCATTTTGTTCACATTATCATGTTCAAACCTGTGGATATTCGTTGAGTCCATAGGGAACCACCCATAAATTAAATTTATTATTTTATTTTTAGAAAATCCAACATGGCCTTGTACTTTTCCCAGTCAACAACAACAACATAGCCATTAATCAAGAAAGCAATCATTGTCCCAGTCATGTACAGGTAATGAATTTTTTTTTTGTCTACGAGTTTTCAGTAGTGGTAAAATGGAATAGCATTTTTAAGTTGGACTTACCTGAGTTTTAAACAGTTCACTCTTTGGCAGTGGTTTCGCTTTAGTGCGTTTCTGGTTTTTTTCAGCGACTGCTACGGCGGTAAGGCTATTCTTTCCAAGTTTCTAAAAATAAATAAAATAAACCGCTATAAATACCTAAATTCAGGTTAATACATACATTTCATAAAATAAAACATAAAACAAAAAAAATGAAACAAGTTAGTTTAAAAAAAATCATCTCACCTTTACTTGCAGTGACTTGTTACTCTTCCCTTCTAGTGGGCTCAAAAGTGCAATAGTTTCTTCTCCCTCTGACATGTAAGGTATGCCGGTTATCTGCAAACAAATAAATAAATAAAATCATTAATTACCTAATCAATAAATAATTGCATGTATTTATATATAAATCAATAAATGTATAAATGAATAAATATATACCTACCTCACAACAAGAATAAGTATTTTCCACCAACACCAAAACTGTTAAACAAGGCCAAGTGTTTCACACAACGCTGTAGCGTGTTCAAAAGTAGTCACATAAGTGCGAGTGGAAATGTCAGCGACGTGTCTTTATATATCACATTGCATGTATAATCTTTTTTTTTTCCATGCTTTGAACATTCTCTTATCGTGCACGTGGGCAGCTAACGTCTCAGGCGAACACCTGTGCCGGATCAAATTTCACATGAACTTGCATTTTGTCACGTACGAAGCAAGACAGGATGTAACTTGTTAACAGTTATCGCGCATGTAGATAGATAACGTCCCAAGCGAACACCTGCGGTAGATCAAATTTCACGTCAACTTGCATTTTGTCACGTACGAAGCAAAACAGGATGTCACTGGTTTAGCCTACATGTGGTTTCACAAATGTGTGTGTGCATGCCTTTCACACTCCCCTGCAACCACAATGGTCAGATTATTTCACCTTCAAGCGTCACCTGTTGTCAAGTCAGATCGGAGCCTTCCAATAATCTCAAATGGCATTCACCTCCTGTAAGTTTGTTTTCTCTACTCGCTTCGACCAACATAGAACCTAGTTCTCATCACCGTTTACACGTTAAAGGTAAAATATCAGAAAACGCACGCTCGCTCTGTCATACACCGACTCGTCGAAATATCAATTAATCTATTGAACACAGCCACCGTGGTCAGCGACAAGTTCGTTGAAACACACACACCCAGCCGTATCGTCTCTCTCAACCACCACGCTTCATGAACATTATAAACAGGTAAAGAAAAAGAAAACGTTTTTTCAACATGTATGGCGTTAGACCCATGTGAATTATTTTTTGAAAAAAAATATCTACCACATTTGAAATGGAGTGTTAGCCCGAGTCCTAGGACACCTCGTACATGTCTCTAGCGTTATTGGTTCGTGAGATATCGGCAAAAATCACAAAAAACACGTGTTTACCCCCAAAATCGCGTTTCCAAAATTTTTTAAAATTACAACGAGTGGTCCATAGCAAAGAGGACGTCTTCCCGAATCCTTGGACCCATCGTACATGCCTCTAGCGTTATTGCTTCGTGAAATATCGGCAAAATCACAAAAAACACGTGTTTACCCCAAAATCGCGTTTCCCAAATTTTTTAAAATTACAACGAGTGGTCCATAGCAAAGAGGACGTCTTCCCGAATCCTTGGACCCATCGTACATGCCTCTAGCGTTATTGGTTCGTGAGATATCGGCAAAAATCACAAAAAACACGTGTTTACCCCCAAAATCGCGTTTCCCAATTTTTTTAAAATTACAATGAGTAGTCCATAGCAAAGAGGACATCACCCTGAGTACTTGGACCCGTCGAACACACCTCTAGCATGATTGGTTCACGAGATATCGGCAAAATCACAAAAACACGTGTTTACCCCAAAATCGAGTTTCCAATTTTATTAAAAATTATAACGAGTGGTCCATAGCAGAGAGGACGTCACCCCGAGTCCTTGGACCTGTCGAACATGCCTCTAGCATGATTGGTTCGCGAGATATAGCAAAAAGTCTAAAATCACGTTTTTACCCCAAAAAGACTGTGTTTCCAGATTTTCACCTTTTCGACACCGACATTCCCGTAAAGAGCACAACGAGACGAAAAAAACGAATCCAAGCACGCCCTCCTAGCATGGCTCCTTCCATTCCAAGGTCGCAGGGGCTCACCACTTGCTTTTATAAGCAGCTCTGTCCTTACCACACTACTGCAGGTTTTCATTCTAGAGACTTTAAATTTATTTTGGGGGTAGAGGGGGTAGGGACCATTGATTTACGTTAAACAATTTTTTTTGTAGAGTTCCTAGTTTCCAAAATATAGGATTTTCAAAATTCGAGTGTTTTCAAAAAAATATAAAAAATAAAAATTTTTTATTACAAAAAATAAAGGTCATAAAGACTGTTCGTTTGAGCCATGGCACAACGTTCTATCCTGTTTGGTTTTCAAACTATCGCCTATTTTCGAAAACAAAAATTTTCAAAAAAATTTTGAAAAATATAATGAGTGGTCCATAGCAAAGAGGACGTCAGCCCGAGTCCAACAATACCTCATTTGTCAAAATCGGACCATGCGTTCAAGAGATATTTAACATGGCTGAGGCTTAGTAGTAGAGCAAGGGGGGTTTTGAAGTGGGGCAGAACTCCTAGTACTCCACTACTATCATATAACTTGATTTATTCACTCCTCTGTTAATCCGGGTTACCTAACACATCCGGTTTACTTTAATGATCTTGTTTACCTCACTAACCATGATCATATAACTTGACTTATTCACTTCACTGTTAATCCTGGTCACCTAACCATCCGGTTTACTTTAATGATCTTGTTTACTTCACTAACCATGATCATATAACTTGACTTATTCACTTCACTGTTAATCCTGGTTATCTAACTCATCCGGTTTACTTTAATGATCTTGTTTACCTCACTAACCATGATCATATCACTTGACTTATTCACTTCACTGTTAATCCTGGTTACGTAACTCATCCGGTTTACTTTAATGATCTTGTTTACCGCACTAACCATGATCATATAACTTGACTTATTCACTCCTCTGTTAATCCGGGTTACCTAACTCATCCGGTTTACTTTAATGATCTTGTTTACCTCACTGAGCATGATCATATAACTTGACTTATTCACCTCACTGTTAATCCTGGTTACCTAACCATCCGGTTTACTTTAATGATCTTGTTTACCTCACTAACCATGATCATATAACTTGATTTATTCACTTCACTGTTAATCCTGGTTACCTAACTCATCCGGGTTACTTGAATGATCTTGTTTACCTCACTAACCATGATCATATAACTTGACTTATTCACTCCTCTGTTAATCCTGTTTATCTAACTCATCCGGGTTACTTTAATGATCTTGTTTACCTCACTAACCATGATCATATAACTTGACTTATTCACTCCTCTGTTAATCCTGGTTACCTAACTCATCCGGTTTACTTTAATGATCTTGTTTACCTCACTAACCATGATCATATAACTTGATTTATTCACTCCTCTGTTAATCCGGGTTACCTAACTCATCCGGGTTACTTTAATGATCTTGTTTACCTCAGTAACCATGATCATATAACTTGAATTATTCACTTCACTGTTAATCCTGGTTACCTAACTCATCCGGGTTACTTTAATGATCTTGTTTACCTCAGTAACATTGATCATATAACTTGACTTATTCACCTCACTGTTAATCCTGGTTATCTAACTCATCCGGTTTACTTTAATGATCTTGTTTACCTCACTAACCATGATCATAAAAGCTTGACTTATTCACTCCTCTGTTAATCCTGGTTACCTAACTCATCCGGGTTACTTTAATGATCTTGTTTACCTCACTAACCATGATCATATAACTTGACTTATTCACTTCACTGTTAATCCTGGTTACCTAACCATCCGGTTTACTTTAATGATCTTGTTTACCTCACTAACCATGATCATATAACTTGATTTATTCACTTCACTGTTAATCCTGGTTATCTAACTCATCCGGGTTACTTTAATGATCTTGTTTACCTCACTAACCATGATCATATAACTTGACTTATTCACTTCACTGTTAATCCTGGTTACCTAACCATCCGGTTTACTTTAATGATCTTGTTTACCTCACTAACCATGATCATATAACTTGACTTATTCACTCCTCTGTTAATCCTGGTTACCTAACCATCCGGTTTACTTTAATGATCTTGTTTACCTCACTAACCATGATCATATAACTTTTACTTAATCACTTCACTGTTAATCCTGGTTACCTAACTCATCCGGTTTACTTTAATGATCTTGTTTACCTCACTAACCATGATCATATAACTTGATTTATTCACTTCACTGTTAATCCTGGTTACCTAACTCATCCGGTTTACTTTAATGATCTTGTTTACCTCACTAACCATGATCATATAACTTGACTTATTCACTTCACTGTTAATCCTGGTTACCTAACCATCCGGTTTACTTTAATGATCTTGTTTACCTCACTAAACATGATCATATAACTTGACTTATTCACTTCACTGTTAATCCTGGTTACCTAACCATCCGGTTTACTTTAATGATCTTGTTTACCTCACTAACCATGATCATATAACTTGACTAATTCACTTCACTGTTAATCCTGGTTACCTAACGATCCGGTTTACTTTAATGATTTTGTTTACCTCACTAACCATGATCATATAACTTGACTTATTCACTTCACTGTTAATCCTGGTTACCTAACCATCCGGTTTACTTTAATGATTTTGTTTACCTCACTAACCATGATCATATAACTTGACTTATTCACTTCACTGTTAATCCTGGTTACCTAACTCATCCGGGTTACTTTAATGATCTTGTTTACCTCAGTAACCATGATCATATCACTTGACTTATTCACTTCACTGTTAATCCTGGTTATCTAACTCATCCGGGTTACTTTAATGATCTTGTTTACCTCACTAACCATGATCATATAACTTGATTTATTCACTTCACTGTTAATCCTGGTTACCTAACTCATCCGGTTTACTTTAATGATCTTGTTTACCTCAGTAACCATGATCATATAACTTGACTTATTCACTTCACTGTTAATCCTGGTTACCTAACTCATCCGGTTTACTTTAATGATCTTGTTTACCTCACGAACCATGATCATATAACTTGACTTATTCACTTCACTGTTAATCCCGGTTACCTAACTCATCCGGTTTACTTTAATGATCTTGTTTACCTCACTAACCATGATCATATAACTTGACTTATTCACTTCACTGTTAATCCTGGTTACCTAACCATCCGGTTTACTTTAATGATCTTGTTTACTTCACTAACCATGATCATATAACTTGACTTATTCACTTCACTGTTAATCCTGGTTACCTAACTCATCCGGGTTACTTTAATGAACTTGTTTACCTCAGTAACCATGATCATATAACTTGACTTATTCACCTCACTGTTAATCCTTGTTACCTAACTCATCCGGGTTACTTTAATTATCTTGTTTACCTCAGTAACCATGATCATATAACTTGACTTATTCACCTCACTGTTAATCCTGGTTACCTAACTCATCCGGGTTCTTTAATGATCTTGATTACCTCACTAACCATGATCATATAACTTGATTTATTCACTTCACTGTTAATCCTGGTTACCTAACTCATCCGGGTTACTTTAATGATCTTGTTTACCTCACTAACCATGATCATATAACTTGACTTATTCACTTCACTGTTAATCCTGGTCACCTAACCATCCGGTTTACTTTAATGATCTTGTTTACTTCACTAACCATGATCGTATAACTTGACTTATTCACTTCACTGTTAATCCTGGTTACCTAACTCATCCGGGTTACTTTAATGATCTTGTTTACCTCAGTAACCATGAACGTATAACTTGACTTATTCACCTCACTGTTAATCCTGGTTACCTAACTCATCCGGGTTACTTTAATGATCTTGTTTACCTCACTAACCATGATCATATAACTTGAATTATTCACTTCACTGTTAATCCTGGTTATCTAACTCATCCGGGTTACTTGAATGATCTTGTTTACCTCACTAACCATGATCATATAACTTGACATATTCACTCCTCTGTTAATCCTGGATATCTAATTCATCCGGGTTACTTTAATGATCTTGTTTACCTCACTAACCATGATCATATAACTTGACTTATTCACTCCTCTGTTAATCCTGGTTACCTAACTCATCCGGTTTACTTTAATGATCTTGTTTACCTCACTAACCATGATCATATAACTTGATTTATTCACTCCTCTGTTAATCCTGGTTACCTAACTCATCCGGGTTACTTTAATGATCTTGTTTACCTCACTAACCATGATCATATAACTTGACTTATTCACTTCACTGTTAATCCTGGTTACCTAACTCATCCGGTTTATTTTAATGATCTTGTTTAACTCACTAACCATGATCATATAACTTGATTTATTCACTCCTCTGTTAATCCTGGTTATCTAATTCATCCGGGTTACTTTAATGATCTTGTTTACCTCACTAACCATGATCATATCACTTGACTTATTCACTTCACTGTTAATCCTGGTTACGTAACTCATCCGGTTTACTTTAATGATCTTGTTTACCTCACTAACCATGATCATATAACTTGACTTATTCACTCCTCTGTTAATCCGGGTTACCTAACTCATCCGGTTTACTTTAATGATCTTGTTTACCTCACTAACCATGATCATATAACTTGACTTATTCACTTCACTGTTAATCCTGGTTACCTAACCATCCGGTTTACTTTAATGATCTTGTTTACCTCAGTAACCATGATCATATAACTTGATTTATTCACTCCTCTGTTAATCCGGGTTACCTAACTCATCCGGTTTACTTTAATGATCTTGTTTACCTCACTAACCATGATCATATAACTTGACTTATTCACTTCACTGTTAATCCTGGTTACCTAACCATCCGGTTTACTTTAATGATCTTGTTTACCTCACTAACCATGATCATATAACTTGACTTATTCACTTCACTGTTAATCCTGGTTACCTAACCATCCGGTTTACTTTAATGATCTTGTTTACCTCACTAACCATGATCATATAACTTGATTTATTCACTCCTCTGTTAATCCGGGTTACCTAACTCATCCGGTTTACTTTAATGATCTTGTTTACCTCACTAACCATGATCATATAACTTGACTTATTCACTTCACTGTTAATCCTGGTTACCTAACCATCCGGTTTACTTTAATGATCTTGTTTACCTCAGTAACCATGATCATATAACTTGACTTATTCACTTCACTGTTAATCCTGGTTACCTAACCATCCGGTTTACTTTAATGATCTTGTTTACCTCACTAACCATGATCATATCACTTGACTTATTCACTTCACTGTTAATCCTGGTTACCTAACTCATCCGGTTTACTTTAATGATCTTGTTTACCTCACTAACCATGATCATATCACTTGACTTATTCACCTCACTGTTAATCCTGGTTACGTAACTCATCCGGTTTACTTTAATGATCTTGTTTACCTCACTAACCATGATCATATAACTTGACTTATTCACCTCACTGTTAATCCTGGTTACCTAACTCATCCGGTTTACTTTAATGATCTTGTTTACCTCACTAACCATGATCATATAACTTGACTTATTCACCTCACCGTTAATCCTGGTTACGTAACTCATCCGGGTTACTTTAATGATCTTGTTTACCTCACTAACCATGATCATATAACTTGACTTATTCACTTCACTGTTAATCCTGGTTACCTAACTCATCCGGTTTACTTTAATGATCTAGTTTACCTCAGTAACCATGATCATATCACTTGACTTATTCACCTCACTGTTAATCCTGGTTACGTAACTCATCCGGTTTACTTTAATGATCTTGTTTACCTCACTAACCATGATCATATAACTTGACTTATTCACCTCACTGTTAATCCTGGTTACCTAACTCATCCGGTTTACTTTAATGATCTTGTTTACCTCACTAACCATGATCATATAACTTGACTTATTCACCTCACTGTTAATCCTGGTTACCTAACTCATCCGGGTTACTTTAATGATCTTGTTTACCTCACTAACCATGATCATATCACTTGACTTATTCACTTCACTGTTAATCCTGGTTACCTAACTCATCCGGTTTATTTTTATGATCTTGTTTACCTCACTAACCATGATCATATAACTTGACTTATTCACTTCACTGTTAATCCTGGTTATCTAACTTATCCGGGTTACTTTAATGATCTTGTTTACCTCACTAACCATGATCATATAACTTGACTTATTCACTTCACTGTTAATCCTGGTTACCTAACTCATCCGGGTTACTTTAATGATCTTGTTTACCTCACTAACCATGATCATATAACTTGACTTATTCACTTCACTGTTAATCCTGGTTATCTAACTCATCCGGGTTACTTTAATGATCTTGTTTACCTCACTAACCATGATCATATAACTTGACTTATTCACTTCACTGTTAATCCTGGTTATCTAACTCATCCGGGTTACTTTAATGATCTTGTTTACCTCACTAACCATGATCATATCACTTGATTTATTCACTTCACTGTTAATCCTGGTTAAGTAACTCATCCGGGTTACTTTAATGATCTTGTTTACCTCACTAACCATGATCATATAACTTGACTTATTCACTCCTCTGTTAATCCTGGTTACCTAACTCATCCGGGTTACTTTAATGATCTTGTTTACCTCACTAACCATGATCATATAACTTGACTTATTCACTTCACTGTTAATCCTGGTTACCTAACCATCCGGTTTACTTTAATGATCTTGTTTACCTCACTAACCATGATCATATAACTTGACTTATTCACTTCACTGTTAATCCTGGTTACCTAACCATCCGGTTTACTTTAATGATCTTGTTTACCTCACTAACCATGATCATATAACTTGATTTATTCACTTCACTGTTAATCCTGGTTATCTAACTCATCCGGGTTACTTTAATGATCTTGTTTACCTCACTAACCATGATCATATAACTTGACTTATTCACTTCACTGTTAATCCTGGTTACCTAACTCATCCGGGTTACTTTAATGATCTTGTTTACCTCACTAACCATGATCATATAACTTGACTTATTCACTTCACTGTTAATCCTGGTTACCTAACTCATCCGGGTTACTTTAATGATCTTGTTTACCTCACTAACCATGATCATATCACTTGACTTATTCACTTCACTGTTAATCCTGGTTACCTAACCATCCGGTTTACTTTAATGATCTTGTTTACCTCACTAACCATGATCATATAACTTGACTTATTCACTCCTCTGTTAATCCTGGTTACCTAACCATCCGGTTTACTTTAATGATCTTGTTTACCTCACTAACCATGATCATATAACTTGACTTATTCACTTCACTGTTAATCCTGGTTACCTAACCATCCGGTTTACTTTAATGATCTTGTTTACCTCACTAACCATGATCATATAACTTGACTTATTCACTCCTCTGTTAATCCTGGTTATCTAACTCATCCGGTTTACTTTAATGATCTTGTTTACCTCACTAACCATGATCATATAACTTGACTTATTCACTTCACTGTTAATCCTGGTTACCTAACCATCCGGTTTACTTTAATGATCTTGTTTACCTCACTAACCATGATCATATAACTTGACTTATTCACTCCTCTGTTAATCCTGGTTACGTAACTCATCCGGATTACTTTAATGATCTTGTTTACCTCACTAACCATGATCATCTAACTTGACTTACTCACCTCACTGTTAATCCTGGTTACCTAACTCATCCGGGTTACTTTAATGATCTTGTTTACCTCACTAACCATGATCATATAACTTGACTTATTCACTTCACTGTTAATCCTGGTTACCTAACTCATCCGGTTTACTTTAATGATCTTGTTTACCTCAGTAACCATGATCATATAACTTGACTTATTCACTTCACTGTTAATCCTGGTTACCTAACCATCCGGTTTACTTTAATGATCTTGTTTACCTCACTAACCATGATCATATAACTTGACTTATTCACTCCTCTGTTAATCCTGGTTACCTAACTCATCCGGTTTACTTTAATGATCTTGTTTACCTCACTAACCATGATCATATAACTTGACTTATTCACTTCACTGTTAATCCTGGTTACCTAACCATCCGGTTTACTTTAATGATCTTGTTTACCTCAGTAACCATGATCATATAACTTGACTTATTCACTTCACTGTTAATCCTGGTTACCTAACTCATCCGTGTTACTTTAATGATCTTGTTTACCTCACTAACCATGATCATATAACTTGACTTATTCACTTCACTGTTAATCCTGGTTACCTAACCATCCGGTTTACTTTAATGATCTTGTTTACCTCACTAACCATGATCATATAACTTGACTTATTCACTTCACTGTTAATCCTGGTTACCTAACCATCCGGTTTACTTTAATGATCTTGTTTACCTCACTAACCATGATCATATAACTTGATTTATTCACTCCTCTGTTAATCCGGGTTACCTAACTCATCCGGTTTACTTTAATGATCTTGTTTACCTCACTAACCATGATCATATAACTTGACTTATTCACTTCACTGTTAATCCTGGTTACCTAACCATCCGGTTTACTTTAATGATCTTGTTTACCTCAGTAACCATGATCATATAACTTGACTTATTCACTTCACTGTTAATCCTGGTTACCTAACCATCCGGTTTACTTTAATGATCTTGTTTACCTCACTAACCATGATCATATCACTTGACTTATTCACTTCACTGTTAATCCTGGTTACCTAACTCATCCGGTTTACTTTAATGATCTTGTTTACCTCACTAACCATGATCATATAACTTGACTTATTCACCTCACTGTTAATCCTGGTTACCTAACTCATCCGGTTTACTTTAATGATCTTGTTTACCTCACTAACCATGATCATATAACTTGACTTATTCACCTCACCGTTAATCCTGGTTACGTAACTCATCCGGGTTACTTTAATGATCTTGTTTACCTCACTAACCATGATCATATAACTTGACTTATTCACTTCACTGTTAATCCTGGTTACCTAACTCATCCGGTTTACTTTAATGATCTAGTTTACCTCAGTAACCATGATCATATCACTTGACTTATTCACCTCACTGTTAATCCTGGTTACGTAACTCATCCGGTTTACTTTAATGATCTTGTTTACCTCACTAACCATGATCATATAACTTGACTTATTCACCTCACTGTTAATCCTGGTTACCTAACTCATCCGGTTTACTTTAATGATCTTGTTTACCTCACTAACCATGATCATATAACTTGACTTATTCACCTCACTGTTAATCCTGGTTACCTAACTCATCCGGGTTACTTTAATGATCTTGTTTACCTCACTAACCATGATCATATCACTTGACTTATTCACTTCACTGTTAATCCTGGTTACCTAACTCATCCGGTTTATTTTTATGATCTTGTTTACCTCACTAACCATGATCATATAACTTGACTTATTCACTTCACTGTTAATCCTGGTTATCTAACTTATCCGGGTTACTTTAATGATCTTGTTTACCTCACTAACCATGATCATATAACTTGACTTATTCACTTCACTGTTAATCCTGGTTACCTAACTCATCCGGGTTACTTTAATGATCTTGTTTACCTCACTAACCATGATCATATAACTTGACTTATTCACTTCACTGTTAATCCTGGTTATCTAACTCATCCGGGTTACTTTAATGATCTTGTTTACCTCACTAACCATGATCATATAACTTGACTTATTCACTTCACTGTTAATCCTGGTTATCTAACTCATCCGGGTTACTTTAATGATCTTGTTTACCTCACTAACCATGATCATATCACTTGATTTATTCACTTCACTGTTAATCCTGGTTAAGTAACTCATCCGGGTTACTTTAATGATCTTGTTTACCTCAGTAACCATGATCATATAACTTGACTTATTCACCTCACTGTTAATCCTGGTTACCTAACTCATCCGGTTTACTTTAATTATCTTGTTTACCTCACTAACCATGATCATATAACTTGACTTATTCACTTCACTGTTAATCCTGGTTAAGTAACTCATCCGGGTTACTTTAATGATCTTGTTTACCTCAGTAACCATGATCATATAACTTGACTTATTCACTTCACTGTTAATCCTGGTTATCTAACTCATCCGGTTTACTTTAATTATCTTGTTTACCTCACTAACCATGATCATATAACTTGAATTATTCACTTCACTGTTAATCCTGGTTACCTAACTCCTCCGGGTTACTTTAATGATCTTGTTTACCTCAGTAACCATGATCATATCACTTGATTTATTCACTTCACTGTTAATCCTGGTTAAGTAACTCATCCGGGTTACTTTAATGATCTTGTTTACCTCAGTAACCATGATCATATAACTTGACTTATTCACTTCACTGTTAAACCTGGTTATCTAACTCATCCGGTTTACTTTAATTATCTTGTTTACCTCACTAACCATGATCATATAACTTGACTTATTCACTCCTCTGTTAATCCTGGTTACCTAACTCATCCGGGTTACTTTAATGGTCTTGTTTACCTCAGTAACCATGATCATATAACTTCACGTATTCACTTCACTGTTAATCCTGGTTACCTAACCATCCGGGTTACTTTAATGATCTTGTTTACCTCAGTAACCATGATCATATAACTTGCCTTATTCACTTCACTGTTAATCCTGGTTACCTAACTCATCCGGGTTACTTTAATGATCTTGTTTACCTCAGTAACCATGATCATATCACTTGATTTATTCACTTCACTGTTAATCCTGGTTAAGTAACTCATCCGGGTTACTTTAATGATCTTGTTTACCTCACTAACCATGATCATATAACTTGACTTATTCACTTCACTGTTAATCCTGGTTATCTAACTCATCCGGTTTACTTTAATTATCTTGTTTACCTCACTAACCATGATCATATAACTTGACTTATTCACTCCTCTGTTAATCCTGGTTACCTAAATCATCCGGGTTACTTTAATGATCTTGTTTACCTCACTAACCATGATCATATAACTTGACTTATTCACTCCTCTGTTAATCCTGGTTACCTAACTCATCCGGGTTACTTTAATGATCTTGTTTACCTCACTAACCATGATCATATAACTTGACTTATTCACTTCACTGTTAATCCTGGTTACCTAACCATCCGGTTTACTTTAATGATCTTGTTTACCTCACTAACCATGATCATATAACTTGACTTATTCACTTCACTGTTAATCCTGGTTACCTAACCATCCGGTTTACTTTAATGATCTTGTTTACCTCACTAACCATGATCATATAACTTGATTTATTCACTTCACTGTTAATCCTGGTTATCTAACTCATCCGGGTTACTTTAATGATCTTGTTTACCTCACTAACCATGATCATATAACTTGACTTATTCACTTCACTGTTAATCCTGGTTACCTAACTCATCCGGGTTACTTTAATGATCTTGTTTACCTCACTAACCATGATCATATAACTTGACTTATTCACTTCACTGTTAATCCTGGTTACCTAACTCATCCGGGTTACTTTAATGATCTTGTTTACCTCACTAACCATGATCATATCACTTGACTTATTCACTTCACTGTTAATCCTGGTTACCTAACCATCCGGTTTACTTTAATGATCTTGTTTACCTCACTAACCATGATCATATAACTTGACTTATTCACTCCTCTGTTAATCCTGGTTACCTAACCATCCGGTTTACTTTAATGATCTTGTTTACCTCACTAACCATGATCATATTACTTGACTTATTCACTTCACTGTTAATCCTGGTTACCTAACCATCCGGTTTACTTTAATGATCTTGTTTACCTCACTAACCATGATCATATAACTTGACTTATTCACTCCTCTGTTAATCCTGGTTATCTAACTCATCCGGTTTACTTTAATGATCTTGTTTACCTCACTAACCATGATCATATAACTTGACTTATTCACTTCACTGTTAATCCTGGTTACCTAACCATCCGGTTTACTTTAATGATCTTGTTTACCTCACTAACCATGATCATATAACTTGACTTATTCACTCCTCTGTTAATCCTGGTTACGTAACTCATCCGGATTACTTTAATGATCTTGTTTACCTCACTAACCATGATCATCTAACTTGACTTACTCACCTCACTGTTAATCCTGGTTACCTAACTCATCCGGGTTACTTTAATGATCTTGTTTACCTCACTAACCATGATCATATAACTTGACTTATTCACTTCACTGTTAATCCTGGTTACCTAACTCATCCGGTTTACTTTAATGATCTTGTTTACCTCAGTAACCATGATCATATAACTTGACTTATTCACTTCACTGTTAATCCTGGTTACCTAACCATCCGGTTTACTTTAATGATCTTGTTTACCTCACTAGCCATGATCATATAACTTGACTTATTCACTCCTCTGTTAATCCTGGTTACCTAACTCATCCGGTTTACTTTAATGATCTTGTTTACCTCACTAACCATGATCATATAACTTGACTTATTCACTTCACTGTTAATCCTGGTTACCTAACCATCCGGTTTACTTTAATGATCTTGTTTACCTCAGTAACCATGATCATATAACTTGACTTATTCACTTCACTGTTAATCCTGGTTACCTAACTCATCCGTGTTACTTTAATGATCTTGTTTACCTCACTAACCATGATCATATAACTTGACTTATTCACTTCACTGTTAATCCTGGTTACCTAACTCATCCGGTTTACTTTAATGATCTAGTTTACCTCACTAACCATGTATAACTTGACTTATTCACTTCACTGTTAATCCTGGTTACGTAACTCATCCGTGTTACTTTAATGATCTTGTTTACCTCACTAACCATGATCATATAACTTGACTTATTCACTTCACTGTTAATCCTGGTTACCTAACCATCCGGTTTACTTTAATGATCTTGTTTACCTCAGTAACCATGATCATATAACTTGACTTATTCACTTCACTGTTAATCCTGGTTACCTAACTCATCCGTGTTACTTTAATGATCTTGTTTACCTCACTAACCATGATCATATAACTTGACTTATTCACTTCACTGTTAATCCTGGTTACCTAACTCATCCGGTTTACTTAAATGATCTAGTTTACCTCACTAACCATGTATAACTTGACTTATTCACTTCACTGTTAATCCTGGTTACGTAACTCATCCGTGTTACTTTAATGGTCTTGTTTACCTCACTAACCATGATCATATAACTCGACCTGTTCACTCCACAGATCTTGTTCACTTCGCTAGTTAATCCTGGTTATCTGACTCATCCGGTTTGCCACAGATCTTGTTCACTTCACTAACCCGGGGTATCTCGATCGCGTGTGCTATATAGACATTGTCCTTGTCACTACAACACTGTATAATTCACTTGATTTCTTGATCACTGGAATCCCGTTATATTAAATATGTACAATCTTCATCATATCGTAACTTCAGTCTATTTTTTTATTGTTATCTAAGTAAACTTATTAATCTAAAAATGAACATTCTTAGATCTATGTGATGATGTTTTCAACTAGCAGAGTAAGGGAAGAATACATGTAAGCTATACCACGTAAGGCAAGGCCTTGTGGGTGACATATTAGGTCTACTTACCTAATTATAACGTTTAGTGCTCATGTTAAAGAATATATTACACATACTGTATGTATTAAAATAAGCGTTGTGAAATAGCCAAGTAGCAATGGTAATGCTAATTTATAGATTAAGCTACTTTAATATATCTTTAATGACATCCTTATTCTTTCGAACAAATATCTTTTCTTTACTTATAAACTTTGTAAATTTATGTAACTGCTCTTTTATGGCTTTATGAAGGATATTGTAAATTTTAGGAATAAAGTAATGAAAATTACGCTTTGCAATAGTTAGATTTGGTTTGAAGAGGACAGCCAAATTTTCTGTTCTACGTCATGTTTGGTAGGTGTGGCTCATATTTATATCTGAATTTTTATTTTTATAGATATATTTATAGACTTCCGTCACGTAAAGTTGTCCTATATTCATGACGTTTGCTTCCGTATACAATGATCCTGGTTTCCCCACTCAATGCAGTCCACTATGTGTACAGGTGCTGAACTCGGGTCAGACTCGCATGGGGACAGTTCGCATCTTCATGGCTCCTAAATACGATGAGCGTGGCAACCGGTTCCGCTTTGAAGAACAGAGGAATATGGTCATAGAGTTGGACAAATTCCAAGTAAGATGTGAGTTTCTAATTTTATTCGTTCATTTTTTGAGACCAACGTTCTTGACCACGATCCCCCAGGGCCTCACATCAAGTGGGACGTGGGTTGGCGACCACGGGGCCCCAGCTGAGTCCGGCATTGCTTCCAATTACTTGTGCCGGGCTCATCTCCGTCTTCTTTCCTGTCGACCTCACTTGGTCAACTCTTGTTCTCTTCCGACCCCGACGGTATTACGGTATCTGAGGCCTAGGGAGTCTCTTCCTTTCCCGCCTTAACTGGCCCTTGTCTCATCTTTTCTGATACCCTCCTTCTGCGAGGGGTCAGCCTTCTTTTTCATATCCTTTTACCTCCTGCCTTCTGCACAAGGCCCTCAAGGAGGCAGGGTGTATGTAGCCCCACCACTTCTGGTGCACCCTGGATATTGCTACACCCTCAGGGGCTCACAGTTGGTGAGTTCGGGAGTTGGTGACCCCGAGGGATTCCTGAGCTGGATCCGGTTTTCCCCCTTTTATCCATTACCTGTGGGGCGGACCCTCTGCTTTTTCACTCTCCTATCTGCCTTTTATGGCTCTCCTTCCTTCCAAGTCCCTCAATCCACATTCTTCGAGGGTTGAAGGCATTTCTTTTCCTCCTGTCCTTTATTTGACTTATTCTCCTTTTGTTTCCCATTTCTTCTTCTAGTATATAAGTTAGTAGTTAGTTTTAGTTATAGTTAAATTTCATTATCATCTTCACGATCACACAAACCATTAGCGGCCGATAACCTAGATGTTAGGCCCCTTAAAACAACAATTATCATCATCATCATCTTGACCAAGAATTGCATATCACCAATACATGACTTTCAGGAGTCTTCTGGACATTCCACATCGTGGTGTAACGGCTAGCTCTCTTGGTTGTCACCCCAGAGGTCCGGGTTTGATTCCAAGCTCTGACAAGAAATATAATTCTGGTCTGAGGGCTGGAACGGGGTACATTCAGCATCGTGAGGCAAAAATGAAAAGAGGTGGATTCAATTCCCATTTCAGCCGTCCAAGAAGTGGTTTTCCATGGTTTCCCACTCCCACTCCAGGCAAATTTCGGGATGGTTCCTAACTTAAGACCTCTTGCGTACGGTATCAGTAAACCTGGAGGTCCGCTATTCTCCTCTTAATCTACATTCCATGTTCTCTCGTGGGACCATACATTTTCCGTTCTGGCTTTTCAATTTCCATAGCTTTAGATTGACCGCCAAGAGATATGGTTTCTGAGGCGTATAAAGCTTCCGGCAAAACAACTGTCTTTTAAGTGTCGTAATTTTACATCGAATATAGATGTAGGTATTAGGAAGTCATTTTTGAAGGCCTTTATCTGGAGATTGGCGCTCTATGGAAGTGAAACTTGGACTATTTGGTGCAGCAGAAAAGAGGAGAATGTGGTGTTATAGGAGAATGATGAAGACCAGATGGGTAGATAGTTTTACAAACGAAGAGGTATTAAGACGAGTGGGAGAGGAGAGATGTTTCTGGCGACTGCCAATGAAGAGAAGAGATAGGTTGGTAGGACACATATTCAGACATCCAGGAATAGCAAGGTGGCTTCGGTGGCGTAGTTGGTAGCATGCTGAGTTTCTTTGCCCAAGATCGCTGGTTCAAACCCGGCCGAAGCCGTCGGATTTTTTAAGTGCGTTAAAAATCCCTCAGTATGCCTTCCTTCGAAAGGGAAATAAAGCCGGCGGTCCCATGTCATAGATTTATGGCATGTTAAGAACCTTCCTCTAATTACACCCTTGTGAAGCTAAATTGTAGGTTAGGTTTAACATTGACAAACGCTCCTAGGTTCCGACGTTTGTCCCCAGGAGCCGACCGCGATGGCACCTGGTGACCAGTTCTGAACTAGTAGTCGTTGACGGTGGCGTTTGGCGGCAAAAGTACGAACTACTTGAAAAAAAATTCAATGTCTGCAGTCCTTACTTCAATTGAAAACAGATAACACACTCTAATACAGTCATCACAATTAACGCCGCTTATCAGACAGATTCTATACACACCCAAAGTACACGGGGCTACATGACCGCGTTGTCGCAGCCCCTAAACTGAGGAACCAACCAAGGAATAGCAAGCTTAGTTATGGAAGGAAGGATCGAGGACAAGAACTGTAGGGGTAGACGAATGTTAGAATATGTTAAACAAATTGCCTCGGATGTAGGGTGTGGCAGGTAGGTCAGGAAAGGGATTCATGTAGATCTGCATCAAACCAGTCAAAAGACTGAAGACTCAAACAACAACAACAACAACAACAACATTTTACATAAAGCGATATGACTCTTTTGTTGTAGTAATTCCACACCTTATGGAGTTTGGTGACTCTTTCTACGTCTAGTATAAGTTACTCCTGATGGTAGTAGGATTTCTTCAAGGTATTTGAAGGAGGATACCTGTAAAATTGTGCCATTTTCCATCTCTAGCAGAGTGTTTTTTTGCTATTTTGATGTCGATTTTTCACGTGCTGGGTTTTTATTCTTCTTCTTTTTTTCTCGATGTTGACCGCGTGAAATAATCCATTGCACTCACTGTCTCTTATTTCTTTTATCCTTTCTTGCCTTCCAGTAGTTCTTCATAACTTCACTTTGTCTCCTTCTTCTCCCTTCCGTCCAGATGTTAACCCGCTTCTTTCTCCTGGAAACTCTTGAAATTTTTCATCGTATTTCTGAAAAGTGATCTTTCCTGAATAATATCTATTTATACTTCCAACTCTTCCATATCCCATTTTATACTTTGTACCCATTGATTACCATTCTTGCTTTTGTATACATGACGGAAAATTTGTTTTGTGAGTCTGGTGTCCAAAGAAATTAACCCTCTTTTTTCTGATCGTATCGTAGATTTCTTCAATTTCGTTATTTGTGTAGAGGTCGTCATTTTTTCTGTATCTGAACTCGCCACTTTCTGTTTTTAATAGTCCCAATATGTTTCTAAGTATCCTTCTTTCATTTTCTATAGCTCTTCTATTTCGCCTTTCTTAATGGAAAACATACATTCTATAGCATAGAGACTTTCCGGCTTAGTTATTAATTATTATAATGTTTTTTTTAACATTTCAATTAAGCTTCTATGGACTGCATATTAACATTCTTCTACCGACCTTGACATCTTCCCAGTATTTCTTGGGTCCATCGATCAGTGCCTTTTTTTTCAAGCTTCTGGTACAGGCCCTCTCAATCTCCTGAGCTCAGATTCCACTTTACAATATTCTGATAGTTTTTTAACAATTTGTCGAAATTCAAATCTGTCGTGTATTTTCGTTTCTGGAATACAAATTGAGTCGTCCATTTGCAAAACTCGGTTAATCCACTTGTGAATAAGGATCATGTCGTAAAATTATTTATTTTATTATTTTATTTTACTTTATTTTATTTTGTTTTGTTTAATTTTTTGGGGGTTTCTTTTACTTTATTTCATTTTATTTTGTTTCAAATTGTTTTTTGTTTTCTTTAATTTTGTTTTTATTTTTTTATTTTGTTTTGTTTATTTCGTTTTATTTTGATTCTGTTTTGTTTTATTTTGTTTTGTTTTATTTTGATTTTCCAGAAAACAAACACAAACCCAAAAACAAAAGACACGAAACAAAAAGCAAAATTCAAACACAAAAGCAAAAGCAGAAAACAAAACAAAAAAACAAAAAAAAACACAAAGCAAAAAGCAAAATTCAAAAACAGCAAAAACAGAAGCAAAACAAAAAAGACGAAGGAAAAAGCGAAATTCAACAACAAAAGCAAAAGCAGAAAACAAAAAACAAGAAACATAAGGCAAAAAGCAAAATTCAAAAAAGCAAAATTAGAAAACAAACAAAAAACCACAAACAAAAAAAGACGAAGCAGAAAGCAAAATTCAAAAACAAAAGCAAATGCAGCAAACAAAAACCAAAAACACAAAGCAAAAAGTAGAAAACAACAAACACAAAAAGATACGCGAGGAAAAGTCCAGAGAAACGTTTCTCATGAAAATGATTCTTATTCACAAGTGGATTAAACGAGTTTTGCAACTGGACGACTCAATTTGTATCAGGTCTTTCTCATATTCTTGAATCCATCTCCATTTGGTTGCCTTTGGCTTTGTGAAAGTCCAGATTACTTCGTCACTCTCTCATTATTTGGGACCGGACATTTATGCACTGAAAGCGATCAAAATATGCATGCAATTATGCACTAAAATGTAGATATATGCGTAAAAAATGAAAAATATGCACTTAACAATAAGCCAAACTTATTCACCCACTTTATACATGTATCATTCCCTGCAGAAAGAAGCATCACAATAGATAATTGCAAGTTTTTCAATGTTTTCAGGAGACAAATTACATCTATACTGACCGGCAAAAAAGTGGAACACTTCAATTTTTTATGTAATTTCTTAATTTATTACACTAAATGTATCGGTTTTCCAATATTTGCATTATTCATGTAAATGTTAGATGGTTGGCTACAGAAAATACTGAAACATGTTTTACAACACGCTTTAACTCGCAAATTTCGTTACATTTCACAAATCTAACAATTTTCTATTTTTATACTAATGTTCTTTTGGGCTGTTTTTTTTTTGCCAAACAAAACAGTGTTAATTTTTGCACTGCACTGCACGGGTACACTGGTCACTAAAACGAGTGTTACCACCCTAGCGTCCATGACAGCTTGTAAGGCTCATCGAAGATTGGGGGTAATTGGTGGTAATAAACCGCCCTAAGAAATGTCAATTTCTATTCACGGATGTTTCAGATGTGTGCCCTTTGTTTTTTTTTTTTTTTATTTATTCAATTTACCCTCTAGGTTGGTGGTTCCCACGGACTCAGCGAGGGAACTCACCACTACCGCCACTATGGGCAGTGTCCTGGAGCTTGGAACATCTGGTCGGGATGGATACAACTGGGGAGGTGTGATCAGCACTTCGCCCAGGCGGCCTCACCTGCAAAGCGAACAGGGGCCTCATGAGGGATGGGAAGGGATGGAAGATTGGGATGGGTAGGCTAGGAAGAGGGAAGCAGGCGGCCGTGGCCTTACAGTAGGTACCATCCCGGCATTTGCCCGAAGACGAAGTGGGAAACCACGGAAAACCACTTCGAGGATGGCTGAGGTGGAAATCGAACCCCCTCTACTCATTTGGACCACCCGAGGCTGAGTAGACCCCGTTCCAGTCCTCATACCACTTTTCAAATTTCGTGGCAGAGCCGGGAGATGTGTGTCCTAATGCGTGAAAATCTTTTAAAATGTGATTACATCTTTTTCATGGCTAATTTTATACTTTTTAAATTACTGTTCCACTTTTTTGTATTTTAATCGTTTATGTTCAACGACGTCGAAATGTAAACATAATGATCGTGTGGCTTGCGGAGGGTCTTTCTAGTTGACGCCCGTGGGCGACCTGCACGTCGTAATGAGGATGACGTGATGATGAAGACGGCACATATATCCAGTCCCCGAGCCACGGGAATTAACCTCAGGAAATTAAAATCCCTGATGGCTCGGCCGGGAATCGAACTCGGGGCACTTTGGGCCAAATTCTAGCGCGCTAACCATTTAGCCACGAAGCCGGAAAATGTAAATATTATGCGCCAGAAAACTGTATCATATTGAGGGTCATTATAACACTATTTTTCATTATGAAACAGTTTCTCCCACCAATCAGAGCTCAAGAAACAGTTGTGTGACCAATTAGGTGAGGATAGAATCGCACCTGCGCTGACTTCCACGGCCTCCTATTTTAAATTTCACTGCGCGGATAGTGTCATAGTGGAGTATTTGAGGAGGCTATGGTCAAATACATGGTATTCTCTGCGTCCCATGCGCTCTGTTCAGTACATAAAACTGGTGAAATCTCGACAGATATTTATGAATATTTATGTTCGAACATAAAATAGTTATAATTATCGTCAAACATAAACAGTCGTATGCAACTCGCCTATACTGGTAATTAAGACACTCGTAGGCAAAATTATAAAACTCGCTTCGCTCGATTTATAAACATACTCGTGTCTCAATTATTGCCATTATAGGCTCGTTGCATAATGTACTATTTCAGCGCATAAATGCCCGGTCCCTAGCCATCAGTTGAATAATCACTATTACCTGACACCCACTGCTTTAATAAAAACTTTCTGCCGCTCTTCTCTTTAGGCATTTTGTGTTAAGGACATGCAGACTCAGAATAAAGTAACACATTAACTGAAAAAACTCTTCACAAAACTAAACCCGGACTACTGGCTGACGAGATGGTGAAAGGAATGTCCCCCACCATTCCCTTCTTCAAATAACCAGGCAGAATTGATTGCGTAAAGTCCGAGTACTGTCATCTGACTCATCTCGTTATATGTTTCCCAAAGAGTTGCTTACAAGGGACACTGCCCAGATGGTGAAAGGAATGTCCCCCACCATTCCCTTCTTCAAATAACCAGGCAGAATTGATTGCGTAAAGTACGAGTACTGTCATCTGACTCATCTCGTTATATCTTTCCCAAAGAGTTGCTTACAAGGGACACTGCCGAGATGGTGAAAGGAATGTCCCACTCCTTTCCCTTCTTCAAATAGCCAGGCACAATTGATTGCGTAAAGTACGAATTCTGTCATCTGACTCATCTCGTTATATGTTTCCCAAAGAGTTGCTTACAAGGGACACTACCCA
The DNA here is from genome assembly GCA_946902985.2 of Meconema thalassinum. Lineage (NCBI taxonomy): Eukaryota > Metazoa > Arthropoda > Insecta > Orthoptera > Tettigoniidae > Meconema > Meconema thalassinum. The sequence continues at coordinate 117,285,638 of OX336388.2, forward strand.
GATGGTGAAAGGAATGTCACCCACCATTCCCTTCTTCAAATAGCCAGGCAGAATTGATTACGTAAAGTACGAGTACTGTCATCTGACTCATCTCGTTATGAGTTTCCCAAAGAGTTGCTTACAAGGGACACTGCCCAGATGGTGAAAGGAATGTCCCACTCCATTCCCTTCTTCAAATAACCAGGCAGAATTGATTACGTAAAGTACGAGTACTGTCATCTGACTCATCTCGTTATAAGTTTCCCAAAGAGTTGCTTACAAGGGACACTACCTGGATGGTGAAAGGAATGTCCCACTCCATTCCCTTCTTCAAATAGCCAGGCAGAATTGATTACGTAAAGTACGAGTACTGTCATCTGACTCATCTCGTTATATGTTTCCCAAAGAGTTGCTTACAAGGGACACTACCCAGATGGTGAAAGGAATGTCCCCCTCCATTCCCTTCTTCAAATAGCCAGGCAGAATTGATTGCGTAAAGTACGAGTACTGTCATCTGACTCATCTCGTTATATGTTTCCCAAAGAGTTGCTTACAAGGGACACTGCCCAGATGGTGAAAGGAATGTCCCCCACCATTCCCTTCTTCAAATAGCCAGGCAGAATTGATTGCGTAAAGTACGAGTACTGTCATCTGACTCATCTCGTTATGTTTCCCAAAGAGTTGCTTACAAGGGACACTGCCCAGATGGTGAAAGGAATGTCCCACCCCATTCCCTTCTTCAAATAGACAGGCAGAATTGATTGCGTAAAGTACGAGTACTATCATCTGACTCATCTCGTTATATGTTTCCCAAAGAGTTGCTTACAAGGGACACTACCCAGATGGTGAAAGGAATGTCCCCCACCATTCCCTTCTTCAAATAGCCAGGCAGAATTGATTGCGTAAAGTACGAGTACTGTCATCTGACTCATCTCGTTATATGTTTCCCAAAGAGTTGCTTGCAAGGGACACTGTCCAGATGGTGAAAGGAATGTCCCACTCCATTCCCTTCCACAAATAGCCAGGCAGAATTGATTGCGTAAAGTACGAGTACTGTCATCTGACTCATCTCGTTATAAGTTTCCCAAAGAGTTGCTTACAAGGGACACTACCCAGATGGTGAAAGGAATGTCCCCCACCATTCCCTTCTTCAAATAGGCAGGCAGAATTGATTGCGTAAATTACGAGTACTGTCATCTGACTCATCTCGTTATATGTTTCCCAAAGAGATGCTTACAAGGGACACTGCCCAGATGGTGAAAGTAATGTCCCACTCCATTCCCTTCTTCAAATAACCAGGCAGAATTGATTGCGTAAAGTACGAGTACTGTCATCTGACTCATGTCGTTATATGTTTCCCAAAGAATTGCTTACAAGGGACACTGCCCAGATGGTGAAAGTAATGTCCCCCACCATTCCCTTCTTCAAATAGCCAGGCAGAATTGATTTGTAAAGTACGAGTACTGTCATCTGACTCATGTCGTTATATGTTTCCCAAAGAGTTGCTTACAAGGGACACTGCCCAGATGGTGAAAGTAATGTCCCCCACCATTCCCTTCTTCAAATAGCCAGGCAGAATTGATTGCGTAAATTACGAGTACTGTCATCTGACTCATGTCGTTATATGTTTCCCAAAGAGTTGCTTACTAGGGACACTACCCAGATGGTGAAAGGAATGTCCCCCACCATTCCCTTCTTCAAATAGCCAGGCAGAATTGATTGCGTAAAGTACGAGTACTGTCTTCTGACTCATCTCGTTATTTGTTTCCCAAAGAGTTGCTTACAAGGGACACTGCCCAGATGGTGAAAGGAATGTCCCCCACCATTCCCTTCTTCAAATAGCCAGGCAGCATTGCGTAAAGTACGAGTACTGTCATCTGACTCATCTCGTTATATGTTTCCCAAAGAGTTGCTTACAAGGGACACTGCCCAGATGGTGAAAGGAATGTCCCACTCCATTCCCTTCTTCAAATAACCAGCCAGAATTGATTGTGTAAAGTCCGAGTACTGTCATCTGACTCATCTCGTTATATGTTTCCCAAAGAGTTGCTTACAAGGGACACTACCGAGATGGTGAAAGGAATGTCCCCCACCATTCCCTTCTTCAAATAGCCAGGCAGAATTGATTGCGTAAAGTACGAATACTGTCATCTGACTCATCTCGTTATATGTTTCCCAAAGAGTTGCTTACAAGGGACACTGCCGAGATGGTGAAAGGAATGTCCCCCACCATTCCCTTCTTCAAATAGCCAGGCAGAATTGATTGTGTAAAGTACGAGTACTGTCATCTGACTCATCTCGTTATATGTTTCCCAAAGAGTTGCTTACAAGGGACACTGCCCAGATGGTGAAAGGAATGTCCCCCACCATTCCCTTCTTCAAATAACCAGGCAGAATTGATTGCGTAAAGTACGAATACTGTCATCTGACTCATCTCCTTATATGTTTCCCAAAGAGTTGCTTACAAGGGACACTGCCGAGATGGTGAAAGGAATGTCCCCCACCATTCCCTTCTTCAAATAGCCAGGCAGAATTGATTGCGTAAAGTACGAGTACTGTCATCTGACTCAACTCGTTATATGTTTCCCAAAGAGTTGCTTACAAGGGACACTGCCCAGATGGTGAAAGGAATGTCCCCCACCATTCCCTTCTTCAAATAACCAGGCAGAATTGATTGCGTAAAGTACGAATACTGTCATCTGACTCATCTCGTTATATGTTTCTCAAAGAGTTGCTTACAAGGGACACTGCCCAGATGGTGAAAGGAATGTCCCCCACCATTCCCTTCCTCAAATAACCAGGCAGAATTGATTGCGTAAAGTACGGGTACTGTCATCTGACTCATCTCGTTATATGTTTCCCAAAGAGTTGCTTACAAGGGACACTGCCCAGATGGTGAAAGGAATGTCCCACTCCATTCCCTTCTTCAAATAGCCAGGCAGAATTGATTACGTAAAGTACGAGTACTGTCATCTGACTCATCTCGTTATATGTTTCCCAAAGAGTTGCTTACAAGGGACACTACCCAGATGGTGAAAGGAATGTCCCCCTCCATTCCCTTCTTCAAATAGCCAGGCAGAATTGATTGCGTAAAGTACGAGTACTGTCATCTGACTCATCTCGTTAAATGTTTCCCAAAGAGTTGCTTACAAGGGACACTGCCCAGATGGTGAAAGGAATGTCCCCCCCCCCCATTCCCTTCTTCAAATAGCCAGGCAGAATTGATTGCGTAAAGTACGAGTACTGTCATCTGACTCATCTCGTTATGTTTCCCAAAGAGTTGCTTACAAGGGACACTGCCCAGATGGTGAAAGGAATGTCCCACCCCATTCCCTTCTTCAAATAGCCAGGCAGAATTGATTGCGTAAAGTACGAGTACTGTCATCTGACTCATCTCGTTATAAGTTTCCCAAAGAGTTGCTTACAAGGGACACTACCCAGATGGTGAAAGGAATGTCCCCCACCATTCCCTTCTTCAAATAGGCAGGCAGAATTGATTGCGTAAATTACGAGTACTGTCATCTGACTCATCTCGTTATATGTTTCCCAAAGAGATGCTTACAAGGGACACTGCCCAGATGGTGAAAGTAATGTCCCACTCCATTCCCTTCTTCAAATAACCAGGCAGAATTGATTGCGTAAAGTACGAGTACTGTCATCTGACTCATGTCGTTATATGTTTCCCAAAGAATTGCTTACAAGGGACACTGCCCAGATGGTGAAAGTAATGTCCCCCACCATTCCCTTCTTCAAATAGCCAGGCAGAATTGATTTGTAAAGTACGAGTACTGTCATCTGACTCATGTCGTTATATGTTTCCCAAAGAGTTGCTTACAAGGGACACTGCCCAGATGGTGAAAGTAATGTCCCCCACCATTCCCTTCTTCAAATAGCCAGGCAGAATTGATTGCGTAAATTACGAGTACTGTCATCTGACTCATGTCGTTATATGTTTCCCAAAGAGTTGCTTACTAGGGACACTACCCAGATGGTGAAAGGAATGTCCCCCACCATTCCCTTCTTCAAATAGCCAGGCAGAATTGATTGCGTAAAGTACGAGTACTGTCTTCTGACTCATCTCGTTATTTGTTTCCCAAAGAGTTGCTTACAAGGGACACTGCCCAGATGGTGAAAGGAATGTCCCCCACCATTCCCTTCTTCAAATAGCCAGGCAGCATTGCGTAAAGTACGAGTACTGTCATCTGACTCATCTCGTTATATGTTTCCCAAAGAGTTGCTTACAAGGGACACTGCCCAGATGGTGAAAGGAATGTCCCACTCCATTCCCTTCTTCAAATAACCAGCCAGAATTGATTGTGTAAAGTCCGAGTACTGTCATCTGACTCATCTCGTTATATGTTTCCCAAAGAGTTGCTTACAAGGGACACTACCGAGATGGTGAAAGGAATGTCCCCCACCATTCCCTTCTTCAAATAGCCAGGCAGAATTGATTGCGTAAAGTACGAATACTGTCATCTGACTCATCTCGTTATATGTTTCCCAAAGAGTTGCTTACAAGGGACACTGCCGAGATGGTGAAAGGAATGTCCCCCACCATTCCCTTCTTCAAATAGCCAGGCAGAATTGATTGTGTAAAGTACGAGTACTGTCATCTGACTCATCTCGTTATATGTTTCCCAAAGAGTTGCTTACAAGGGACACTGCCCAGATGGTGAAAGGAATGTCCCCCACCATTCCCTTCTTCAAATAACCAGGCAGAATTGATTGCGTAAAGTACGAATACTGTCATCTGACTCATCTCCTTATATGTTTCCCAAAGAGTTGCTTACAAGGGACACTGCCGAGATGGTGAAAGGAATGTCCCCCACCATTCCCTTCTTCAAATAGCCAGGCAGAATTGATTGCGTAAAGTACGAGTACTGTCATCTGACTCAACTCGTTATATGTTTCCCAAAGAGTTGCTTACAAGGGACACTGCCCAGATGGTGAAAGGAATGTCCCCCACCATTCCCTTCTTCAAATAACCAGGCAGAATTGATTGCGTAAAGTACGAATACTGTCATCTGACTCATCTCGTTATATGTTTCTCAAAGAGTTGCTTACAAGGGACACTGCCCAGATGGTGAAAGGAATGTCCCCCACCATTCCCTTCCTCAAATAACCAGGCAGAATTGATTGCGTAAAGTACGGGTACTGTCATCTGACTCATCTCGTTATATGTTTCCCAAAGAGTTGCTTACAAGGGACACTGCCCAGATGGTGAAAGGAATGTCCCACTCCATTCCCTTCTTCAAATAGCCAGGCAGAATTGATTACGTTAAGTACGAGTACTGTCATCTGACTCATCTCGTTATATGTTTCCCAAAGAGTTGCTTACAAGGGACACTACCCAGATGGTGAAAGGAATGTCCCCCTCCATTCCCTTCTTCAAATAGCCAGGCAGAATTGATTGCGTAAAGTACGAGTACTGTCATCTGACTCATCTCGTTAAATGTTTCCCAAAGAGTTGCTTACAAGGGACACTGCCCAGATGGTGAAAGGAATGTCCCCCCCCCCATTCCCTTCTTCAAATAGCCAGGCAGAATTGATTGCGTAAAGTACGAGTACTGTCATCTGACTCATCTCGTTATGTTTCCCAAAGAGTTGCTTACAAGGGACACTGCCCAGATGGTGAAAGGAATGTCCCACCCCATTCCCTTCTTCAAATAGCCAGGCAGAATTGATTGCGTAAAGTACGAGTACTATCATCTGACTCATGTCGTTATATGTTTCCCAAAGAGTTGCTTACAAGGGACACTACCCAGATGGTGAAAGTAATGTCCCCCACCATTCCCTTCTTCAAATAGCCAGGCAGAATTGATTGCGTAAAGTACGAGTACTGTCATCTGACTCATCTCGTTATATGTTTCCCAAAGAGTTGCTTACAAGGGACACTGTCCAGATGGTGAAAGGAATGTCCCACTCCATTCCCTTCTTCAAATAGCCAGGCAGAATTGATTGCGTAAAGTACGAGAACTGTCATCTGACTCATCTCGTTATAAGTTTCCCAAAGAGTTGCTTACAAGGGACACTACCCAGATGGTGAAAGGAATGTCCCCCACCATTCCCTTCTTCAAATAGCCAGGCTGAATTGATTGCGTAAATTACGAGTACTGTCATCTGACTCATCTCGTTATATGTTTCCCAAAGAGTTGCTTACAAGGGACACTGCCCAGATGGTGAAAGTAATGTCCCACTCAATTCCCTTCTTCAAATAACCAGGCAGAATTGATTGCGTAAAGTACGAGTACTGTCATCTGACTCATGTCGTTATATGTTTCCCAAAGAGTTGCTTACAAGGTACACTGCCCAGATGGTGAAAGTAATGTCCCCCACCATTCCCTTCTTCAAATAGCCAGGCAGAATTGATTTGTAAAGTACGAGCACTGTCATCTGATTCATGTCGTTATATGTTTCCCAAAGAGTTGCTTACAAGGGACACTGCCCAGATGGTGAAAGGAATGTCCCCCACCATTCCCTTCTTCAAATAGCCAGGCAGAATTGATTGCGTAAATTACGAGTACTGTCATCTGACTCATCTCGTTATATGTTTCCCAAAGAGTTGCTTACAAGGGACACTGCCCAGATGGTGAAAGGAATGTCCCACTCCATTCCCTTCTTCAAATAGCCAAGCAGAATTGATTGCGTAAATTACGAGTACTGTCAACTGACTCATCTCGTTATATGTTTCCCAAATAGTTGCTTACAAGGGACACTGCCCAGATGGTGAAAGGAATGTCCCACTCCATTCCCTTCTTCAAATAGCCAGGCAGAATTGATTGCGTAAAGTACGAGTACTGTCATCTGACTCATGTCGTTATATGTTTCCCAAAGAGTTGCTTACAAGGGACACTACCCAGATGGTGAAAGGAATGTCCCCCTCCATTCCCTTCTTCAAATAGCCAGGCAGAATTGATTGCGTAAATTACGAATACTGTCATCTGACTCATCTCGTTATATGTTTCCCAAAGAGTTGCTTACAAGGGACACTGCCCAGATGGTGAAAGGAATGTCCCCCACCATTCCCTTCTACAAATAGCCAGGCAGAATTGATTGCGTAAAGTACGAGTACTGTCATCTGACTCATCTCGTTATGTTTCCCAAAGAGTTGCTTACAAGGGACACTGCCCAGATGGTGAAAGGAATGTCCCACCCCATTCCCTTCTTCAAATAGCCAGGCAGAATTGATTGCGTAAAGTACGAGTACTATCATCTGACTCATCTCGTTATATGTTTCCCAAAGAGTTGCTTACAAGGGACACTACCCAGATGGTGAAAAGAATGTCCCCCACCATTCCCTTCTTCAAATAGCCAGGCAGAATTGATTGCGTAAAGTACGAGTACTGTCATCTGACTCATCTCGTTATATGTTTCCCAAAGAGTTGCTTACAAGGGACACTGTCCAGATGGTGAAAGGAATGTCCCACTCCATTCCCTTCTTCAAATAGCCAGGCAGAATTGATTGCGTAAAGTACGAGTACTGTCATCTGACTCATCTCGTTATAAGTTTCCCAAAGAGTTGCTTACAAGGGACACTACCCAGATGGTGAAAGGAATGTCCCCCACCATTACCTTCTTCAAATAGGCAGGCAGAATTGATTGCGTAAATTACGAGTACTGTCATCTGACTCATCTCGTTATATGTTTCCCAAAGAGTTGCTTACAAGGCACACTGCCCAGATGGTGAAAGTAATGTCCCACTCCATTCCCTTCTTCAAATAACCAGGCAGAATTGATTGCGTAAAGTACGAGTACTGTCATCTGACTCATGTCGTTATATGTTTCCCAAAGAGTTGCTTACAAGGGACACTGCCCAGATGGTGAAAGTAATGTCCCCCACCATTCCCTTCTTCAAATAGCCAGGCAGAATTGATTTGTAAAGTACGAGTACTGTCATCTGACTCATGTCGTTATATGTTTCCCAAAGTGTTGCTTACAAGGGACACTGCCCAGATGGTGAAAGTAATGTCCCCACCATTCCCTTCTTCAAATAGCCAGGCAGAATTGATTGCGTAAATTACGAGTACTGTCATCTGACTCATGTCGTTATATGTTTCCCAAAGAGTTGCTTACAAGGGACACTACCCAGATGGTGAAAGGAATGTCCCCCACCATTCCCTTCTTCAAATAGCCAGGCAGAATTGATTGCGTAAAGTACGAGTACTGTCATCTGACTCATCTCGTTATTTGTTTCCCAAAGAGTTGCTTACAAGGGACACTGCCCAGATGGTGAAAGGAATGTCCCCCACCATACCCTTCTTCAAATAGCCAGGCAGCATTGCGTAAAGTACGAGTACTGTCATCTGACTCATCTCGTTATATGTTTCCCAAAGAGTTGCTTACAAGGGACACTGCCCAGATGGTGAAAGGAATGTCCCACTCCATTCCCTTCTTCAAATAACCAGGCAGAATTGATTGTGTAAAGTCCGAGTACTGTCATCTGACTCATCTCGTTATATGTTTCCCAATGAGTTGCTTACAAGGGACACTGCCCAGATGGTGAAAGGAATGTCCCCCACCATTCCCTTCTTCAAATAACCAGGCAGAATTGATTGCGTAAAGTACGAATACTGTCATCTGACTCATCTCTTTATATGTTTCCCAAAGAGTTGCTAACAAGGGACACTGCCGAGATGGTGAAAGGAATGTCCCCCACCATTCCCTTCTTCAAATAGCCAGGCAGAATTGATTGCGTAAAGTACGAGTACTGTCATCTGACTCAACTCGTTATATGTTTCCCAAAGAGTTGCTTACAAGGGACACTGCCCAGATGTTGAAAGGAATGTCCCACTCCATTCCCTTCTTCAAATAGCCAGGCAGAATTGATTGCGAAAAGTACGAATACTGTCATCTGACTCATCTCGTTATATGTTTCTCAAAGAGTTGCTTACAAGGGACACTGCCCAGATGGTGAAAGGAATGTCCCCCTCCATTCCCTTCTTCAAATAGCCAGGCAGAATTGATTGCGTAAAGTACGAGTACTGTCATCTGACTCATCTCGTTAAATGTTTCCCAAAGAGTTGCTTACAAGGGACACTGCCCAGATGGTGAAAGGAATGTCCCCCCCCCCATTCCCTTCTTCAAATAGCCAGGCAGAATTGATTGCGTAAAGTACGAGTACTGTCATCTGACTCATCTCGTTATGTTTCCCAAAGAGTTGCTTACAAGGGACACTGCCCAGATGGTGAAAGGAATGTCCCACCCCATTCCCTTCTTCAAATAGCCAGGCAGAATTGATTGCGTAAAGTACGAGTACTATCATCTGACTCATGTCGTTATATGTTTCCCAAAGAGTTGCTTACAAGGGACACTACCCAGATGGTGAAAGTAATGTCCCCCACCATTCCCTTCTTCAAATAGCCAGGCAGAATTGATTGCGTAAAGTACGAGTACTGTCATCTGACTCATCTCGTTATATGTTTCCCAAAGAGTTGCTTACAAGGGACACTGTCCAGATGGTGAAAGGAATGTCCCACTCCATTCCCTTCTTCAAATAGCCAGGCAGAATTGATTGCGTAAAGTACGAGAACTGTCATCTGACTCATCTCGTTATAAGTTTCCCAAAGAGTTGCTTACAAGGGACACTACCCAGATGGTGAAAGGAATGTCCCCCACCATTCCCTTCTTCAAATAGCCAGGCTGAATTGATTGCGTAAATTACGAGTACTGTCATCTGACTCATCTCGTTATATGTTTCCCAAAGAGTTGCTTACAAGGGACACTGCCCAGATGGTGAAAGTAATGTCCCACTCAATTCCCTTCTTCAAATAACCAGGCAGAATTGATTGCGTAAAGTACGAGTACTGTCATCTGACTCATGTCGTTATATGTTTCCCAAAGAGTTGCTTACAAGGTACACTGCCCAGATGGTGAAAGTAATGTCCCCCACCATTCCCTTCTTCAAATAGCCAGGCAGAATTGATTTGTAAAGTACGAGCACTGTCATCTGATTCATGTCGTTATATGTTTCCCAAAGAGTTGCTTACAAGGGACACTGCCCAGATGGTGAAAGGAATGTCCCCCACCATTCCCTTCTTCAAATAGCCAGGCAGAATTGATTGCGTAAATTACGAGTACTGTCATCTGACTCATCTCGTTATATGTTTCCCAAAGAGTTGCTTACAAGGGACACTGCCCAGATGGTGAAAGGAATGTCCCACTCCATTCCCTTCTTCAAATAGCCAAGCAGAATTGATTGCGTAAATTACGAGTACTGTCAACTGACTCATCTCGTTATATGTTTCCCAAATAGTTGCTTACAAGGGACACTGCCCAGATGGTGAAAGGAATGTCCCACTCCATTCCCTTCTTCAAATAGCCAGGCAGAATTGATTGCGTAAAGTACGAGTACTGTCATCTGACTCATGTCGTTATATGTTTCCCAAAGAGTTGCTTACAAGGGACACTACCCAGATGGTGAAAGGAATGTCCCCCTCCATTCCCTTCTTCAAATAGCCAGGCAGAATTGATTGCGTAAATTACGAATACTGTCATCTGACTCATCTCGTTATATGTTTCCCAAAGAGTTGCTTACAAGGGACACTGCCCAGATGGTGAAAGGAATGTCCCCCACCATTCCCTTCTACAAATAGCCAGGCAGAATTGATTGCGTAAAGTACGAGTACTGTCATCTGACTCATCTCGTTATGTTTCCCAAAGAGTTGCTTACAAGGGACACTGCCCAGATGGTGAAAGGAATGTCCCACCCCATTCCCTTCTTCAAATAGCCAGGCAGAATTGATTGCGTAAAGTACGAGTACTATCATCTGACTCATCTCGTTATATGTTTCCCAAAGAGTTGCTTACAAGGGACACTACCCAGATGGTGAAAAGAATGTCCCCCACCATTCCCTTCTTCAAATAGCCAGGCAGAATTGATTGCGTAAAGTACGAGTACTGTCATCTGACTCATCTCGTTATATGTTTCCCAAAGAGTTGCTTACAAGGGACACTGTCCAGATGGTGAAAGGAATGTCCCACTCCATTCCCTTCTTCAAATAGCCAGGCAGAATTGATTGCGTAAAGTACGAGTACTGTCATCTGACTCATCTCGTTATAAGTTTCCCAAAGAGTTGCTTACAAGGGACACTACCCAGATGGTGAAAGGAATGTCCCCCACCATTACCTTCTTCAAATAGGCAGGCAGAATTGATTGCGTAAATTACGAGTACTGTCATCTGACTCATCTCGTTATATGTTTCCCAAAGAGTTGCTTACAAGGCACACTGCCCAGATGGTGAAAGTAATGTCCCACTCCATTCCCTTCTTCAAATAACCAGGCAGAATTGATTGCGTAAAGTACGAGTACTGTCATCTGACTCATGTCGTTATATGTTTCCCAAAGAGTTGCTTACAAGGGACACTGCCCAGATGGTGAAAGTAATGTCCCCCACCATTCCCTTCTTCAAATAGCCAGGCAGAATTGATTTGTAAAGTACGAGTACTGTCATCTGACTCATGTCGTTATATGTTTCCCAAAGTGTTGCTTACAAGGGACACTGCCCAGATGGTGAAAGTAATGTCCCCACCATTCCCTTCTTCAAATAGCCAGGCAGAATTGATTGCGTAAATTACGAGTACTGTCATCTGACTCATGTCGTTATATGTTTCCCAAAGAGTTGCTTACAAGGGACACTACCCAGATGGTGAAAGGAATGTCCCCCACCATTCCCTTCTTCAAATAGCCAGGCAGAATTGATTGCGTAAAGTACGAGTACTGTCATCTGACTCATCTCGTTATTTGTTTCCCAAAGAGTTGCTTACAAGGGACACTGCCCAGATGGTGAAAGGAATGTCCCCCACCATACCCTTCTTCAAATAGCCAGGCAGCATTGCGTAAAGTACGAGTACTGTCATCTGACTCATCTCGTTATATGTTTCCCAAAGAGTTGCTTACAAGGGACACTGCCCAGATGGTGAAAGGAATGTCCCACTCCATTCCCTTCTTCAAATAACCAGGCAGAATTGATTGTGTAAAGTCCGAGTACTGTCATCTGACTCATCTCGTTATATGTTTCCCAATGAGTTGCTTACAAGGGACACTGCCCAGATGGTGAAAGGAATGTCCCCCACCATTCCCTTCTTCAAATAACCAGGCAGAATTGATTGCGTAAAGTACGAATACTGTCATCTGACTCATCTCTTTATATGTTTCCCAAAGAGTTGCTAACAAGGGACACTGCCGAGATGGTGAAAGGAATGTCCCCCACCATTCCCTTCTTCAAATAGCCAGGCAGAATTGATTGCGTAAAGTACGAGTACTGTCATCTGACTCAACTCGTTATATGTTTCCCAAAGAGTTGCTTACAAGGGACACTGCCCAGATGTTGAAAGGAATGTCCCACTCCATTCCCTTCTTCAAATAGCCAGGCAGAATTGATTGCGAAAAGTACGAATACTGTCATCTGACTCATCTCGTTATATGTTTCTCAAAGAGTTGCTTACAAGGGACACTGCCCAGATGGTGAAAGGAATGTCCCCCACCATTCCCTTCTTCAAATAACCAGGCAGAATTGATTGCGTAAAGTACAGGTACTGTCATCTGACTCATCTCGTTATATGTTTCCCAAAGAGTTGCTTACAAGGGACACTGCCCAGATGGCGAAAGGAATGTCCCACTCCATTCCCTTCTTCAAATAGCCAGGCAGAATTGATTACGTAAAGTACGAGTACTGTCATCTGACTCATCTCGTTATATGTTTCCCAAAGAGTTGCTTACAAGGGACACTGCCCAGATGGTGAAAGGAATGTCCCCCACCATTCCCTTCTTCAAATAGCCAGGCAGAATTGATTGCGTAAAGTACGAGTACTGTCATCTGACTCATCTCGTTATGTTTCCCAAAGAGTTGCTTACAAGGGACACTGCCCAGATGGTGAAAGGAATGTCCCACCCCATTCCCTTCTTCAAATAGCCAGGCAGAATTGATTGCGTAAAGTACGAGTACTATCATCTGACTCATCTCGTTATATGTTTCCCAAAGAGTTGCTTACAAGGGACACTACCCAGATGGTGAAAGGAATGTCCCCCACCATTCCCTTCTTCAAGTAGCCAGGCAGAATTGATTGCGTAAAGTACGAGTACTGTCATCTGACTCATCTCGTTATATGTTTCCCAAAGAGTTGCTTACAAGGGACACTGTCCAGATGGTGAAAGGAATGTCCCACTCCATTCCCTTCTTCAAATAGCCAGGCAGAATTGATTGCGTAAAGTACGAGTACTGTCATCTGACTCATGTCGTTATATGTTTCCCAAAGAGTTGCTTACAAGGGACACTGCCCAGATGGTGAAAATAATGTCCCCCACCATTCCCTTCTTCAAATAGCCAGGCAGAATTGATTTGTAAAGTTCGAGTACTGTCATCTGACTCATGTCGTTATATGTTTCCCAAAGAGTTGCTTACAAGGGACACTGCCCAGATGGTGAAAATAATGTCCCCCGCCATTCCCTTCTTCAAATAGCCAGGCAGAATTGATTGCGTAAATTACGAGTACTGTCATCTGACTCATCTCGTTATATGTTTCCCAAAGAGTTGCTTACAAGGGACACTGCCCAGATGGTGAAAGGAATGTCCCACTCCATTCCCTTCTTCAAATAGCCAAGCAGAATTGATTGCGTAAATTACGAGTACTGTCATCTGACTCATCTCGTTATATGTTTCCCAAGGAGTTGCTTACAAGGGACACTGCCCAGATGGTGAAAGGAATGTCCCACTCCATTCCCTTCTTCAAATAGCCAGACAGAATTGATTGCGTAAAGTACGAGTACTGTCATCTGACTCATGTCGTTATATGTTTCCCAAAGAGTTGCTTACAAGGGACACTACCCAGATGGTGAAAGGAATGTCCCCCTCCATTCCCTTCTTGAAATAGCCAGGCAGAATTGATTGCGTAAATTACGAGTACTGTCATCTGACTCATCTCGCTATATGTTTCCCAAAGAGTTGCTTACAAGGGACACTGCCCAGATGGTGAAAGGAATGTCCCACTCCATTCCCTTCTTCAAATAGCCAGGCAGAATTGATTGCGTAAAGTACGAGTACTGTCATCTGACTCATCTCGTTATATGTTTCCCAAAGAGTTGCTTACAAGGGACACTACCCAGATGGTGAATGGAATGTCCCACTCCATTCCCTTCTTCAAATAGCCAGGCAGAATTGATTGCGTAAAGTACGAGTACTATCATCTGACTCATCTCGTTATATGTTTCCCAAAGAGTTGCTTACAAGGGACACTACCCAGATGGTGAATGGAATGTCCCACTCCATTCCCTTCTTCAAATAGCCAGGCAGAATTGATTGCGTAAAGTACGAGTACTGTCATCTGACTCATCTCGTTATATGTTTCCCAAAGAGTTGCTTACAAGGGACACTGCCCAGATGGTGAAAGGAATGTCCCCCACCATTCCCTTCTTCAAATAGCCAGGCAGAATTGATTGCGTAAAGTACGAGTACTGTCATCTGACTCATCTCGTTATGTTTCCCAAAGAGTTGTTTACAAGGGACACTGCCCAGATGGTGAAAGGAATGTCCCACCCCATTCCCTTCTTCAAATAGCCAGGCAGAATTGATTGCGTAAAGTACGAGTACTATCATCTGACTCATCTCGTTATATGTTTCCCAAAGAGTTGCTTACAAGGGACACTACCCAGATGGTGAAAGGAATGTCCCCCACCATTCCCTTCTTCAAATAGCCAGGCAGAATTGATTGCGTAAAGTACGAGTACTGTCATCTGACTCATCTCGTTATATGTTTCCCAAAGAGTTGCTTACAAGGGACACTGTCCAGATGGTGAAAGGAATGTTCCACTCCATTCCCTTCTTCAAATAGCCAGGCAGAATTGATTGCGTAAAGTACGAGTACTGTCATCTGACTCATCTCGTTATAAGTTTCCCAAAAAGTTGCTTACAAGGGACACTACCCAGATGGTGAAAGGAATGTCCCCCACCATTCCCTTCTTCAAATAACCAGGCAGAATTGATTGCGTAAAGTACGAGTACTATCATCTGACTCATCTCGTTATATGTTTCCCAAAGAGTTGCTTACAAGGGACACTACCCAGATGGTGAAAGGAATGTCCCCCACCATTCCCTTCTTCAAATAGCCAGGCAGAATTGATTGCGTAAAGTACGAGTACTGTCATCTGACTCATCTCGTTATATGTTTCCCAAAGAGTTGCTTACAAGGGACACTGTCCAGATGGTGAAAGGAATGTTCCACTCCATTCCCTTCTTCAAATAGCCAGGCAGAATTGATTGCGTAAAGTACGAGTACTGTCATCTGACTCATCTCGTTATAAGTTTCCCAAAAAGTTGCTTACAAGGGACACTACCCAGATGGTGAAAGGAATGTCCCCCACCATTCCCTTCTTCAAATAGGCAGGCAGAATTGATTGCGTAAATTACGAGTACTGTCATCTGACTCATCTCGTTATATGTTTCCCAAAGAGTTGCTTACAAGGCACACTGCCCAGATGGTGAAAGTAATGTCCCACTCCATTCCCTTCTTCAAATAACCAGGCAGAATTGATTGCGTAAAGTACGAGTACTGTCATCTGACTCATGTCGTTATATGTTTCCCAAAGAGTTGCTTACAAGGGACACTGCCCAGATGGTGAAAGTAATGTCCCCCACCATTCCCTTCTTCAAATAGCCAGGCAGAATTGATTTGTAAAGTACGAGTACTGTCATCTGACTCATGTCGTTATATGTTTCCCAAAGTGTTGCTTACAAGGGACACTGCCCAGATGGTGAAAGTAATGTCCCCACCATTCCCTTCTTCAAATAGCCAGGCAGAATTGATTGCGTAAATTACGAGTACTGTCATCTGACTCATGTCGTTATATGTTTCCCAAAGAGTTGCTTACAAGGGACACTACCCAGATGGTGAAAGGAATGTCCCCCACCATTCCCTTCTTCAAATAGCCAGGCAGAATTGATTGCGTAAAGTACGAGTACTGTCATCTGACTCATCTCGTTATTTGTTTCCCAAAGAGTTGCTTACAAGGGACACTGCCCAGATGGTGAAAGGAATGTCCCCCACCATTCCCTTCTTCAAATAGCCAGGCAGCATTGCGTAAAGTACGAGTACTGTCATCTGACTCATCTCGTTATATGTTTCCCAAAGAGTTGCTTACAAGGGACACTGCCCAGATGGTGAAAGGAATGTCCCACTCCATTCCCTTCTTCAAATAACCAGGCAGAATTGATTGTGTAAAGTCCGAGTACTGTCATCTGATTCATCTCGTTATATGTTTCCCAAAGAGTTGCTTACAAGGGACACTACCGAGATGGTGAAAGGAATGTCCCCCACCATTCCCTTCTTCAAATAGCCAGGCAGAATTGATTGCGTAAAGTACGAATACTGTCATCTGACTCATCTCGTTATATGTTTCCCAAAGAGTTGCTTACAAGGGACACTGCCGAGATGGTGAAAGGAATGTCCCCCACCATTCCCTTCTTCAAATAGCCAGGCAGAATTGATTGTGTAAAGTACGAGTACTGTCATCTGACTCATCTCGTTATATGTTTCCCAATGAGTTGCTTACAAGGGACACTGCCCAGATGGTGAAAGGAATGTCCCACTCCATTCCCTTCTTCAAATAACCAGGCAGAATTGATTGCGAAAAGTACGAATACTGTCATCTGACTCATCTCGTTATATGTTTCTCAAAGAGTTGCTTACAAGGGACACTGCCCAGATGGTGAAAGGAATGTCCCCCACCATTCCCTTCTTCAAATAACCAGGCAGAATTGATTGCGTAAAGTACAGGTACTGTCATCTGACTCATCTCGTTATATGTTTCCCAAAGAGTTGCTTACAAGGGACACTGCCCAGATGGCGAAAGGAATGTCCCACTCCATTCCCTTCTTCAAATAGCCAGGCAGAATTGATTACGTAAAGTACGAGTACTGTCATCTGACTCATCTCGTTATATGTTTCCCAAAGAGTTGCTTACAAGGGACACTACCCAGATGGTGAACGGAATGTCCCCCTCCATTCCCTTCTTCAAATAGCCAGGCAGAATTGATTGCGTAAAGTACGAGTACTGTCATCTGACTCATCTCGTTATATGTTTCCCAAAGAGTTGCTTACAAGGGACACTGCCCAGATGGTGAAAGGAATGTCCCCCACCATTCCCTTCTTCAAATAGCCAGGCAGAATTGATTGCGTAAAGTACGAGTACTATCATCTGACTCATCTCGTTATATGTTTCCCAAAGAGTTGCTTACAAGGGACACTACCCAGATGGTGAAAGGAATGTCCCCCACCATTCCCTTCTTCAAATAGCCAGGCAGAATTGATTGCGTAAAGTACGAGTACTGTCATCTGACTCATCTCGTTATATGTTTCCCAAAGAGTTGCTTACAAGGGACACTGCCCAGATGGTGAAAGGAATGTCCCCCACCATTCCCTTCTTCAAATAGCCAGGCAGAATTGATTGCGTAAAGTACGAGTACTATCATCTGACTCATCTCGTTATATGTTTCCCAAAGAGTTGCTTACAAGGGACACTACCCAGATGGTGAAAGGAATGTCCCCCACCATTCCCTTCTTCAAATAGCCAGGCAGAATTGATTGCGTAAAGTACGAGTACTGTCATCTGACTCATCTCGTTATATGTTTCCCAAAGAGTTGCTTACAAGGGACACTGTCCAGATGGTGAAAGGAATGTCCCACTCCATTCCCTTCTTCAAATAGCCAGGCAGAATTGATTGCGTAAAGTACGAGTACTGTCATCTGACTCATCTCGTTATAAGTTTCCCAAAGAGTTGCTTACAAGGGACACTACCCAGATGGTGAAAGGAATGTCCCCCACCATCCCCTTCTTCAAATAGGCAGGCTGAATTGATTGCGTAAATTACGAGTACTGTCATCTGACTCATCTCGTTATATGTTTCCCAAAGAGTTGCTTACAAGGGACACTGCCCAGATGGTGAAAGTAATGTCCCACTCCATTCCCTTCTTCAAATAACCAGGCAGAATTGATTGCGTAAAGTACGAGTACTGTCATCTGACTCATGTCGTTATATGTTTCCCAAAGAGTTGCTTACAAGGGACACTGCCCAGATGGTGAAAGGAATGTCCCACTCCATTCCCTTCTTCAAATAGCCAGACAGAATTGATTGCGTAAAGTACGAGTACTGTCATCTGACTCATGTCGTTATATGTTTCCCAAAGAGTTGCTTACAAGGGACACTACCCAGATGGTGAAAGGAATGTCCCCCTCCATTCCCTTCTTGAAATAGCCAGGCAGAATTGATTGCGTAAATTACGAGTACTGTCATCTGACTCATCTCGTTATATGTTTCCCAAAGAGTTGCTTACAAGGGACACTGCCCAGATGGTGAAAGGAATGTCCCACCCCATTCCCTTCTTCAAATAGCCAGGCAGAATTGATTGCGTAAAGTACGAGTACTATCATCTGACTCATCTCGTTATATGTTTCCCAAAGAGTTGCTTACAAGGGACACTACCCAGATGGTGAAAGGAATGTCCCCCACCATTCCCTTCTTCAAATAGCCAGGCAGAATTGATTGCGTAAAGTACGAGTACTGTCATCCGACTCATCTCGTTATATGTTTCCCAAAGAGTTGCTTACAAGGGACACTGTCCAGATGGTGAAAGGAATGTCCCACTCCATTCCCTTCTTCAAATAGCCAGGCAGAATTGATTGCGTAAAGTACGAGTACTGTCATCTGACTCATCTCGTTATAAGTTTCCCAAAGAGTTGCTTACAAGGGACACTACCCAGATGGTGAAAGGAATGTCCCCCACCATTCCCTTCTTCAAATAGGCAGGCTGAATTGATTGCGTAAATTACGAGTACTGTCATCTGACTCATCTCGTTATATGTTTCCCAAAGAGTTGCTTACAAGGGACACTGCCCAGATGGTGAAAGTAATGTCCCACTCCATTCCCTTCTTCAAATAACCAGGCAGAATTGATTGCGTAAAGTACGAGTACTGTCATCTGACTCATGTCGTTATATGTTTCCCAAAGAGTTGCTTACAAGGGACACTGCCCAGATGGTGAAAATAATGTCCCCCACCATTCCCTTCTTCAAATAGCCAGGCAGAATTGATTTGTAAAGTTCGAGTACTGTCATCTGACTCATGTCGTTATATGTTTCCCAAAGAGTTGCTTACAAGGGACACTGCCCAGATGGTGAAAATAATGTCCCCCGCCATTCCCTTCTTCAAATAGCCAGGCAGAATTGATTGCGTAAATTACGAGTACTGTCATCTGACTCATCTCGTTATATGTTTCCCAGAGAGTTGCTTACAAGGGACACTGCCCAGATGGTGTAAGGAATGTCCCACTCCATTCCCTTCTTCAAATAGCCAAGCAGAATTGATTGCGTAAATTACGAGTACTGTCATCTGACTCATCTCGTTATATGTTTCCCAAAGAGTTGCTTACAAGGGACACTGCCCAGATGGTGAAAGGAATGTCCCACTCCATTCCCTTCTTCAAATAGCCAGACAGAATTGATTGCGTAAAGTACGAGTACTGTCATCTGACTCATGTCGTTATATGTTTCCCAAAGAGTTGCTTACAAGGGACACTACCCAGATGGTGAAAGGAATGTCCCCCTCCATTCCCTTCTTGAAATAGCCAGGCAGAATTGATTGCGTAAATTACGAGTACTGTCATCTGACTCATCTCGTTATATGTTTCCCAAAGAGTTGCTTACAAGGGACACTGCCCAGATGGTGAAAGGAATGTCCCACTCCATTCCCTTCTTCAAATAGCCAGGCAGAATTGATTGCGTAAAGTACGAGTACTGTCATCTGACTCATCTCGTTATATGTTTCCCAAAGAGTTGCTTACAAGGGACACTACCCAGATGGTGAATGGAATGTCCCACTCCATTCCCTTCTTCAAATAGCCAGGCAGAATTGATTGCGTAAAGTACGAGTACTGTCATCTGACTCATCTCGTTATATCTTTCCCAAAGAGTTGCTTACAAGGGACACTACCCAGATGGTGAATGGAATGTCCCACTCCATTCCCTTCTTCAAATAGCCAGGCAGAATTGATTGCGTAAAGTACGAGTACTGTCATCTGACTCATCTCGTTATATGTTTCCCAAAGATTTGCTTACAAGGGACACTGCCCAGATGGTGAAAGGAATGTCCCCCACCATTCCCTTCTTCAAATAGCCAGGCAGAATTGATTGCGTAAAGTACGAGTACTGTCATCTGACTCATCTCGTTATGTTTCCCAAAGAGTTGCTTACAAGGGACACTGCCCAGATGGTGAAAGGAATGTCCCACCCCATTCCCTTCTTCAAATAGCCAGGCAGAATTGATTGCGTAAAGTACGAGTACTATCATCTGACTCATCTCGTTATATGTTTCCCAAAGAGTTGCTTACAAGGGACACTACCCAGATGGTGAAAGGAATGTCCCCCACCATTCCCTTCTTCAAATAGCCAGGCAGAATTGATTGCGTAAAGTACGAGTACTGTCATCTGACTCATCTCGTTATATGTTTCCCAAAGAGTTGCTTACAAGGGACACTGTCCAGATGGTGAAAGGAATGTCCCACTCCATTCCCTTCTTCAAATAGCCAGGCAGATTTGATTGCGTAAAGTACGAGTACTGTCATCTGACTCATCTCGTTATAAGTTTCCCAAAGAGTTGCTTACAAGGGACACTACCCAGATGGTGAAAGGAATGTCCCCCACCATTCCCTTCTTCAAATAGCCAGGCAGAATTGATTGCGTAAAGTACGAATACTGTCATCTGACTCATCTCGTTATATGTTTCCCAAAGAGTTGCTTACAAGGGACACTGCCGAGATGGTGAAAGGAATGTCCCCCACCATTCCCTTCTTCAAATAGCCAGGCAGAATTGATTGTGTAAAGTACGAGTACTGTCATCTGACTCATCTCGTTATATGTTTCCCAATGAGTTGCTTACAAGGGACACTGCCCAGATGGTGAAAGGAATGTCCCACTCCATTCCCTTCTTCAAATAACCAGGCAGAATTGATTGCGAAAAGTACGAATACTGTCATCTGACTCATCTCGTTATATGTTTCTCAAAGAGTTGCTTACAAGGGACACTGCCCAGATGGTGAAAGGAATGTCCCCCACCATTCCCTTCTTCAAATAACCAGGCAGAATTGATTGCGTAAAGTACAGGTACTGTCATCTGACTCATCTCGTTATATGTTTCCCAAAGAGTTGCTTACAAGGGACACTGCCCAGATGGCGAAAGGAATGTCCCACTCCATTCCCTTCTTCAAATAGCCAGGCAGAATTGATTACGTAAAGTACGAGTACTGTCATCTGACTCATCTCGTTATATGTTTCCCAAAGAGTTGCTTACAAGGGACACTACCCAGATGGTGAACGGAATGTCCCCCTCCATTCCCTTCTTCAAATAGCCAGGCAGAATTGATTGCGTAAAGTACGAGTACTGTCATCTGACTCATCTCGTTATATGTTTCCCAAAGAGTTGCTTACAAGGGACACTGCCCAGATGGTGAAAGGAATGTCCCCCACCATTCCCTTCTTCAAATAGCCAGGCAGAATTGATTGCGTAAATTACGAGTACTATCATCTGACTCATCTCGTTATATGTTTCCCAAAGAGTTGCTTACAAGGGACACTACCCAGATGGTGAAAGGAATGTCCCCCACCATTCCCTTCTTCAAATAGCCAGGCAGAATTGATTGCGTAAAGTACGAGTACTGTCATCTGACTCATCTCGTTATATGTTTCCCAAAGAGTTGCTTACAAGGGACACTGCCCAGATGGTGAAAGGAATGTCCCCCACCATTCCCTTCTTCAAATAGCCAGGCAGAATTGATTGCGTAAAGTACGAGTACTATCATCTGACTCATCTCGTTATATGTTTCCCAAAGAGTTGCTTACAAGGGACACTACCCAGATGGTGAAAGGAATGTCCCCCACCATTCCCTTCTTCAAATAGCCAGGCAGAATTGATTGCGTAAAGTACGAGTACTGTCATCTGACTCATCTCGTTATATGTTTCCCAAAGAGTTGCTTACAAGGGACACTGTCCAGATGGTGAAAGGAATGTCCCACTCCATTCCCTTCTTCAAATAGCCAGGCAGAATTGATTGCGTAAAGTACGAGTACTGTCATCTGACTCATCTCGTTATAAGTTTCCCAAAGAGTTGCTTACAAGGGACACTACCCAGATGGTGAAAGGAATGTCCCCCACCATCCCCTTCTTCAAATAGGCAGGCTGAATTGATTGCGTAAATTACGAGTACTGTCATCTGACTCATCTCGTTATATGTTTCCCAAAGAGTTGCTTACAAGGGACACTGCCCAGATGGTGAAAGTAATGTCCCACTCCATTCCCTTCTTCAAAGAACCAGGCAGAATTGATTGCGTAAAGTACGAGTACTGTCATCTGACTCATGTCGTTATATGTTTCCCAAAGAGTTGCTTACAAGGGACACTGCCCAGATGGTGAAAGGAATGTCCCACTCCATTCCCTTCTTCAAATAGCCAGACAGAATTGATTGCGTAAAGTACGAGTACTGTCATCTGACTCATGTCGTTATATGTTTCCCAAAGAGTTGCTTACAAGGGACACTACCCAGATGGTGAAAGGAATGTCCCCCTCCATTCCCTTCTTGAAATAGCCAGGCAGAATTGATTGCGTAAATTACGAGTACTGTCATCTGACTCATCTCGTTATATGTTTCCCAAAGAGTTGCTTACAAGGGACACTGCCCAGATGGTGAAAGGAATGTCCCACCCCATTCCCTTCTTCAAATAGCCAGGCAGAATTGATTGCGTAAAGTACGAGTACTATCATCTGACTCATCTCGTTATATGTTTCCCAAAGAGTTGCTTACAAGGGACACTACCCAGATGGTGAAAGGAATGTCCCCCACCATTCCCTTCTTCAAATAGCCAGGCAGAATTGATTGCGTAAAGTACGAGTACTGTCATCCGACTCATCTCGTTATATGTTTCCCAAAGAGTTGCTTACAAGGGACACTGTCCAGATGGTGAAAGGAATGTCCCACTCCATTCCCTTCTTCAAATAGCCAGGCAGAATTGATTGCGTAAAGTACGAGTACTGTCATCTGACTCATCTCGTTATAAGTTTCCCAAAGAGTTGCTTACAAGGGACACTACCCAGATGGTGAAAGGAATGTCCCCCACCATTCCCTTCTTCAAATAGGCAGGCTGAATTGATTGCGTAAATTACGAGTACTGTCATCTGACTCATCTCGTTATATGTTTCCCAAAGAGTTGCTTACAAGGGACACTGCCCAGATGGTGAAAGTAATGTCCCACTCCATTCCCTTCTTCAAATAACCAGGCAGAATTGATTGCGTAAAGTACGAGTACTGTCATCTGACTCATGTCGTTATATGTTTCCCAAAGAGTTGCTTACAAGGGACACTGCCCAGATGGTGAAAATAATGTCCCCCACCATTCCCTTCTTCAAATAGCCAGGCAGAATTGATTTGTAAAGTTCGAGTACTGTCATCTGACTCATGTCGTTATATGTTTCCCAAAGAGTTGCTTACAAGGGACACTGCCCAGATGGTGAAAATAATGTCCCCCGCCATTCCCTTCTTCAAATAGCCAGGCAGAATTGATTGCGTAAATTACGAGTACTGTCATCTGACTCATCTCGTTATATGTTTCCCAGAGAGTTGCTTACAAGGGACACTGCCCAGATGGTGTAAGGAATGTCCCACTCCATTCCCTTCTTCAAATAGCCAAGCAGAATTGATTGCGTAAATTACGAGTACTGTCATCTGACTCATCTCGTTATATGTTTCCCAAAGAGTTGCTTACAAGGGACACTGCCCAGATGGTGAAAGGAATGTCCCACTCCATTCCCTTCTTCAAATAGCCAGACAGAATTGATTGCGTAAAGTACGAGTACTGTCATCTGACTCATGTCGTTATATGTTTCCCAAAGAGTTGCTTACAAGGGACACTACCCAGATGGTGAAAGGAATGTCCCCCTCCATTCCCTTCTTGAAATAGCCAGGCAGAATTGATTGCGTAAATTACGAGTACTGTCATCTGACTCATCTCGTTATATGTTTCCCAAAGAGTTGCTTACAAGGGACACTGCCCAGATGGTGAAAGGAATGTCCCACTCCATTCCCTTCTTCAAATAGCCAGGCAGAATTGATTGCGTAAAGTACGAGTACTGTCATCTGACTCATCTCGTTATATGTTTCCCAAAGAGTTGCTTACAAGGGACACTACCCAGATGGTGAATGGAATGTCCCACTCCATTCCCTTCTTCAAATAGCCAGGCAGAATTGATTGCGTAAAGTACGAGTACTGTCATCTGACTCATCTCGTTATATCTTTCCCAAAGAGTTGCTTACAAGGGACACTACCCAGATGGTGAATGGAATGTCCCACTCCATTCCCTTCTTCAAATAGCCAGGCAGAATTGATTGCGTAAAGTACGAGTACTGTCATCTGACTCATCTCGTTATATGTTTCCCAAAGATTTGCTTACAAGGGACACTGCCCAGATGGTGAAAGGAATGTCCCCCACCATTCCCTTCTTCAAATAGCCAGGCAGAATTGATTGCGTAAAGTACGAGTACTGTCATCTGACTCATCTCGTTATGTTTCCCAAAGAGTTGCTTACAAGGGACACTGCCCAGATGGTGAAAGGAATGTCCCACCCCATTCCCTTCTTCAAATAGCCAGGCAGAATTGATTGCGTAAAGTACGAGTACTATCATCTGACTCATCTCGTTATATGTTTCCCAAAGAGTTGCTTACAAGGGACACTACCCAGATGGTGAAAGGAATGTCCCCCACCATTCCCTTCTTCAAATAGCCAGGCAGAATTGATTGCGTAAAGTACGAGTACTGTCATCTGACTCATCTCGTTATATGTTTCCCAAAGAGTTGCTTACAAGGGACACTGTCCAGATGGTGAAAGGAATGTCCCACTCCATTCCCTTCTTCAAATAGCCAGGCAGATTTGATTGCGTAAAGTACGAGTACTGTCATCTGACTCATCTCGTTATAAGTTTCCCAAAGAGTTGCTTACAAGGGACACTACCCAGATGGTGAAAGGAATGTCCCCCACCATTCCCTTCTTCAAATAGGCAGGCAGAATTGTTTGCGTAAATTACGAGTACTGTCATCTGACTCATCTCGTTATATGTTTCCCAAAGAGTTGCTTACAAGGCACACTGCCCAGATGGTGAAAGTAATGTCCCACTCCATTCCCTTCTTCAAATAACCAGGCAGAATTGATTGCGTAAATTACGAGTACTGTCATCTGACTCATGTCGTTATATGTTTCCCAAAGAGTTGCTTACAAGGGACACTGCCCAGATGGTGAAAGTAATGTCCACAACCATTCCCTTCTTCAAATAGCCAGGCAGAATTGATTTGTAAAGTACGAGTACTGTCATCTGACTCATGTCGTTATATGTTTCCCAAAGTGTTGCTTACAAGGGACACTGCCCAGATGGTGAAAGTAATGTCCCCACCATTCCCTTCTTCAAATAGCCAGGCAGAATTGATTGCGTAAATTACGAGTACTGTCATCTGACTCATGTCGTTATATGTTTCCCAAAGAGTTGCTTACAAGGGACACTACCCAGATGGTGAAAGGAATGTCCCCCACCATTCCCTTCTTCAAATAGCCAGGCAGAATTGATTGCGTAAAGTACGAGTACTGTCATCTGACTCATCTCGTTATTTGTTTCCCAAAGAGTTGCTTACAAGGGACACTACCGAGATGGTGAAAGGAATGTCCCCCACCATTCCCTTCTTCAAATAGCCAGGCAGAATTGATTGCGTAAAGTACGAATACTGTCATCTGACTCATCTCGTTATATGTTTCCCAAAGAGTTGCTTACAAGGGACACTGCCGAGATGGTGAAAGTAATGTCCCCCACCATTCCCTTCTTCAAATAGCCAGGCAGAATTGATTTGTAAAGTACGAGTACTGTCATCTGACTCATGTCGTTATATGTTTCCCAAAGTGTTGCTTACAAGGGACACTGCCCAGATGGTGAAAGGAATGTCCCCCACCATTCCCTTCTTCAAATAGCCAGGCAGCATTGCGTAAAGTACGAGTACTGTCATCTGACTCATCTCGTTATATGTTTCCCAAAGAGTTGCTTACAAGGGACACTGCCCAGATGGTGAAAGGAATGTCCCACTCCATTCCCTTCTTCAAATAACCAGGCAGAATTGATTGTGTAAAGTCCGAGTACTCTCATCTGACTCATCTCGTTATATGTTTCCCAAAGAGTTGCTTACAAGGGACACTGCCCAGATGGTGAAAGGAATGTCCCACCCCATTCCCTTCTTCAAATAGCCAGGCAGAATTGATTGCGTAAAGTACGAGTACTATCATCTGACTCATCTCGTTATATGTTTCCCAAAGAGTTGCTTACAAGGGACACTACCCAGATGGTGAAAGGAATGTCCCCCACCATTCCCTTCTTCAAATAGCCAGGCAGCATTGCGTAAAGTACGAGTACTGTCATCTGACTCATCTCGTTATATGTTTCCCAAAGAGTTGCTTACAAGGGACACTGTCCAGATGGTGAAAGGAATGTCCCACTCCATTCCCTTCTTCAAATAGCCAGGCAGAATTGATTGCGTAAAGTACGAGTACTGTCATCTGACTCATCTCGTTATAAGTTTCCCAAAGAGTTGCTTACAAGGGACACTACCCAGATGGTGAAAGGAATGTCCCCCACCATTCCCTTCTTCAAATAGGCAGGCAGAATTGATTGCGTAAATTACGAGTACTGTCATCTGACTCATCTCGTTATATGTTTCCCAAAGAGTTGCTTACAAGGCACACTGCCCAGATGGTGAAAGTAATGTCCCACTCCATTCCCTTCTTCAAATAACCAGGCAGAATTGATTGCGTAAATTACGAGTACTGTCATCTGACTCATGTCGTTATATGTTTCCCAAAGTGTTGCTTACAAGGGACACTGCCCAGATGGTGAAAGTAATGTCCCCACCATTCCCTTCTTCAAATAGCCAGGCAGAATTGATTGCGTAAATTACGAGTACTGTCATCTGACTCATGTCGTTATATGTTTCCCAAAGAGTTGCTTACAAGGGACACTACCCAGATGGTGAAAGGAATGTCCCCCACCATTCCCTTCTTCAAATAGCCAGGCAGAATTGATTGCGTAAAGTACGAGTACTGTCATCTGACTCATCTCGTTATTTGTTTCCCAAAGAGTTGCTTACAAGGGACACTACCGAGATGGTGAAAGGAATGTCCCCCACCATTCCCTTCTTCAAATAGCCAGGCAGAATTGATTGCGTAAAGTACGAATACTGTCATCTGACTCATCTCGTTATATGTTTCCCAAAGAGTTGCTTACAAGGGACACTGCCGAGATGGTGAAAGTAATGTCCCCCACCATTCCCTTCTTCAAATATCCAGGCAGAATTGATTGCGTAAATTACGAGTACTGTCATCTGACTCATCTCGTTATATGTTTCCCAAAGTGTTGCTTACAAGGGACACTGCCCAGATGGTGAAAGGAATGTCCCCCACCATTCCCTTCTTCAAATAGCCAGGCAGCATTGCGTAAAGTACGAGTACTGTCATCTGACTCATCTCGTTATATGTTTCCCAAAGAGTTGCTTACAAGGGACACTGCCCAGATGGTGAAAGGAATGTCCCACTCCATTCCCTTCTTCAAATAACCAGGCAGAATTGATTGTGTAAAGTCCGAGTACTGTCATCTGACTCATCTCGTTATATGTTTCCCAAAGAGTTGCTTACAAGGGACACTACCGAGATGGTGAAAGGAATGTCCCCCACTATTCCCTTCTTCAAATAGCCAGGCAGAATTGATTGCGTAAAGTACGAATACTGTCATCTGACTCATCTCGTTATATGTTTCCCAAAGAGTTGCTTACAAGGGACACTGCCGAGATGGTGAAAGGAATGTCCCCCACCATTCCCTTCTTCAAATAGCCAGGTAGAATTGATTGCGAAAAGTACGAATACTGTCATCTGACTCATCTCGTTATATGTTTCTCAAAGAGTTGCTTACAAGGGACACTGCCCAGATGGTGAAAGGAATGTCCCCCACCATTCCCTTCTTCAAATAACCAGGCAGAATTGATTGCGTAAAGTACAGGTACTGTCATCTGACTCATCTCGTTATATGTTTCCCAAAGAGTTGCTTACAAGGGACACTGCCCAGATGGCGAAAGGAATGTCCCACTCCATTCCCTTCTTCAAATAGCCAGGCAGAATTGATTACGTAAAGTACGAGTACTGTCATCTGACTCATCTCGTTATATTTTTCCCAAAGAGTTGCTTACAAGGGACACTACCCAGATGGTGAACGGAATGTCCCCCTCCAGTCCCTTCTTCAAATAGCCAGGCAGAATTGATTGCGTAAAGTACGAGTACTGTCATCTGACTCATCTCGTTATATGTTTCCCAAAGAGTTGCTTACAAGGGACACTGCCCAGATGGTGAAAGGAATGTCCCCCACCATTCCCTTCTTCAAATAGCCAGGCAGAATTGATTGCGTAAAGTACGAGTACTGTCATCTGACTCATCTCGTTATGTTTCCCAAAGAGTTGCTTACAAGGGACACTGCTCAGATGGTGAAAGGAATGTCCCACCCCATTCCCTTCTTCAAATAGCCAGGAAGAATTGATTGCGTAAAGTACGAGTACTATCATCTGACTCATCTCGTTATATGTTTCCCAAAGAGTTGCTTACAAGGGACACTACCCAGATGGTGAAAGGAATGTCCCCCACCATTCCCTTCTTCAAATAGCCAAGCAGAATTGATTGCGTAAATTACGAGTACTGTCATCTGACTCATCTCGTTATATGTTTCCCAAAGAGTTGCTTACAAGGGACACTGCCCAGATGGTGAAAGGAATGTCCCACTCCATTCCCTTCTTCAAATAGCCAGACAGAATTGATTGCGTAAAGTACGAGTACTGTCATCTGACTCATGTCGTTATATGTTTCCCAAAGAGTTGCTTACAAGGGACACTACCCAGATGGTGAAAGGAATGTCCCCCTCCATTCCCTTCTTGAAATAGCCAGGCAGAATTGATTGCGTAAATTACGAGTACTGTCATCTGACTCATGTCGTTATATGTTTCCCAAAGAGTTGCTTACAAGGGACACTACCCAGATGGTGAAAGGAATGTCCCCCACCATTCCCTTCTTCAAATAGCCAGGCAGAATTGATTGCGTAAAGTACGAGTACTGTCATCTGACTCATCTCGTTATTTGTTTCCCAAAGAGTTGCTTACAAGGGACACTACCGAGATGGTGAAAGGAATGTCCCCCACCATTCCCTTCTCTAAATAGCCAGGCAGAATTGATTGCGTAAAGTACGAATACTGTCATCTGACTCATCTCGTTTTATGTTTCCCAAAGAGTTGCTTACAAGGGACACTGCCGAGATGGTGAAAGTAATGTCCCCCACCATTCCCTTCTTCAAATAGCCAGGCAGAATTGATTTGTAAAGTACGAGTACTGTCATCTGACTCATGTCGTTATATGTTTCCCAAAGTGTTGCTTACAAGGGACACTGCCCAGATGGTGAAAGGAATGTCCCCCACCATTCCCTTCTTCAAATAGCCAGGCAGCATTGCGTAAAGTACGAGTACTGTCATCTGACTCATCTCGTTATATGTTTCCCAAAGAGTTGCTTACAAGGGACACTGCCCAGATGGTGAAAGGAATGTCCCCCACCATTCCCTTCTTCAAATAGCCAGGCAGCATTGCGTAAAGTACGAGTACTGTCATCTGACTCATCTCGTTATATGTTTCCCAAAGAGTTGCTTACAAGGGACACTGCCCAGATGGTGAAAGGAATGTCCCACTCCATTCCCTTCTTCAAATAACCAGGCAGAATTGATTGTGTAAAGTCCGAGTACTCTCATCTGACTCATCTCGTTATATGTTTCCCAAAGAGTTGCTTACAAGGGACACTACCGAGATGGTGAAAGGAATGTCCCCCACCATTCCCTTCTTCAAATAGCCAGGCAGAATTGATTGCGTAAAGTACGAATACTGTCATCTGACTCATCTCGTTATATGTTTCCCAAAGAGTTGCTTACAAGGGACACTGCCGAGATGGTGAAAGGAATGTCCCCCACCATTCCCTTCTTCAAATAGCCAGGCAGAATTGATTGTGTAAAGTACGAGTACTGTCATCTGACTCATCTCGTTATATGTTTCCCAATGAGTTGCTTACAAGGGACACTGCCCAGATGGTGAAAGGAATGTCCCCCACCATTCCCTTCTTCAAATAACCAGGCAGAATTGATTGCGTAAAGTACGAATACTGTCATCTGACTCATCTCGTTATATGTTTCCCAAAGAGTTGCTTACAAGGGACACTGCCGAGATGGTGAAAGGAATGTCCCCCACCATTCCCTTCTTCAAATAGCCAGGCAGAATTGATTGCGTAAAGTACGAGTACTGTCATCTGACTCAACTCGTTATATGTTTCCCAAAGAGTTGCTTACAAGGGACACTGCCCAGATGGTGAAAGGAATGTCCCACTCCATTCCCTTCTTCAAATAGCCAGGTAGAATTGATTGCGAAAAGTACGAATACTGTCATCTGACTCATCTCGTTATATGTTTCTCAAAGAGTTGCTTACAAGGGACACTGCCCAGATGGTGAAAGGAATGTCCCCCACCATTCCCTTCTTCAAATAACCAGGCAGAATTGATTGCGTAAAGTACAGGTACTGTCATCTGACTCATCTCGTTATATGTTTCCCAAAGAGTTGCTTACAAGGGACACTGCCCAGATGGCGAAAGGAATGTCCCACTCCATTCCCTTCTTCAAATAGCCAGGCAGAATTGATTACGTAAAGTACGAGTACTGTCATCTGACTCATCTCGTTATATGTTTCCCAAAGAGTTGTTACAAGGGACACTACCCAGATGGTGAACGGAATGTCCCCCTCCATTCCCTTCTTCAAATAGCCAGGCAGAATTGATTGCGTAAAGTACGAGTACTGTCATCTGACTCATCTCGTTATATGTTTCCCAAAGAGTTGCTTACAAGGGACACTGCCCAGATGGTGAAAGGAATGTCCCCCACCATTCCCTTCTTCAAATAGCCAGGCAGAATTGATTGCGTAAAGTACGAGTACTGACATCTGACTCATCTCGTTATGTTTCCCAAAGAGTTGCTTACAAGGGACACTGCCCAGATGGTGAAAGGAATGTCCCACCCCATTCCCTTCTTCAAATAGCCAGGCAGAATTGATTGCGTAAAGTACGAGTACTATCATCTGACTCATCTCGTTATATGTTTCCCAAAGAGTTGCTTACAAGGGACACTACCCAGATGGTGAAAGGAATGTCCCCCACCATTCCCTTCTTCAAATAGCCAAGCAGAATTGATTGCGTAAATTACGAGTACTGTCATCTGACTCATCTCGTTATATGTTTCCCAAAGAGTTGCTTACAAGGGACACTGCCCAGATGGTGAAAGGAATGTCCCACTCCATTCCCTTCTTCAAATAGCCAGACAGAATTGATTGCGTAAAGTACGAGTACTGTCATCTGACTCATGTCGTTATATGTTTCCCAAAGAGTTGCTTACAAGGGACACTACCCAGATGGTGAAAGGAATGTCCCCCTCCATTCCCTTCTTGAAATAGCCAGGCAGAATTGATTGCGTAAATTACGAGTACTGTCATCTGACTCATCTCGTTATATGTTTCCCAAAGAGTTGCTTACAAGGGACACTGCCCAGATGGTGAAAGGAATGTCCCACTCCATTCCCTTCTTCAAATAGCCAGGCAGAATTGATTGCGTAAAGTACGAGTACTGTCATCGGACTCATCTCGTTATATGTTTCCCAAAGAGTTGCTTACAAGGGACACTACCCAGATGGTGAATGGAATGTCCCACTCCATTCCCTTCTTCAAATAGCCAGGCAGAATTGATTGCGTAAAGTACGAGTACTGTCATCTGACTCATCTCGTTATATGTTTCCCAAAGAGTTGCTTACAAGGGACACTACCCAGATGGTGAATGGAATGTCCCACTCCATTCCCTTCTTCAAATAGCCAGGCAGAATTGATTGCGTAAAGTACGAGTACTGTCATCTGACTCATCTCGTTATATGTTTCCCAAAGAGTTGCTTACAAGGGACACTGCCCAGATGGTGAAAGGAATGTCCCCCACCATTCTCTTCTTCAAATAGCCAGGCAGAATTGATTGCGTAAAGTACGAGTACTGTCATCTGACTCATCTCGTTATGTTTCCCAAAGAGTTGCTTACAAGGGACACTGCCCAGATGGTGAAAGGAATGTCCCACCCCATTCCCTTCTTCAAATAGCCAGGCAGAATTGATTGCGTAAAGTACGAGTACTATCATCTGACTCATCTCGTTATATGTTTCCCAAAGAGTTGCTTACAAGGGACACTACCCAGATGGTGAAAGGAATGTCCCCCACCATTCCCTTCTTCAAATAGCCAGGCAGAATTGATTGCGTAAATTACGAGTACTGTCATCTGACTCGTCTCGTTATATGTTTCCCAAACAGTTGCTTACAAGGCACACTGCCCAGATGGTGAAAGTAATGTCCCACTCCATTCCCTTCTTCAAATAACCAGGCAGAATTGATTGCGTAAAGTACGAGTACTGTCATCTGACTCATGTCGTTATATGTTTCCCAAAGAGTTGCTTACAAGGGACACTGCCCAGATGGTGAAAGTAATGTCCCCCACCATTCCCTTCTTCAAATAGCCAGGCAGAATTGATTTGTAAAGTACGAGTACTGTCATCTGACTCATGTCGTTATATGTTTCCCAAAGTGTTGCTTACAAGGGACACTGCCCAGATGGTGAAAGTAATGTCCCCACCATTCCCTTCTTCAAATAGCCAGGCAGAATTGATTGCGTAAATTACGAGTACTGTCATCTGACTCATGTCGTTATATGTTTCCCAAAGAGTTGCTTACAAGGGACACTACCCAGATGGTGAAAGGAATGTCCCCCACCATTCCCTTCTTCAAATAGCCAGGCAGAATTGATTGCGTAAAGTACGAGTACTGTCATCTGACTCATCTCGTTATATGTTTCCCAAAGAGTTGCTTACAAGGGACACTGCCCAGATGGTGAAAGGAATGTCCCCCACCATTCCCTTCTTCATATAGCCAGGCAGCATTGCGTAAAGTACGAGTACTGTCATCTGACTCATCTCGTTATATGTTTCCCAAAGAGTTGCTTACAAGGGACACTGCCCAGATGGTGAAAGGAATGTCCCACTCCATTCCCTTCTTCAAATAACCAGGCAGAATTGATTGTGTAAAGTCCGAGTACTGTCATCTGACTCATCTCGTTATATGTTTCCCAAAGAGTTGCTTACAAGGGACACTACCGAGATGGTGAAAGGAATATCCCCCACCATTCCCTTCTTCAAATAGCCAGGCAGAATTGATTGCGTAAATTACGAATACTGTCATCTGACTCATCTCGTTATATGTTTCCCAAAGAGTTGCTTACAAGGGACACTGCCGAGATGGTGAAAGGAATGTCCCCCACCATTCCCTTCTTCAAATAGCCAGGCAGAATTGATTGTGTAAATTACGAGTACTGTCATCTGACTCATCTCGTTATATGTTTCCCAATGAGTTGCTTACAAGGGACACTGCCCAGATGGTGAAAGGAATGTCCCCCACCATTCCCTTCTTCAAATAACCAGGCAGAATTGATTGCGTAAAGTACGAATACTGTCATCTGGCTCATCTCGTTATATGTTTCCCAAAGAGTTGCTTACAAGGGACACTGCCGAGATGGTGAAAGGAATGTCCCCCACCATTCCCTTCTTCAAATAGCCAGGCAGAATTGATTGCGTAAAGTACGAGTACTGTCATCTGACTCAACTCGTTATATGTTTCCCAAAGAGTTGCTTACAAGGGACACTGCCCAGATGGTGAAAGGAATGTCCCACCCCATTCCCTTCTTCAAATAGCCAGGCAGAATTGATTGCGTAAAGTACGAGTACTATCATCTGACTCATCTCGTTATATGTTTCCCAAAGAGTTGCTTACAAGGGACACTACCCAGATGGTGAAAGGAATGTCCCCCACCATTCCCTTCTTCAAATAGCCAGGCAGCATTGCGTAAAGTACGAGTACTGTCATCTGACTCATCTCGTTATATGTTTCCCAAAGAGTTGCTTACAAGGGACACTGTCCAGATGGTGAAAGGAATGTCCCACTCCATTCCCTTCTTCAAATAGCCAGGCAGAATTGATTGCGTAAAGTACGAGTACTGTCATCTGACTCATCTCGTTATAAGTTTCCCAAAGAGTTGCTTACAAGGGACACTACCCAGATGGTGAAAGGAATGTCCCCCACCATTCCCTTCTTCAAATAGGCAGGCAGAATTGATTGCGTAAATTACGAGTACTGTCATCTGACTCATCTCGTTATATGTTTCCCAAAGAGTTGCTTACAAGGCACACTGCCCAGATGGTGAAAGTAATGTCCCACTCCATTCCCTTCTTCAAATAACCAGGCAGAATTGATTGCGTAAATTACGAGTACTGTCATCTGACTCATGTCGTTATATGTTTCCCAAAGTGTTGCTTACAAGGGACACTGCCCAGATGGTGAAAGTAATGTCCCCACCATTCCCTTCTTCAAATAGCCAGGCAGAATTGATTGCGTAAATTACGAGTACTGTCATCTGACTCATGTCGTTATATGTTTCCCAAAGAGTTGCTTACAAGGGACACTACCCAGATGGTGAAAGGAATGTCCCCCACCATTCCCTTCTTCAAATAGCCAGGCAGAATTGATTGCGTAAAGTACGAGTACTGTCATCTGACTCATCTCGTTATTTGTTTCCCAAAGAGTTGCTTACAAGGGACACTACCGAGATGGTGAAAGGAATGTCCCCCACCATTCCCTTCTTCAAATAGCCAGGCAGAATTGATTGCGTAAAGTACGAATACTGTCATCTGACTCATCTCGTTATATGTTTCCCAAAGAGTTGCTTACAAGGGACACTGCCGAGATGGTGAAAGTAATGTCCCCCACCATTCCCTTCTTCAAATATCCAGGCAGAATTGATTGCGTAAATTACGAGTACTGTCATCTGACTCATCTCGTTATATGTTTCCCAAAGTGTTGCTTACAAGGGACACTGCCCAGATGGTGAAAGGAATGTCCCCCACCATTCCCTTCTTCAAATAGCCAGGCAGCATTGCGTAAAGTACGAGTACTGTCATCTGACTCATCTCGTTATATGTTTCCCAAAGAGTTGCTTACAAGGGACACTGCCCAGATGGTGAAAGGAATGTCCCACTCCATTCCCTTCTTCAAATAACCAGGCAGAATTGATTGTGTAAAGTCCGAGTACTGTCATCTGACTCATCTCGTTATATGTTTCCCAAAGAGTTGCTTACAAGGGACACTACCGAGATGGTGAAAGGAATGTCCCCCACTATTCCCTTCTTCAAATAGCCAGGCAGAATTGATTGCGTAAAGTACGAATACTGTCATCTGACTCATCTCGTTATATGTTTCCCAAAGAGTTGCTTACAAGGGACACTGCCGAGATGGTGAAAGGAATGTCCCCCACCATTCCCTTCTTCAAATAGCCAGGTAGAATTGATTGCGAAAAGTACGAATACTGTCATCTGACTCATCTCGTTATATGTTTCTCAAAGAGTTGCTTACAAGGGACACTGCCCAGATGGTGAAAGGAATGTCCCCCACCATTCCCTTCTTCAAATAACCAGGCAGAATTGATTGCGTAAAGTACAGGTACTGTCATCTGACTCATCTCGTTATATGTTTCCCAAAGAGTTGCTTACAAGGGACACTGCCCAGATGGCGAAAGGAATGTCCCACTCCATTCCCTTCTTCAAATAGCCAGGCAGAATTGATTACGTAAAGTACGAGTACTGTCATCTGACTCATCTCGTTATATTTTTCCCAAAGAGTTGCTTACAAGGGACACTACCCAGATGGTGAACGGAATGTCCCCCTCCAGTCCCTTCTTCAAATAGCCAGGCAGAATTGATTGCGTAAAGTACGAGTACTGTCATCTGACTCATCTCGTTATATGTTTCCCAAAGAGTTGCTTACAAGGGACACTGCCCAGATGGTGAAAGGAATGTCCCCCACCATTCCCTTCTTCAAATAGCCAGGCAGAATTGATTGCGTAAAGTACGAGTACTGTCATCTGACTCATCTCGTTATGTTTCCCAAAGAGTTGCTTACAAGGGACACTGCTCAGATGGTGAAAGGAATGTCCCACCCCATTCCCTTCTTCAAATAGCCAGGAAGAATTGATTGCGTAAAGTACGAGTACTATCATCTGACTCATCTCGTTATATGTTTCCCAAAGAGTTGCTTACAAGGGACACTACCCAGATGGTGAAAGGAATGTCCCCCACCATTCCCTTCTTCAAATAGCCAAGCAGAATTGATTGCGTAAATTACGAGTACTGTCATCTGACTCATCTCGTTATATGTTTCCCAAAGAGTTGCTTACAAGGGACACTGCCCAGATGGTGAAAGGAATGTCCCACTCCATTCCCTTCTTCAAATAGCCAGACAGAATTGATTGCGTAAAGTACGAGTACTGTCATCTGACTCATGTCGTTATATGTTTCCCAAAGAGTTGCTTACAAGGGACACTACCCAGATGGTGAAAGGAATGTCCCCCTCCATTCCCTTCTTGAAATAGCCAGGCAGAATTGATTGCGTAAATTACGAGTACTGTCATCTGACTCATGTCGTTATATGTTTCCCAAAGAGTTGCTTACAAGGGACACTACCCAGATGGTGAAAGGAATGTCCCCCACCATTCCCTTCTTCAAATAGCCAGGCAGAATTGATTGCGTAAAGTACGAGTACTGTCATCTGACTCATCTCGTTATTTGTTTCCCAAAGAGTTGCTTACAAGGGACACTACCGAGATGGTGAAAGGAATGTCCCCCACCATTCCCTTCTCTAAATAGCCAGGCAGAATTGATTGCGTAAAGTACGAATACTGTCATCTGACTCATCTCGTTTTATGTTTCCCAAAGAGTTGCTTACAAGGGACACTGCCGAGATGGTGAAAGTAATGTCCCCCACCATTCCCTTCTTCAAATAGCCAGGCAGAATTGATTTGTAAAGTACGAGTACTGTCATCTGACTCATGTCGTTATATGTTTCCCAAAGTGTTGCTTACAAGGGACACTGCCCAGATGGTGAAAGGAATGTCCCCCACCATTCCCTTCTTCAAATAGCCAGGCAGCATTGCGTAAAGTACGAGTACTGTCATCTGACTCATCTCGTTATATGTTTCCCAAAGAGTTGCTTACAAGGGACACTGCCCAGATGGTGAAAGGAATGTCCCCCACCATTCCCTTCTTCAAATAGCCAGGCAGCATTGCGTAAAGTACGAGTACTGTCATCTGACTCATCTCGTTATATGTTTCCCAAAGAGTTGCTTACAAGGGACACTGCCCAGATGGTGAAAGGAATGTCCCACTCCATTCCCTTCTTCAAATAACCAGGCAGAATTGATTGTGTAAAGTCCGAGTACTCTCATCTGACTCATCTCGTTATATGTTTCCCAAAGAGTTGCTTACAAGGGACACTACCGAGATGGTGAAAGGAATGTCCCCCACCATTCCCTTCTTCAAATAGCCAGGCAGAATTGATTGCGTAAAGTACGAATACTGTCATCTGACTCATCTCGTTATATGTTTCCCAAAGAGTTGCTTACAAGGGACACTGCCGAGATGGTGAAAGGAATGTCCCCCACCATTCCCTTCTTCAAATAGCCAGGCAGAATTGATTGTGTAAAGTACGAGTACTGTCATCTGACTCATCTCGTTATATGTTTCCCAATGAGTTGCTTACAAGGGACACTGCCCAGATGGTGAAAGGAATGTCCCCCACCATTCCCTTCTTCAAATAACCAGGCAGAATTGATTGCGTAAAGTACGAATACTGTCATCTGACTCATCTCGTTATATGTTTCCCAAAGAGTTGCTTACAAGGGACACTGCCGAGATGGTGAAAGGAATGTCCCCCACCATTCCCTTCTTCAAATAGCCAGGCAGAATTGATTGCGTAAAGTACGAGTACTGTCATCTGACTCAACTCGTTATATGTTTCCCAAAGAGTTGCTTACAAGGGACACTGCCCAGATGGTGAAAGGAATGTCCCACTCCATTCCCTTCTTCAAATAGCCAGGTAGAATTGATTGCGAAAAGTACGAATACTGTCATCTGACTCATCTCGTTATATGTTTCTCAAAGAGTTGCTTACAAGGGACACTGCCCAGATGGTGAAAGGAATGTCCCCCACCATTCCCTTCTTCAAATAACCAGGCAGAATTGATTGCGTAAAGTACAGGTACTGTCATCTGACTCATCTCGTTATATGTTTCCCAAAGAGTTGCTTACAAGGGACACTGCCCAGATGGCGAAAGGAATGTCCCACTCCATTCCCTTCTTCAAATAGCCAGGCAGAATTGATTACGTAAAGTACGAGTACTGTCATCTGACTCATCTCGTTATATGTTTCCCAAAGAGTTGTTACAAGGGACACTACCCAGATGGTGAACGGAATGTCCCCCTCCATTCCCTTCTTCAAATAGCCAGGCAGAATTGATTGCGTAAAGTACGAGTACTGTCATCTGACTCATCTCGTTATATGTTTCCCAAAGAGTTGCTTACAAGGGACACTGCCCAGATGGTGAAAGGAATGTCCCCCACCATTCCCTTCTTCAAATAGCCAGGCAGAATTGATTGCGTAAAGTACGAGTACTGACATCTGACTCATCTCGTTATGTTTCCCAAAGAGTTGCTTACAAGGGACACTGCCCAGATGGTGAAAGGAATGTCCCACCCCATTCCCTTCTTCAAATAGCCAGGCAGAATTGATTGCGTAAAGTACGAGTACTATCATCTGACTCATCTCGTTATATGTTTCCCAAAGAGTTGCTTACAAGGGACACTACCCAGATGGTGAAAGGAATGTCCCCCACCATTCCCTTCTTCAAATAGCCAAGCAGAATTGATTGCGTAAATTACGAGTACTGTCATCTGACTCATCTCGTTATATGTTTCCCAAAGAGTTGCTTACAAGGGACACTGCCCAGATGGTGAAAGGAATGTCCCACTCCATTCCCTTCTTCAAATAGCCAGACAGAATTGATTGCGTAAAGTACGAGTACTGTCATCTGACTCATGTCGTTATATGTTTCCCAAAGAGTTGCTTACAAGGGACACTACCCAGATGGTGAAAGGAATGTCCCCCTCCATTCCCTTCTTGAAATAGCCAGGCAGAATTGATTGCGTAAATTACGAGTACTGTCATCTGACTCATCTCGTTATATGTTTCCCAAAGAGTTGCTTACAAGGGACACTGCCCAGATGGTGAAAGGAATGTCCCACTCCATTCCCTTCTTCAAATAGCCAGGCAGAATTGATTGCGTAAAGTACGAGTACTGTCATCGGACTCATCTCGTTATATGTTTCCCAAAGAGTTGCTTACAAGGGACACTACCCAGATGGTGAATGGAATGTCCCACTCCATTCCCTTCTTCAAATAGCCAGGCAGAATTGATTGCGTAAAGTACGAGTACTGTCATCTGACTCATCTCGTTATATGTTTCCCAAAGAGTTGCTTACAAGGGACACTACCCAGATGGTGAATGGAATGTCCCACTCCATTCCCTTCTTCAAATAGCCAGGCAGAATTGATTGCGTAAAGTACGAGTACTGTCATCTGACTCATCTCGTTATATGTTTCCCAAAGAGTTGCTTACAAGGGACACTGCCCAGATGGTGAAAGGAATGTCCCCCACCATTCTCTTCTTCAAATAGCCA
This sequence comes from Meconema thalassinum, assembly GCA_946902985.2. Lineage (NCBI taxonomy): Eukaryota > Metazoa > Arthropoda > Insecta > Orthoptera > Tettigoniidae > Meconema > Meconema thalassinum. The sequence continues at coordinate 117,325,444 of OX336388.2, forward strand.
GGCAGAATTGATTGCGTAAAGTACGAGTACTGTCATCTGACTCATCTCGTTATGTTTCCCAAAGAGTTGCTTACAAGGGACACTGCCCAGATGGTGAAAGGAATGTCCCACCCCATTCCCTTCTTCAAATAGCCAGGCAGAATTGATTGCGTAAAGTACGAGTACTATCATCTGACTCATCTCGTTATATGTTTCCCAAAGAGTTGCTTACAAGGGACACTACCCAGATGGTGAAAGGAATGTCCCCCACCATTCCCTTCTTCAAATAGCCAGGCAGAATTGATTGCGTAAATTACGAGTACTGTCATCTGACTCGTCTCGTTATATGTTTCCCAAACAGTTGCTTACAAGGCACACTGCCCAGATGGTGAAAGTAATGTCCCACTCCATTCCCTTCTTCAAATAACCAGGCAGAATTGATTGCGTAAAGTACGAGTACTGTCATCTGACTCATGTCGTTATATGTTTCCCAAAGAGTTGCTTACAAGGGACACTGCCCAGATGGTGAAAGTAATGTCCCCCACCATTCCCTTCTTCAAATAGCCAGGCAGAATTGATTTGTAAAGTACGAGTACTGTCATCTGACTCATGTCGTTATATGTTTCCCAAAGTGTTGCTTACAAGGGACACTGCCCAGATGGTGAAAGTAATGTCCCCACCATTCCCTTCTTCAAATAGCCAGGCAGAATTGATTGCGTAAATTACGAGTACTGTCATCTGACTCATGTCGTTATATGTTTCCCAAAGAGTTGCTTACAAGGGACACTACCCAGATGGTGAAAGGAATGTCCCCCACCATTCCCTTCTTCAAATAGCCAGGCAGAATTGATTGCGTAAAGTACGAGTACTGTCATCTGACTCATCTCGTTATATGTTTCCCAAAGAGTTGCTTACAAGGGACACTGCCCAGATGGTGAAAGGAATGTCCCCCACCATTCCCTTCTTCATATAGCCAGGCAGCATTGCGTAAAGTACGAGTACTGTCATCTGACTCATCTCGTTATATGTTTCCCAAAGAGTTGCTTACAAGGGACACTGCCCAGATGGTGAAAGGAATGTCCCACTCCATTCCCTTCTTCAAATAACCAGGCAGAATTGATTGTGTAAAGTCCGAGTACTGTCATCTGACTCATCTCGTTATATGTTTCCCAAAGAGTTGCTTACAAGGGACACTACCGAGATGGTGAAAGGAATATCCCCCACCATTCCCTTCTTCAAATAGCCAGGCAGAATTGATTGCGTAAATTACGAATACTGTCATCTGACTCATCTCGTTATATGTTTCCCAAAGAGTTGCTTACAAGGGACACTGCCGAGATGGTGAAAGGAATGTCCCCCACCATTCCCTTCTTCAAATAGCCAGGCAGAATTGATTGTGTAAATTACGAGTACTGTCATCTGACTCATCTCGTTATATGTTTCCCAATGAGTTGCTTACAAGGGACACTGCCCAGATGGTGAAAGGAATGTCCCCCACCATTCCCTTCTTCAAATAACCAGGCAGAATTGATTGCGTAAAGTACGAATACTGTCATCTGGCTCATCTCGTTATATGTTTCCCAAAGAGTTGCTTACAAGGGACACTGCCGAGATGGTGAAAGGAATGTCCCCCACCATTCCCTTCTTCAAATAGCCAGGCAGAATTGATTGCGTAAAGTACGAGTACTGTCATCTGACTCAACTCGTTATATGTTTCCCAAAGAGTTGCTTACAAGGGACACTGCCCAGATGGTGAAAGGAATGTCCCACTCCATTCCCTTCTTCAAATAGCCAGGCAGAATTGATTGCGAAAAGTACGAATACTGTCATCTGACTCATCTCGTTATATGTTTCTCAAAGAGTTGCTTACAAGGGACACTGCCCAGATGGTGAAAGGAATGTCCCCCACCATTCCCTTCTTCAAATAACCAGGCAGAATTGATTGCGTAAAGTACAGGTACTGTCATCTGACTCATCTCGTTATATGTTTCCCAAAGAGTTGCTTACAAGGGACACTGCCCAGATGGCGAAAGGAATGTCCCACTCCATTCCCTTCTTCAAATAGCCAGGCAGAATTGATTACGTAAAGTACGAGTACTGTCATCTGACTCATCTCGTTATATGTTTCCCAAAGAGTTGCTTACAAGGGACACTACCCAGATGGTGAACGGAATGTCCCCCTCCATTCCCTTCTTCAAATAGCCAGGCAGAATTGATTGCGTAAAGTACGAGTACTGTCATCTGACTCATCTCGTTATATGTTTCCCAAAGAGTTGCTTACAAGGGACACTGCCCAGATGGTGAAAGGAATGTCCCCCACCATTCCCTTCTTCAAATAGCCAGGCAGAATTGATTGCGTAAAGTACGAGTACTGTCATCTGACTCATCTCGTTATGTTTCCCAAAGAGTTGCTTACAAGGGACACTGCCCAGATGGTGAAAGGAATGTCCCACCCCATTCCCTTCTTCAAATAGCCAGGCAGAATTGATTGCGTAAAGTACGAGTACTATCATCTGACTCATCTCGTTATATGTTTCCCAAAGAGTTGCTTACAAGGGACACTACCCAGATGGTGAAAGGAATGTCCCCCACCATTCCCTTCTTCAAATAGCCAGGCAGAATTGATTGCGTAAAGTACGAGTACTGTCATCTGACTCATCTCGTTATATGTTTCCCAAAGAGTTGCTTACAAGGGACACTGTCCAGATGGTGAAAGGAATGTTCCACTCCATTCCCTTCTTCAAATAGCCAGGCAGAATTGATTGCGTAAAGTACGAGTACTGTCATCTGACTCATCTCGTTATAAGTTTCCCAAAGAGTTGCTTACAAGGGACACTACCCAGATGGTGAAAGGAATGTCCCCCACCATTCCCTTCTTCAAATAGGCAGGCTGAATTGATTGCGTAAATTACGAGTACTGTCATCTGACTCATCTCGTTATATGTTTCCCAAAGAGTTGCTTACAAGGGACACTGCCCAGATGGTGAAAGTAATGTCCCACTCCATTCCCTTCTTCAAATAACCAGGCAGAATTGATTGCGTCAAGTACGAGTACTGTCATCTGACTCATGTCGTTATATGTTTCCCAAAGAGTTGCTTACAAGGGACACTGCCCAGATGGTGAAAATAATGTCCCCCACCATTCCCTTCTTCAAATAGCCAGGCAGAATTGATTTGTAAAGTTCGAGTACTGTCATCTGACTCATGTCGTTATATGTTTCCCAAAGAGTTGCTTACAAGGGACACTGCCCAGATGGTGAAAATAATGTCCCCCGCCTTTCCCTTCTTCAAATAGCCAGGCAGAATTGATTGCGTAAATTACGAGTACTGTCATCTGACTCATCTCGTTATATGTTTCCATAAGAGTTGCTTACAAGGGACACTGCCCAGATGGTGAAAGGAATGTCCCACTCCATTCCCTTCTTCAAATAGCCAGACAGAATTGATTGCGTAAAGTACGAGTACTGCCATCTGACTCATGTCGTTATATGTTTCCCAAAGAGTTGCTTACAAGGGACACTACCCAGATGGTGAAAGGAATGTCCCCCTCCATTCCCTTCTTGAAATAGCCAGGCAGAATTGATTGCGTTAATTACGAGTACTGTCATCTGACTCATCTCGTTATATGTTTCCCAAAGAGTTGCTTACAAGGGACACTGCCCAGATGGTGAAAGGAATGTCCCACTCCATTCCCTTCTTCAAATAGCCAGGCAGAATTGATTGCGTAAAGTACGAGTACTGTCATCTGACTCATCTCGTTATAAGTTTCCCAAAGAGTTGCTTACAAGGGACACTACCCAGATGGTGAAAGGAATGTCCCCCACCATTACCTTCTTCAAATAGGCAGGCAGAATTGATTGCGTAAATTACGAGTACTGTCATCTGACTCATGTCGTTATATGTTTCCCAAAGTGTTGCTTACAAGGGACACTGCCCAGATGGTGAAAGTAATGTCCCCACCATTCCCTTCTTCAAATAGCCAGGCAGAATTGATTGCGTAAATTACGAGTACTGTCATCTGACTCATGTCGTTATATGTTTCCCAAAGAGTTGCTTACAAGGGACACTACCCAGATGGTGAAAGGAATGTCCCCCACCATTCCCTTCTTCAAATAGCCAGGCAGAATTGATTGCGTAAAGTACGAGTACTGTCATCTGACTCATCTCGTTATTTGTTTCCCAAAGAGTTGCTTACAAGGGACACTGCCCAGATGGTGAAAGGAATGTCCCCCACCATTCCCTTCTTCAAATAGCCAGGCAGCATTGCGTAAAGTACGAGTACTGTCATCTGACTCATCTCGTTATATGTTTCCCAAAGAGTTGCTTACAAGGGACACTGCCCAGATGGTGAAAGGAATGTCCCACTCCATTCCCTTCTTCAAATAACCAGGCAGAATTGATTGTGTAAAGTCCGAGTACTGTCATCTGACTCATCTCGTTATATGTTTCCCAATGAGTTGCTTACAAGGGACACTGCCCAGATGGTGAAAGGAATGTCCCCCACCATTCCCTTCTTCAAATAACCAGGCAGAATTGATTGCGTAAAGTACGAATACTGTCATCTGACTCATCTCTTTATATGTTTCCCAAAGAGTTGCTAACAAGGGACACTGCCGAGATGGTGAAAGGAATGTCCCCCACCATTCCCTTCTTCAAATAGCCAGGCAGAATTGATTGCGTAAAGTACGAGTACTGTCATCTGACTCAACTCGTTATATGTTTCCCAAAGAGTTGCTTACAAGGGACACTGCCCAGATGTTGAAAGGAATGTCCCACTCCATTCCCTTCTTCAAATAGCCAGGCAGAATTGATTGCGAAAAGTACGAATACTGTCATCTGACTCATCTCGTTATATGTTTCTCAAAGAGTTGCTTACAAGGGACACTGCCCAGATGGTGAAAGGAATGTCCCCCACCATTCCCTTCTTCAAATAACCAGGCAGAATTGATTGCGTAAAGTACAGGTACTGTCATCTGACTCATCTCGTTATATGTTTCCCAAAGAGTTGCTTACAAGGGACACTGCCCAGATGGCGAAAGGAATGTCCCACTCCATTCCCTTCTTCAAATAGCCAGGCAGAATTGATTACGTAAAGTACGAGTACTGTCATCTGACTCATCTCGTTATATGTTTCCCAAAGAGTTGCTTACAAGGGACACTGCCCAGATGGTGAAAGGAATGTCCCCCACCATTCCCTTCTTCAAATAGCCAGGCAGAATTGATTGCGTAAAGTACGAGTACTGTCATCTGACTCATCTCGTTATGTTTCCCAAAGAGTTGCTTACAAGGGACACTGCCCAGATGGTGAAAGGAATGTCCCACCCCATTCCCTTCTTCAAATAGCCAGGCAGAATTGATTGCGTAAAGTACGAGTACTATCATCTGACTCATCTCGTTATATGTTTCCCAAAGAGTTGCTTACAAGGGACACTACCCAGATGGTGAAAGGAATGTCCCCCACCATTCCCTTCTTCAAGTAGCCAGGCAGAATTGATTGCGTAAAGTACGAGTACTGTCATCTGACTCATCTCGTTATATGTTTCCCAAAGAGTTGCTTACAAGGGACACTGTCCAGATGGTGAAAGGAATGTCCCACTCCATTCCCTTCTTCAAATAGCCAGGCAGAATTGATTGCGTAAAGTACGAGTACTGTCATCTGACTCATGTCGTTATATGTTTCCCAAAGAGTTGCTTACAAGGGACACTGCCCAGATGGTGAAAATAATGTCCCCCACCATTCCCTTCTTCAAATAGCCAGGCAGAATTGATTTGTAAAGTTCGAGTACTGTCATCTGACTCATGTCGTTATATGTTTCCCAAAGAGTTGCTTACAAGGGACACTGCCCAGATGGTGAAAATAATGTCCCCCGCCATTCCCTTCTTCAAATAGCCAGGCAGAATTGATTGCGTAAATTACGAGTACTGTCATCTGACTCATCTCGTTATATGTTTCCCAAAGAGTTGCTTACAAGGGACACTGCCCAGATGGTGAAAGGAATGTCCCACTCCATTCCCTTCTTCAAATAGCCAAGCAGAATTGATTGCGTAAATTACGAGTACTGTCATCTGACTCATCTCGTTATATGTTTCCCAAGGAGTTGCTTACAAGGGACACTGCCCAGATGGTGAAAGGAATGTCCCACTCCATTCCCTTCTTCAAATAGCCAGACAGAATTGATTGCGTAAAGTACGAGTACTGTCATCTGACTCATGTCGTTATATGTTTCCCAAAGAGTTGCTTACAAGGGACACTACCCAGATGGTGAAAGGAATGTCCCCCTCCATTCCCTTCTTGAAATAGCCAGGCAGAATTGATTGCGTAAATTACGAGTACTGTCATCTGACTCATCTCGCTATATGTTTCCCAAAGAGTTGCTTACAAGGGACACTGCCCAGATGGTGAAAGGAATGTCCCACTCCATTCCCTTCTTCAAATAGCCAGGCAGAATTGATTGCGTAAAGTACGAGTACTGTCATCTGACTCATCTCGTTATATGTTTCCCAAAGAGTTGCTTACAAGGGACACTACCCAGATGGTGAATGGAATGTCCCACTCCATTCCCTTCTTCAAATAGCCAGGCAGAATTGATTGCGTAAAGTACGAGTACTATCATCTGACTCATCTCGTTATATGTTTCCCAAAGAGTTGCTTACAAGGGACACTACCCAGATGGTGAATGGAATGTCCCACTCCATTCCCTTCTTCAAATAGCCAGGCAGAATTGATTGCGTAAAGTACGAGTACTGTCATCTGACTCATCTCGTTATATGTTTCCCAAAGAGTTGCTTACAAGGGACACTGCCCAGATGGTGAAAGGAATGTCCCCCACCATTCCCTTCTTCAAATAGCCAGGCAGAATTGATTGCGTAAAGTACGAGTACTGTCATCTGACTCATCTCGTTATGTTTCCCAAAGAGTTGTTTACAAGGGACACTGCCCAGATGGTGAAAGGAATGTCCCACCCCATTCCCTTCTTCAAATAGCCAGGCAGAATTGATTGCGTAAAGTACGAGTACTATCATCTGACTCATCTCGTTATATGTTTCCCAAAGAGTTGCTTACAAGGGACACTACCCAGATGGTGAAAGGAATGTCCCCCACCATTCCCTTCTTCAAATAGCCAGGCAGAATTGATTGCGTAAAGTACGAGTACTGTCATCTGACTCATCTCGTTATATGTTTCCCAAAGAGTTGCTTACAAGGGACACTGTCCAGATGGTGAAAGGAATGTTCCACTCCATTCCCTTCTTCAAATAGCCAGGCAGAATTGATTGCGTAAAGTACGAGTACTGTCATCTGACTCATCTCGTTATAAGTTTCCCAAAAAGTTGCTTACAAGGGACACTACCCAGATGGTGAAAGGAATGTCCCCCACCATTCCCTTCTTCAAATAACCAGGCAGAATTGATTGCGTAAAGTACGAGTACTATCATCTGACTCATCTCGTTATATGTTTCCCAAAGAGTTGCTTACAAGGGACACTACCCAGATGGTGAAAGGAATGTCCCCCACCATTCCCTTCTTCAAATAGCCAGGCAGAATTGATTGCGTAAAGTACGAGTACTGTCATCTGACTCATCTCGTTATATGTTTCCCAAAGAGTTGCTTACAAGGGACACTGTCCAGATGGTGAAAGGAATGTTCCACTCCATTCCCTTCTTCAAATAGCCAGGCAGAATTGATTGCGTAAAGTACGAGTACTGTCATCTGACTCATCTCGTTATAAGTTTCCCAAAAAGTTGCTTACAAGGGACACTACCCAGATGGTGAAAGGAATGTCCCCCACCATTCCCTTCTTCAAATAGGCAGGCAGAATTGATTGCGTAAATTACGAGTACTGTCATCTGACTCATCTCGTTATATGTTTCCCAAAGAGTTGCTTACAAGGCACACTGCCCAGATGGTGAAAGTAATGTCCCACTCCATTCCCTTCTTCAAATAACCAGGCAGAATTGATTGCGTAAAGTACGAGTACTGTCATCTGACTCATGTCGTTATATGTTTCCCAAAGAGTTGCTTACAAGGGACACTGCCCAGATGGTTAAAGTAATGTCCCCCACCATTCCCTTCTTCAAATAGCCAGGCAGAATTGATTTGTAAAGTACGAGTACTGTCATCTGACTCATGTCGTTATATGTTTCCCAAAGTGTTGCTTACAAGGGACACTGCCCAGATGGTGAAAGTAATGTCCCCACCATTCCCTTCTTCAAATAGCCAGGCAGAATTGATTGCGTAAATTACGAGTACTGTCATCTGACTCATGTCGTTATATGTTTCCCAAAGAGTTGCTTACAAGGGACACTACCCAGATGGTGAAAGGAATGTCCCCCACCATTCCCTTCTTCAAATAGCCAGGCAGAATTGATTGCGTAAAGTACGAGTACTGTCATCTGACTCATCTCGTTATTTGTTTCCCAAAGAGTTGCTTACAAGGGACACTGCCCAGATGGTGAAAGGAATGTCCCCCACCATTCCCTTCTTCAAATAGCCAGGCAGCATTGCGTAAAGTACGAGTACTGTCATCTGACTCATCTCGTTATATGTTTCCCAAAGAGTTGCTTACAAGGGACACTGCCCAGATGGTGAAAGGAATGTCCCACTCCATTCCCTTCTTCAAATAACCAGGCAGAATTGATTGTGTAAAGTCCGAGTACTGTCATCTGATTCATCTCGTTATATGTTTCCCAAAGAGTTGCTTACAAGGGACACTACCGAGATGGTGAAAGGAATGTCCCCCACCATTCCCTTCTTCAAATAGCCAGGCAGAATTGATTGCGTAAAGTACGAATACTGTCATCTGACTCATCTCGTTATATGTTTCCCAAAGAGTTGCTTACAAGGGACACTGCCGAGATGGTGAAAGGAATGTCCCCCACCATTCCCTTCTTCAAATAGCCAGGCAGAATTGATTGTGTAAAGTACGAGTACTGTCATCTGACTCATCTCGTTATATGTTTCCCAATGAGTTGCTTACAAGGGACACTGCCCAGATGGTGAAAGGAATGTCCCACTCCATTCCCTTCTTCAAATAACCAGGCAGAATTGATTGCGAAAAGTACGAATACTGTCATCTGACTCATCTCGTTATATGTTTCTCAAAGAGTTGCTTACAAGGGACACTGCCCAGATGGTGAAAGGAATGTCCCCCACCATTCCCTTCTTCAAATAACCAGGCAGAATTGATTGCGTAAAGTACAGGTACTGTCATCTGACTCATCTCGTTATATGTTTCCCAAAGAGTTGCTTACAAGGGACACTGCCCAGATGGCGAAAGGAATGTCCCACTCCATTCCCTTCTTCAAATAGCCAGGCAGAATTGATTACGTAAAGTACGAGTACTGTCATCTGACTCATCTCGTTATATGTTTCCCAAAGAGTTGCTTACAAGGGACACTGATGATAGCAAACACTCGTCTCGAGTAGGTTGGCCTTCCAATACTGAATGACTCTTCATCGATGAGTCCGGAGGTGACTAAAAAGCCCAATGCGGGAGAGACACAGTTTCCCGCAGTGATGACAGGTAGTATCAGGGTCAGGTGAGACATCCGCATTCATTCCCTGTCTTCTAATGAACACTCTGTTCTTTCTGCGTTGCCTCCGATCTTCTATCATACGTCGGCGGTTTTCTTCAAAAAGTATCGCACCACGATGAACAATTGATCTCCAGGATGAGCGATCAAGAGCTAAGGTCTCCCAGTTGTTGATATTAATATGGCACATTTGCATATTAGCCTTTAGTACGTCTTTGAATCGCTTCCTCGGACCTCCCACACAGCGCTTGCCCTCAGTTAGTTCAGAGCAAAACACTTGCTTGGGAATGCGATTATTGGGCATGCGGATTACGTGTCCTGTCCATCGCAGCTGACGTTTTAAAAGCATGGCTTCAACACTGGTAGTCTGTGCTTCTTCGAGAATGCTGGTGTTTGTGCGTTTGTCTTGCCATGTGACACGAAGAATTCTCCTCAAACAACGCTGGTGATATTGCTCCAGCTTTTTAAAATGACGTCTGTAGCATGTCCAGGATTCAGATCCGTAAAGTAAGGTGGGAACTACAACCGAGTTGTACACAAGGATCTTCGTTGCAGCATTGATATCATGGTTGTCAAAAACTCTAGACCTCAATCTTGCAAAGGATGCCCCAGCACGGTTAATCCTGTGTTGGATTTCGGAATCTATATTTGCACTTGATGACAGGGTGCTGCCAAGATAAGAAAAGGCGTTAACTTCTTGAAGCTTCGCTCCGTCGATGGTGACATTGATGTTTCTTTGTCCTTGTCCAGGGGCTGGTTGGTAGAGGACTTGGGTTTTACTGGTGTTAAGTTTCAGCCCAATCTTTTTGTAGGCTGAAGAAAAAGCATTCAGGATTTTCCTAAGTTCGTCCTCTGATTGAGCTACTACTGCATTATCATCAGCGTACTGTAACTCAACCAATGCAGCAGGAGATGTTCGAGTCCTTGCCTTTAGACGGCTCAAATTAAAGATCTTCCCATCCATCCTGTAAGTTATCTGTATGCCTGTAGGAAGATCATCTTTGACTAACTGCATGACAGTGGCAACGTACAGAGAAAACAATGTAGGGGCAATCACACAGCCTTGTTTAACGCCGGTATTAATATGAAATGGTTCTCCAATCGAGTCGTTACCAATGACATTTGCCTTCATATCATTGTGGAGTAGTCTTAAGATGGTAATAAATTTCAGTGGAAAACCATACAATGATAAAATCTTCCACAAGGCTTCACGGTTTACCGAGTCAAATGCCTTACTGAGGTCTATAAAGGCAATATAAAGAGGTCTATTTTGCTCTCTACATTTCTCCTGAAGCTGACGAACAGTGAATATCATATCTGCAGTTCCTCTAGAAGGCCTGAAACCACATTGGCTCTCTGGGAGTATTTTCTCCACCAGGGATAGAATACGATTCGCCAAAATACGAGCAATAAGCTTTCCAAGGCATGATAACAAAGATATACCACGATAGTTGTTGCAGTCTGCACGATCACCTTTCTTAAATATGGGAACTATCAGACTATCTCTGAAATCAGCAGGCATTTTTTCAGTTCTCCAAATTTTAATGATAAGATCATGTATGTGGCTTATGAGTTCCTCACCTCCTTCTTTGAGAGCTTCCGCTGGTATTCCATCACATCCAGTAGCTTTGTGTCGCTTTGCTTGATTAATAGCACACTGAACCTCATCTAGTGTTGGCAGGGTACCGAGTTCTTCTTTGATGGGTGCTTGTTCTAATATATCATACACCTGCTCATCAATAACTGAGTCCTGGTTCAAGAGGTCTTCAAAATGCTCCTTCCACCTATTCATGATGGAGTATTGATCTTTTAGAAGTGTACTTTTGTCACTGGACCAAAGTGGATTTCTACCAAACGTGGAGGGGCCATAAATCGCTTTTGTGGCTTGGAAGAACTGTCGCGAATCTTTGTCTGCTAGATATTGCAGCTCTTTAGCTTTGGATGTCCACCATGCATTTTTGAGAGCACGAGTTCCTCTTTGGACATTTGCCTTCGCAAGACAAAATGCTTCTTTCTTAGTACGGGAGTTCATATCTTTTCTCCAAGTTTGCAAGGCTTTTCTCTTTTCTGAGATTAATGCTTCTATTTCTTCATCATTTTCATCAAACCAGTCTTGATGTTTCCTGGTCTTATATCCCAGCGTTTCCTTGCAAGCATTCTGAATAGCGGTCTTCAGACTCTCCCAGTGCAGTGTTACATCTGGATGGTATTCCTGTGGCAGTGTCTGGCTAAGCAACTCTTTATATTGGGAGATATGCTCTGACTTACCAAACTTCTCGGTATCAAAAACATGCCTACAGCTCTTCTGTTGCTTCCTCCTCTGTGTGGACAATGGTATACGCATAACTGATCTGATAAGCCGGTGATCTGTCCAACAGTCATCGGCTCCTGTCATTGCTTTGGTGATAAGAACATCTCGTAAATCTTTCTTGCGTACAATCACATAGTCAATAAGATGCCAGTGCTTCGATCTAGGGTGCTGCCATGATGTTTTAAAGCGATTCTTTTGGCGAAAGATAGTATTGGTGATTACCAATTCATGTTCAGTGCATTTGGAGAGCAGTCTGACACCATTGGAGTTTTCGCTACCAACTCCCTCCTTACCAATGACACCATTCCAAACATTGTAGTCCCTGCCCACTCTAGCGTTAAAATCTCCGAGTAAGATGATCCTATCTTCACGGTTGATGTTTGATAGGACGGTATCCAGATCTGAATAGAACCTTTCCTTAATGTCATCATCAGCATCTAGTGTGGGGGCGTATGCGCTGATCACCGTGGCATGCTGGTTGTTATATAACCGAAGTCTTAGTGTCATGAGGCGTTCATTATACCCAGTTGGAAGCTCTGACAGATCCTTGAGAAGCTTGCTCTTAATGGCAAAGCCAACTCCATGTATTCTGTGTTCGTCCTCACGTTTACCCTTCCAAAAGAAGCTGTACCCTGCACCTTGCTCATTCAACTGACCTTCCTCAGCAAGACGGGTCTCCTGAAGTGCTGCTATGTCAATGTCATATCTCCGTAGCTCTCTACCCACAATAGCTGTTCTCCTTTCAGGTCTCTCATTTGCGGGGTCATCAGTGAGTGTTCTTACATTCCAGGTTGCAAAATAAAATTTGTTACTTATACATTTTCGACCGCATGGAGGTGACACCTTTGGACGCGGCTATCCAATCGGTAGTATAAGTGGCTGACTATGTTTAGGGCACCTTTTCTAGCCCCTTCCCCATGTGGGGTGAGCAGAGTGGACCCTAAATAGGACTGCTCAGTCGTAGTTGCAGCGGCCGAATTGCTCTACAGCCACAACCCTAAGCAAGACGACCGATCACACATCTACCGCCTACGTGCCAAGTTATCACTAGAGGCTCCCAGACATCACAATCCTGCCCCCGTCGCAACTTCTTGATCGCCGCAGGACTTTGAAGAAAGTCAATGTTGTTGGAAGACTGCTGTGCGTGAAATCTTTTTACGTGAGAATGTTGCTGCACATCAACAAACGCACATTACTTGATGACTTAGGAAAGATGTTCAATGGCAAGCAAATGCAAGACGATTGAATAAATCCTAGTCACTGCAGCCTTCATCCGCCATTCCAGCCAAGGAGGGACTCATTGCCCTTATGCCTGGTCCGCCGTTGAGGACTTTCTATGCCGTTGACCACAGGTGGTTCATCCGTCTTTAGGGAAAGTTTCCTGTCCCAAGGGCAAGAGAGTGCCCTAACCACTACCAGCTCATTCGCCTCCCTGGGGAGCCGGTGGCATGGTAGTGGGGGACTCCTTATCCCGGGAGTCACTCGGTCGTCAGAGCCTCGTTAGTCTAAAGCAGGGTGCACCACGTGCAGGTGAGGTTGACATTTGAGTAGAAAGCCTACCCCTTACACCATTCCCTTCTTCAAATAGCCAGGCAGAATTGATTGCGTAAAGTACGAGTACTGTCATCTGACTCATCTCGTTATAAGTTTCCCAAAGAGTTGCTTACAAGGGACACTACCCAGATGGTGAACGGAATGTCCCCCTCCATTCCCTTCTTCAAATAGCCAGGCAGAATTGATTGCGTAAAGTACGAGTACTGTCATCTGACTCATCTCGTTATATGTTTCCCAAAGAGTTGCTTACAAGGGACACTGCCCAGATGGTGAAAGGAATGTCCCCCACCATTCCCTTCTTCAAATAGCCAGGCAGAATTGATTGCGTAAAGTACGAGTACTATCATCTGACTCATCTCGTTATATGTTTCCCAAAGAGTTGCTTACAAGGGACACTACCCAGATGGTGAAAGGAATGTCCCCCACCATTCCCTTCTTCAAATAGCCAGGCAGAATTGATTGCGTAAAGTACGAGTACTGTCATCTGACTCATCTCGTTATATGTTTCCCAAAGAGTTGCTTACAAGGGACACTGCCCAGATGGTGAAAGGAATGTCCCCCACCATTCCCTTCTTCAAATAGCCAGGCAGAATTGATTGCGTAAAGTACGAGTACTATCATCTGACTCATCTCGTTATATGTTTCCCAAAGAGTTGCTTACAAGGGACACTACCCAGATGGTGAAAGGAATGTCCCCCACCATTCCCTTCTTCAAATAGCCAGGCAGAATTGATTGCGTAAAGTACGAGTACTGTCATCTGACTCATCTCGTTATATGTTTCCCAAAGAGTTGCTTACAAGGGACACTGTCCAGATGGTGAAAGGAATGTCCCACTCCATTCCCTTCTTCAAATAGCCAGGCAGAATTGATTGCGTAAAGTACGAGTACTGTCATCTGACTCATCTCGTTATAAGTTTCCCAAAGAGTTGCTTACAAGGGACACTACCCAGATGGTGAAAGGAATGTCCCCCACCATCCCCTTCTTCAAATAGGCAGGCTGAATTGATTGCGTAAATTACGAGTACTGTCATCTGACTCATCTCGTTATATGTTTCCCAAAGAGTTGCTTACAAGGGACACTGCCCAGATGGTGAAAGTAATGTCCCACTCCATTCCCTTCTTCAAATAACCAGGCAGAATTGATTGCGTAAAGTACGAGTACTGTCATCTGACTCATGTCGTTATATGTTTCCCAAAGAGTTGCTTACAAGGGACACTGCCCAGATGGTGAAAGGAATGTCCCACTCCATTCCCTTCTTCAAATAGCCAGACAGAATTGATTGCGTAAAGTACGAGTACTGTCATCTGACTCATGTCGTTATATGTTTCCCAAAGAGTTGCTTACAAGGGACACTACCCAGATGGTGAAAGGAATGTCCCCCTCCATTCCCTTCTTGAAATAGCCAGGCAGAATTGATTGCGTAAATTACGAGTACTGTCATCTGACTCATCTCGTTATATGTTTCCCAAAGAGTTGCTTACAAGGGACACTGCCCAGATGGTGAAAGGAATGTCCCACCCCATTCCCTTCTTCAAATAGCCAGGCAGAATTGATTGCGTAAAGTACGAGTACTATCATCTGACTCATCTCGTTATATGTTTCCCAAAGAGTTGCTTACAAGGGACACTACCCAGATGGTGAAAGGAATGTCCCCCACCATTCCCTTCTTCAAATAGCCAGGCAGAATTGATTGCGTAAAGTACGAGTACTGTCATCCGACTCATCTCGTTATATGTTTCCCAAAGAGTTGCTTACAAGGGACACTGTCCAGATGGTGAAAGGAATGTCCCACTCCATTCCCTTCTTCAAATAGCCAGGCAGAATTGATTGCGTAAAGTACGAGTACTGTCATCTGACTCATCTCGTTATAAGTTTCCCAAAGAGTTGCTTACAAGGGACACTACCCAGATGGTGAAAGGAATGTCCCCCACCATTCCCTTCTTCAAATAGGCAGGCTGAATTGATTGCGTAAATTACGAGTACTGTCATCTGACTCATCTCGTTATATGTTTCCCAAAGAGTTGCTTACAAGGGACACTGCCCAGATGGTGAAAGTAATGTCCCACTCCATTCCCTTCTTCAAATAACCAGGCAGAATTGATTGCGTAAAGTACGAGTACTGTCATCTGACTCATGTCGTTATATGTTTCCCAAAGAGTTGCTTACAAGGGACACTGCCCAGATGGTGAAAATAATGTCCCCCACCATTCCCTTCTTCAAATAGCCAGGCAGAATTGATTTGTAAAGTTCGAGTACTGTCATCTGACTCATGTCGTTATATGTTTCCCAAAGAGTTGCTTACAAGGGACACTGCCCAGATGGTGAAAATAATGTCCCCCGCCATTCCCTTCTTCAAATAGCCAGGCAGAATTGATTGCGTAAATTACGAGTACTGTCATCTGACTCATCTCGTTATATGTTTCCCAGAGAGTTGCTTACAAGGGACACTGCCCAGATGGTGTAAGGAATGTCCCACTCCATTCCCTTCTTCAAATAGCCAAGCAGAATTGATTGCGTAAATTACGAGTACTGTCATCTGACTCATCTCGTTATATGTTTCCCAAAGAGTTGCTTACAAGGGACACTGCCCAGATGGTGAAAGGAATGTCCCACTCCATTCCCTTCTTCAAATAGCCAGACAGAATTGATTGCGTAAAGTACGAGTACTGTCATCTGACTCATGTCGTTATATGTTTCCCAAAGAGTTGCTTACAAGGGACACTACCCAGATGGTGAAAGGAATGTCCCCCTCCATTCCCTTCTTGAAATAGCCAGGCAGAATTGATTGCGTAAATTACGAGTACTGTCATCTGACTCATCTCGTTATATGTTTCCCAAAGAGTTGCTTACAAGGGACACTGCCCAGATGGTGAAAGGAATGTCCCACTCCATTCCCTTCTTCAAATAGCCAGGCAGAATTGATTGCGTAAAGTACGAGTACTGTCATCTGACTCATCTCGTTATATGTTTCCCAAAGAGTTGCTTACAAGGGACACTACCCAGATGGTGAATGGAATGTCCCACTCCATTCCCTTCTTCAAATAGCCAGGCAGAATTGATTGCGTAAAGTACGAGTACTGTCATCTGACTCATCTCGTTATATCTTTCCCAAAGAGTTGCTTACAAGGGACACTACCCAGATGGTGAATGGAATGTCCCACTCCATTCCCTTCTTCAAATAGCCAGGCAGAATTGATTGCGTAAAGTACGAGTACTGTCATCTGACTCATCTCGTTATATGTTTCCCAAAGATTTGCTTACAAGGGACACTGCCCAGATGGTGAAAGGAATGTCCCCCACCATTCCCTTCTTCAAATAGCCAGGCAGAATTGATTGCGTAAAGTACGAGTACTGTCATCTGACTCATCTCGTTATGTTTCCCAAAGAGTTGCTTACAAGGGACACTGCCCAGATGGTGAAAGGAATGTCCCACCCCATTCCCTTCTTCAAATAGCCAGGCAGAATTGATTGCGTAAAGTACGAGTACTATCATCTGACTCATCTCGTTATATGTTTCCCAAAGAGTTGCTTACAAGGGACACTACCCAGATGGTGAAAGGAATGTCCCCCACCATTCCCTTCTTCAAATAGCCAGGCAGAATTGATTGCGTAAAGTACGAGTACTGTCATCTGACTCATCTCGTTATATGTTTCCCAAAGAGTTGCTTACAAGGGACACTGTCCAGATGGTGAAAGGAATGTCCCACTCCATTCCCTTCTTCAAATAGCCAGGCAGATTTGATTGCGTAAAGTACGAGTACTGTCATCTGACTCATCTCGTTATAAGTTTCCCAAAGAGTTGCTTACAAGGGACACTACCCAGATGGTGAAAGGAATGTCCCCCACCATTCCCTTCTTCAAATAGCCAGGCAGAATTGATTGCGTAAAGTACGAATACTGTCATCTGACTCATCTCGTTATATGTTTCCCAAAGAGTTGCTTACAAGGGACACTGCCGAGATGGTGAAAGGAATGTCCCCCACCATTCCCTTCTTCAAATAGCCAGGCAGAATTGATTGTGTAAAGTACGAGTACTGTCATCTGACTCATCTCGTTATATGTTTCCCAATGAGTTGCTTACAAGGGACACTGCCCAGATGGTGAAAGGAATGTCCCACTCCATTCCCTTCTTCAAATAACCAGGCAGAATTGATTGCGAAAAGTACGAATACTGTCATCTGACTCATCTCGTTATATGTTTCTCAAAGAGTTGCTTACAAGGGACACTGCCCAGATGGTGAAAGGAATGTCCCCCACCATTCCCTTCTTCAAATAACCAGGCAGAATTGATTGCGTAAAGTACAGGTACTGTCATCTGACTCATCTCGTTATATGTTTCCCAAAGAGTTGCTTACAAGGGACACTGCCCAGATGGCGAAAGGAATGTCCCACTCCATTCCCTTCTTCAAATAGCCAGGCAGAATTGATTACGTAAAGTACGAGTACTGTCATCTGACTCATCTCGTTATATGTTTCCCAAAGAGTTGCTTACAAGGGACACTACCCAGATGGTGAACGGAATGTCCCCCTCCATTCCCTTCTTCAAATAGCCAGGCAGAATTGATTGCGTAAAGTACGAGTACTGTCATCTGACTCATCTCGTTATATGTTTCCCAAAGAGTTGCTTACAAGGGACACTGCCCAGATGGTGAAAGGAATGTCCCCCACCATTCCCTTCTTCAAATAGCCAGGCAGAATTGATTGCGTAAATTACGAGTACTATCATCTGACTCATCTCGTTATATGTTTCCCAAAGAGTTGCTTACAAGGGACACTACCCAGATGGTGAAAGGAATGTCCCCCACCATTCCCTTCTTCAAATAGCCAGGCAGAATTGATTGCGTAAAGTACGAGTACTGTCATCTGACTCATCTCGTTATATGTTTCCCAAAGAGTTGCTTACAAGGGACACTGCCCAGATGGTGAAAGGAATGTCCCCCACCATTCCCTTCTTCAAATAGCCAGGCAGAATTGATTGCGTAAAGTACGAGTACTATCATCTGACTCATCTCGTTATATGTTTCCCAAAGAGTTGCTTACAAGGGACACTACCCAGATGGTGAAAGGAATGTCCCCCACCATTCCCTTCTTCAAATAGCCAGGCAGAATTGATTGCGTAAAGTACGAGTACTGTCATCTGACTCATCTCGTTATATGTTTCCCAAAGAGTTGCTTACAAGGGACACTGTCCAGATGGTGAAAGGAATGTCCCACTCCATTCCCTTCTTCAAATAGCCAGGCAGAATTGATTGCGTAAAGTACGAGTACTGTCATCTGACTCATCTCGTTATAAGTTTCCCAAAGAGTTGCTTACAAGGGACACTACCCAGATGGTGAAAGGAATGTCCCCCACCATCCCCTTCTTCAAATAGGCAGGCTGAATTGATTGCGTAAATTACGAGTACTGTCATCTGACTCATCTCGTTATATGTTTCCCAAAGAGTTGCTTACAAGGGACACTGCCCAGATGGTGAAAGTAATGTCCCACTCCATTCCCTTCTTCAAATAACCAGGCAGAATTGATTGCGTAAAGTACGAGTACTGTCATCTGACTCATGTCGTTATATGTTTCCCAAAGAGTTGCTTACAAGGGACACTGCCCAGATGGTGAAAGGAATGTCCCACTCCATTCCCTTCTTCAAATAGCCAGACAGAATTGATTGCGTAAAGTACGAGTACTGTCATCTGACTCATGTCGTTATATGTTTCCCAAAGAGTTGCTTACAAGGGACACTACCCAGATGGTGAAAGGAATGTCCCCCTCCATTCCCTTCTTGAAATAGCCAGGCAGAATTGATTGCGTAAATTACGAGTACTGTCATCTGACTCATCTCGTTATATGTTTCCCAAAGAGTTGCTTACAAGGGACACTGCCCAGATGGTGAAAGGAATGTCCCACCCCATTCCCTTCTTCAAATAGCCAGGCAGAATTGATTGCGTAAAGTACGAGTACTATCATCTGACTCATCTCGTTATATGTTTCCCAAAGAGTTGCTTACAAGGGACACTACCCAGATGGTGAAAGGAATGTCCCCCACCATTCCCTTCTTCAAATAGCCAGGCAGAATTGATTGCGTAAAGTACGAGTACTGTCATCCGACTCATCTCGTTATATGTTTCCCAAAGAGTTGCTTACAAGGGACACTGTCCAGATGGTGAAAGGAATGTCCCACTCCATTCCCTTCTTCAAATAGCCAGGCAGAATTGATTGCGTAAAGTACGAGTACTGTCATCTGACTCATCTCGTTATAAGTTTCCCAAAGAGTTGCTTACAAGGGACACTACCCAGATGGTGAAAGGAATGTCCCCCACCATTCCCTTCTTCAAATAGGCAGGCTGAATTGATTGCGTAAATTACGAGTACTGTCATCTGACTCATCTCGTTATATGTTTCCCAAAGAGTTGCTTACAAGGGACACTGCCCAGATGGTGAAAGTAATGTCCCACTCCATTCCCTTCTTCAAATAACCAGGCAGAATTGATTGCGTAAAGTACGAGTACTGTCATCTGACTCATGTCGTTATATGTTTCCCAAAGAGTTGCTTACAAGGGACACTGCCCAGATGGTGAAAATAATGTCCCCCACCATTCCCTTCTTCAAATAGCCAGGCAGAATTGATTTGTAAAGTTCGAGTACTGTCATCTGACTCATGTCGTTATATGTTTCCCAAAGAGTTGCTTACAAGGGACACTGCCCAGATGGTGAAAATAATGTCCCCCGCCATTCCCTTCTTCAAATAGCCAGGCAGAATTGATTGCGTAAATTACGAGTACTGTCATCTGACTCATCTCGTTATATGTTTCCCAGAGAGTTGCTTACAAGGGACACTGCCCAGATGGTGTAAGGAATGTCCCACTCCATTCCCTTCTTCAAATAGCCAAGCAGAATTGATTGCGTAAATTACGAGTACTGTCATCTGACTCATCTCGTTATATGTTTCCCAAAGAGTTGCTTACAAGGGACACTGCCCAGATGGTGAAAGGAATGTCCCACTCCATTCCCTTCTTCAAATAGCCAGACAGAATTGATTGCGTAAAGTACGAGTACTGTCATCTGACTCATGTCGTTATATGTTTCCCAAAGAGTTGCTTACAAGGGACACTACCCAGATGGTGAAAGGAATGTCCCCCTCCATTCCCTTCTTGAAATAGCCAGGCAGAATTGATTGCGTAAATTACGAGTACTGTCATCTGACTCATCTCGTTATATGTTTCCCAAAGAGTTGCTTACAAGGGACACTGCCCAGATGGTGAAAGGAATGTCCCACTCCATTCCCTTCTTCAAATAGCCAGGCAGAATTGATTGCGTAAAGTACGAGTACTGTCATCTGACTCATCTCGTTATATGTTTCCCAAAGAGTTGCTTACAAGGGACACTACCCAGATGGTGAATGGAATGTCCCACTCCATTCCCTTCTTCAAATAGCCAGGCAGAATTGATTGCGTAAAGTACGAGTACTGTCATCTGACTCATCTCGTTATATCTTTCCCAAAGAGTTGCTTACAAGGGACACTACCCAGATGGTGAATGGAATGTCCCACTCCATTCCCTTCTTCAAATAGCCAGGCAGAATTGATTGCGTAAAGTACGAGTACTGTCATCTGACTCATCTCGTTATATGTTTCCCAAAGATTTGCTTACAAGGGACACTGCCCAGATGGTGAAAGGAATGTCCCCCACCATTCCCTTCTTCAAATAGCCAGGCAGAATTGATTGCGTAAAGTACGAGTACTGTCATCTGACTCATCTCGTTATGTTTCCCAAAGAGTTGCTTACAAGGGACACTGCCCAGATGGTGAAAGGAATGTCCCACCCCATTCCCTTCTTCAAATAGCCAGGCAGAATTGATTGCGTAAAGTACGAGTACTATCATCTGACTCATCTCGTTATATGTTTCCCAAAGAGTTGCTTACAAGGGACACTACCCAGATGGTGAAAGGAATGTCCCCCACCATTCCCTTCTTCAAATAGCCAGGCAGAATTGATTGCGTAAAGTACGAGTACTGTCATCTGACTCATCTCGTTATATGTTTCCCAAAGAGTTGCTTACAAGGGACACTGTCCAGATGGTGAAAGGAATGTCCCACTCCATTCCCTTCTTCAAATAGCCAGGCAGATTTGATTGCGTAAAGTACGAGTACTGTCATCTGACTCATCTCGTTATAAGTTTCCCAAAGAGTTGCTTACAAGGGACACTACCCAGATGGTGAAAGGAATGTCCCCCACCATTCCCTTCTTCAAATAGGCAGGCAGAATTGTTTGCGTAAATTACGAGTACTGTCATCTGACTCATCTCGTTATATGTTTCCCAAAGAGTTGCTTACAAGGCACACTGCCCAGATGGTGAAAGTAATGTCCCACTCCATTCCCTTCTTCAAATAACCAGGCAGAATTGATTGCGTAAATTACGAGTACTGTCATCTGACTCATGTCGTTATATGTTTCCCAAAGAGTTGCTTACAAGGGACACTGCCCAGATGGTGAAAGTAATGTCCACAACCATTCCCTTCTTCAAATAGCCAGGCAGAATTGATTTGTAAAGTACGAGTACTGTCATCTGACTCATGTCGTTATATGTTTCCCAAAGTGTTGCTTACAAGGGACACTGCCCAGATGGTGAAAGTAATGTCCCCACCATTCCCTTCTTCAAATAGCCAGGCAGAATTGATTGCGTAAATTACGAGTACTGTCATCTGACTCATGTCGTTATATGTTTCCCAAAGAGTTGCTTACAAGGGACACTACCCAGATGGTGAAAGGAATGTCCCCCACCATTCCCTTCTTCAAATAGCCAGGCAGAATTGATTGCGTAAAGTACGAGTACTGTCATCTGACTCATCTCGTTATTTGTTTCCCAAAGAGTTGCTTACAAGGGACACTACCGAGATGGTGAAAGGAATGTCCCCCACCATTCCCTTCTTCAAATAGCCAGGCAGAATTGATTGCGTAAAGTACGAATACTGTCATCTGACTCATCTCGTTATATGTTTCCCAAAGAGTTGCTTACAAGGGACACTGCCGAGATGGTGAAAGTAATGTCCCCCACCATTCCCTTCTTCAAATAGCCAGGCAGAATTGATTTGTAAAGTACGAGTACTGTCATCTGACTCATGTCGTTATATGTTTCCCAAAGTGTTGCTTACAAGGGACACTGCCCAGATGGTGAAAGGAATGTCCCCCACCATTCCCTTCTTCAAATAGCCAGGCAGCATTGCGTAAAGTACGAGTACTGTCATCTGACTCATCTCGTTATATGTTTCCCAAAGAGTTGCTTACAAGGGACACTGCCCAGATGGTGAAAGGAATGTCCCACTCCATTCCCTTCTTCAAATAACCAGGCAGAATTGATTGTGTAAAGTCCGAGTACTCTCATCTGACTCATCTCGTTATATGTTTCCCAAAGAGTTGCTTACAAGGGACACTGCCCAGATGGTGAAAGGAATGTCCCACCCCATTCCCTTCTTCAAATAGCCAGGCAGAATTGATTGCGTAAAGTACGAGTACTATCATCTGACTCATCTCGTTATATGTTTCCCAAAGAGTTGCTTACAAGGGACACTACCCAGATGGTGAAAGGAATGTCCCCCACCATTCCCTTCTTCAAATAGCCAGGCAGCATTGCGTAAAGTACGAGTACTGTCATCTGACTCATCTCGTTATATGTTTCCCAAAGAGTTGCTTACAAGGGACACTGTCCAGATGGTGAAAGGAATGTCCCACTCCATTCCCTTCTTCAAATAGCCAGGCAGAATTGATTGCGTAAAGTACGAGTACTGTCATCTGACTCATCTCGTTATAAGTTTCCCAAAGAGTTGCTTACAAGGGACACTACCCAGATGGTGAAAGGAATGTCCCCCACCATTCCCTTCTTCAAATAGGCAGGCAGAATTGATTGCGTAAATTACGAGTACTGTCATCTGACTCATCTCGTTATATGTTTCCCAAAGAGTTGCTTACAAGGCACACTGCCCAGATGGTGAAAGTAATGTCCCACTCCATTCCCTTCTTCAAATAACCAGGCAGAATTGATTGCGTAAATTACGAGTACTGTCATCTGACTCATGTCGTTATATGTTTCCCAAAGTGTTGCTTACAAGGGACACTGCCCAGATGGTGAAAGTAATGTCCCCACCATTCCCTTCTTCAAATAGCCAGGCAGAATTGATTGCGTAAATTACGAGTACTGTCATCTGACTCATGTCGTTATATGTTTCCCAAAGAGTTGCTTACAAGGGACACTACCCAGATGGTGAAAGGAATGTCCCCCACCATTCCCTTCTTCAAATAGCCAGGCAGAATTGATTGCGTAAAGTACGAGTACTGTCATCTGACTCATCTCGTTATTTGTTTCCCAAAGAGTTGCTTACAAGGGACACTACCGAGATGGTGAAAGGAATGTCCCCCACCATTCCCTTCTTCAAATAGCCAGGCAGAATTGATTGCGTAAAGTACGAATACTGTCATCTGACTCATCTCGTTATATGTTTCCCAAAGAGTTGCTTACAAGGGACACTGCCGAGATGGTGAAAGTAATGTCCCCCACCATTCCCTTCTTCAAATATCCAGGCAGAATTGATTGCGTAAATTACGAGTACTGTCATCTGACTCATCTCGTTATATGTTTCCCAAAGTGTTGCTTACAAGGGACACTGCCCAGATGGTGAAAGGAATGTCCCCCACCATTCCCTTCTTCAAATAGCCAGGCAGCATTGCGTAAAGTACGAGTACTGTCATCTGACTCATCTCGTTATATGTTTCCCAAAGAGTTGCTTACAAGGGACACTGCCCAGATGGTGAAAGGAATGTCCCACTCCATTCCCTTCTTCAAATAACCAGGCAGAATTGATTGTGTAAAGTCCGAGTACTGTCATCTGACTCATCTCGTTATATGTTTCCCAAAGAGTTGCTTACAAGGGACACTACCGAGATGGTGAAAGGAATGTCCCCCACTATTCCCTTCTTCAAATAGCCAGGCAGAATTGATTGCGTAAAGTACGAATACTGTCATCTGACTCATCTCGTTATATGTTTCCCAAAGAGTTGCTTACAAGGGACACTGCCGAGATGGTGAAAGGAATGTCCCCCACCATTCCCTTCTTCAAATAGCCAGGTAGAATTGATTGCGAAAAGTACGAATACTGTCATCTGACTCATCTCGTTATATGTTTCTCAAAGAGTTGCTTACAAGGGACACTGCCCAGATGGTGAAAGGAATGTCCCCCACCATTCCCTTCTTCAAATAACCAGGCAGAATTGATTGCGTAAAGTACAGGTACTGTCATCTGACTCATCTCGTTATATGTTTCCCAAAGAGTTGCTTACAAGGGACACTGCCCAGATGGCGAAAGGAATGTCCCACTCCATTCCCTTCTTCAAATAGCCAGGCAGAATTGATTACGTAAAGTACGAGTACTGTCATCTGACTCATCTCGTTATATTTTTCCCAAAGAGTTGCTTACAAGGGACACTACCCAGATGGTGAACGGAATGTCCCCCTCCAGTCCCTTCTTCAAATAGCCAGGCAGAATTGATTGCGTAAAGTACGAGTACTGTCATCTGACTCATCTCGTTATATGTTTCCCAAAGAGTTGCTTACAAGGGACACTGCCCAGATGGTGAAAGGAATGTCCCCCACCATTCCCTTCTTCAAATAGCCAGGCAGAATTGATTGCGTAAAGTACGAGTACTGTCATCTGACTCATCTCGTTATGTTTCCCAAAGAGTTGCTTACAAGGGACACTGCTCAGATGGTGAAAGGAATGTCCCACCCCATTCCCTTCTTCAAATAGCCAGGAAGAATTGATTGCGTAAAGTACGAGTACTATCATCTGACTCATCTCGTTATATGTTTCCCAAAGAGTTGCTTACAAGGGACACTACCCAGATGGTGAAAGGAATGTCCCCCACCATTCCCTTCTTCAAATAGCCAAGCAGAATTGATTGCGTAAATTACGAGTACTGTCATCTGACTCATCTCGTTATATGTTTCCCAAAGAGTTGCTTACAAGGGACACTGCCCAGATGGTGAAAGGAATGTCCCACTCCATTCCCTTCTTCAAATAGCCAGACAGAATTGATTGCGTAAAGTACGAGTACTGTCATCTGACTCATGTCGTTATATGTTTCCCAAAGAGTTGCTTACAAGGGACACTACCCAGATGGTGAAAGGAATGTCCCCCTCCATTCCCTTCTTGAAATAGCCAGGCAGAATTGATTGCGTAAATTACGAGTACTGTCATCTGACTCATGTCGTTATATGTTTCCCAAAGAGTTGCTTACAAGGGACACTACCCAGATGGTGAAAGGAATGTCCCCCACCATTCCCTTCTTCAAATAGCCAGGCAGAATTGATTGCGTAAAGTACGAGTACTGTCATCTGACTCATCTCGTTATTTGTTTCCCAAAGAGTTGCTTACAAGGGACACTACCGAGATGGTGAAAGGAATGTCCCCCACCATTCCCTTCTCTAAATAGCCAGGCAGAATTGATTGCGTAAAGTACGAATACTGTCATCTGACTCATCTCGTTTTATGTTTCCCAAAGAGTTGCTTACAAGGGACACTGCCGAGATGGTGAAAGTAATGTCCCCCACCATTCCCTTCTTCAAATAGCCAGGCAGAATTGATTTGTAAAGTACGAGTACTGTCATCTGACTCATGTCGTTATATGTTTCCCAAAGTGTTGCTTACAAGGGACACTGCCCAGATGGTGAAAGGAATGTCCCCCACCATTCCCTTCTTCAAATAGCCAGGCAGCATTGCGTAAAGTACGAGTACTGTCATCTGACTCATCTCGTTATATGTTTCCCAAAGAGTTGCTTACAAGGGACACTGCCCAGATGGTGAAAGGAATGTCCCCCACCATTCCCTTCTTCAAATAGCCAGGCAGCATTGCGTAAAGTACGAGTACTGTCATCTGACTCATCTCGTTATATGTTTCCCAAAGAGTTGCTTACAAGGGACACTGCCCAGATGGTGAAAGGAATGTCCCACTCCATTCCCTTCTTCAAATAACCAGGCAGAATTGATTGTGTAAAGTCCGAGTACTCTCATCTGACTCATCTCGTTATATGTTTCCCAAAGAGTTGCTTACAAGGGACACTACCGAGATGGTGAAAGGAATGTCCCCCACCATTCCCTTCTTCAAATAGCCAGGCAGAATTGATTGCGTAAAGTACGAATACTGTCATCTGACTCATCTCGTTATATGTTTCCCAAAGAGTTGCTTACAAGGGACACTGCCGAGATGGTGAAAGGAATGTCCCCCACCATTCCCTTCTTCAAATAGCCAGGCAGAATTGATTGTGTAAAGTACGAGTACTGTCATCTGACTCATCTCGTTATATGTTTCCCAATGAGTTGCTTACAAGGGACACTGCCCAGATGGTGAAAGGAATGTCCCCCACCATTCCCTTCTTCAAATAACCAGGCAGAATTGATTGCGTAAAGTACGAATACTGTCATCTGACTCATCTCGTTATATGTTTCCCAAAGAGTTGCTTACAAGGGACACTGCCGAGATGGTGAAAGGAATGTCCCCCACCATTCCCTTCTTCAAATAGCCAGGCAGAATTGATTGCGTAAAGTACGAGTACTGTCATCTGACTCAACTCGTTATATGTTTCCCAAAGAGTTGCTTACAAGGGACACTGCCCAGATGGTGAAAGGAATGTCCCACTCCATTCCCTTCTTCAAATAGCCAGGTAGAATTGATTGCGAAAAGTACGAATACTGTCATCTGACTCATCTCGTTATATGTTTCTCAAAGAGTTGCTTACAAGGGACACTGCCCAGATGGTGAAAGGAATGTCCCCCACCATTCCCTTCTTCAAATAACCAGGCAGAATTGATTGCGTAAAGTACAGGTACTGTCATCTGACTCATCTCGTTATATGTTTCCCAAAGAGTTGCTTACAAGGGACACTGCCCAGATGGCGAAAGGAATGTCCCACTCCATTCCCTTCTTCAAATAGCCAGGCAGAATTGATTACGTAAAGTACGAGTACTGTCATCTGACTCATCTCGTTATATGTTTCCCAAAGAGTTGTTACAAGGGACACTACCCAGATGGTGAACGGAATGTCCCCCTCCATTCCCTTCTTCAAATAGCCAGGCAGAATTGATTGCGTAAAGTACGAGTACTGTCATCTGACTCATCTCGTTATATGTTTCCCAAAGAGTTGCTTACAAGGGACACTGCCCAGATGGTGAAAGGAATGTCCCCCACCATTCCCTTCTTCAAATAGCCAGGCAGAATTGATTGCGTAAAGTACGAGTACTGACATCTGACTCATCTCGTTATGTTTCCCAAAGAGTTGCTTACAAGGGACACTGCCCAGATGGTGAAAGGAATGTCCCACCCCATTCCCTTCTTCAAATAGCCAGGCAGAATTGATTGCGTAAAGTACGAGTACTATCATCTGACTCATCTCGTTATATGTTTCCCAAAGAGTTGCTTACAAGGGACACTACCCAGATGGTGAAAGGAATGTCCCCCACCATTCCCTTCTTCAAATAGCCAAGCAGAATTGATTGCGTAAATTACGAGTACTGTCATCTGACTCATCTCGTTATATGTTTCCCAAAGAGTTGCTTACAAGGGACACTGCCCAGATGGTGAAAGGAATGTCCCACTCCATTCCCTTCTTCAAATAGCCAGACAGAATTGATTGCGTAAAGTACGAGTACTGTCATCTGACTCATGTCGTTATATGTTTCCCAAAGAGTTGCTTACAAGGGACACTACCCAGATGGTGAAAGGAATGTCCCCCTCCATTCCCTTCTTGAAATAGCCAGGCAGAATTGATTGCGTAAATTACGAGTACTGTCATCTGACTCATCTCGTTATATGTTTCCCAAAGAGTTGCTTACAAGGGACACTGCCCAGATGGTGAAAGGAATGTCCCACTCCATTCCCTTCTTCAAATAGCCA
Source organism: Meconema thalassinum (assembly GCA_946902985.2). NCBI lineage: Eukaryota > Metazoa > Arthropoda > Insecta > Orthoptera > Tettigoniidae > Meconema > Meconema thalassinum. The sequence goes on from OX336388.2 coordinate 117,353,753, forward strand.
GGCAGAATTGATTGCGTAAAGTACGAGTACTGTCATCGGACTCATCTCGTTATATGTTTCCCAAAGAGTTGCTTACAAGGGACACTACCCAGATGGTGAATGGAATGTCCCACTCCATTCCCTTCTTCAAATAGCCAGGCAGAATTGATTGCGTAAAGTACGAGTACTGTCATCTGACTCATCTCGTTATATGTTTCCCAAAGAGTTGCTTACAAGGGACACTACCCAGATGGTGAATGGAATGTCCCACTCCATTCCCTTCTTCAAATAGCCAGGCAGAATTGATTGCGTAAAGTACGAGTACTGTCATCTGACTCATCTCGTTATATGTTTCCCAAAGAGTTGCTTACAAGGGACACTGCCCAGATGGTGAAAGGAATGTCCCCCACCATTCTCTTCTTCAAATAGCCAGGCAGAATTGATTGCGTAAAGTACGAGTACTGTCATCTGACTCATCTCGTTATGTTTCCCAAAGAGTTGCTTACAAGGGACACTGCCCAGATGGTGAAAGGAATGTCCCACCCCATTCCCTTCTTCAAATAGCCAGGCAGAATTGATTGCGTAAAGTACGAGTACTATCATCTGACTCATCTCGTTATATGTTTCCCAAAGAGTTGCTTACAAGGGACACTACCCAGATGGTGAAAGGAATGTCCCCCACCATTCCCTTCTTCAAATAGCCAGGCAGAATTGATTGCGTAAATTACGAGTACTGTCATCTGACTCGTCTCGTTATATGTTTCCCAAACAGTTGCTTACAAGGCACACTGCCCAGATGGTGAAAGTAATGTCCCACTCCATTCCCTTCTTCAAATAACCAGGCAGAATTGATTGCGTAAAGTACGAGTACTGTCATCTGACTCATGTCGTTATATGTTTCCCAAAGAGTTGCTTACAAGGGACACTGCCCAGATGGTGAAAGTAATGTCCCCCACCATTCCCTTCTTCAAATAGCCAGGCAGAATTGATTTGTAAAGTACGAGTACTGTCATCTGACTCATGTCGTTATATGTTTCCCAAAGTGTTGCTTACAAGGGACACTGCCCAGATGGTGAAAGTAATGTCCCCACCATTCCCTTCTTCAAATAGCCAGGCAGAATTGATTGCGTAAATTACGAGTACTGTCATCTGACTCATGTCGTTATATGTTTCCCAAAGAGTTGCTTACAAGGGACACTACCCAGATGGTGAAAGGAATGTCCCCCACCATTCCCTTCTTCAAATAGCCAGGCAGAATTGATTGCGTAAAGTACGAGTACTGTCATCTGACTCATCTCGTTATATGTTTCCCAAAGAGTTGCTTACAAGGGACACTGCCCAGATGGTGAAAGGAATGTCCCCCACCATTCCCTTCTTCATATAGCCAGGCAGCATTGCGTAAAGTACGAGTACTGTCATCTGACTCATCTCGTTATATGTTTCCCAAAGAGTTGCTTACAAGGGACACTGCCCAGATGGTGAAAGGAATGTCCCACTCCATTCCCTTCTTCAAATAACCAGGCAGAATTGATTGTGTAAAGTCCGAGTACTGTCATCTGACTCATCTCGTTATATGTTTCCCAAAGAGTTGCTTACAAGGGACACTACCGAGATGGTGAAAGGAATATCCCCCACCATTCCCTTCTTCAAATAGCCAGGCAGAATTGATTGCGTAAATTACGAATACTGTCATCTGACTCATCTCGTTATATGTTTCCCAAAGAGTTGCTTACAAGGGACACTGCCGAGATGGTGAAAGGAATGTCCCCCACCATTCCCTTCTTCAAATAGCCAGGCAGAATTGATTGTGTAAATTACGAGTACTGTCATCTGACTCATCTCGTTATATGTTTCCCAATGAGTTGCTTACAAGGGACACTGCCCAGATGGTGAAAGGAATGTCCCCCACCATTCCCTTCTTCAAATAACCAGGCAGAATTGATTGCGTAAAGTACGAATACTGTCATCTGGCTCATCTCGTTATATGTTTCCCAAAGAGTTGCTTACAAGGGACACTGCCGAGATGGTGAAAGGAATGTCCCCCACCATTCCCTTCTTCAAATAGCCAGGCAGAATTGATTGCGTAAAGTACGAGTACTGTCATCTGACTCAACTCGTTATATGTTTCCCAAAGAGTTGCTTACAAGGGACACTGCCCAGATGGTGAAAGGAATGTCCCACTCCATTCCCTTCTTCAAATAGCCAGGCAGAATTGATTGCGAAAAGTACGAATACTGTCATCTGACTCATCTCGTTATATGTTTCTCAAAGAGTTGCTTACAAGGGACACTGCCCAGATGGTGAAAGGAATGTCCCCCACCATTCCCTTCTTCAAATAACCAGGCAGAATTGATTGCGTAAAGTACAGGTACTGTCATCTGACTCATCTCGTTATATGTTTCCCAAAGAGTTGCTTACAAGGGACACTGCCCAGATGGCGAAAGGAATGTCCCACTCCATTCCCTTCTTCAAATAGCCAGGCAGAATTGATTACGTAAAGTACGAGTACTGTCATCTGACTCATCTCGTTATATGTTTCCCAAAGAGTTGCTTACAAGGGACACTACCCAGATGGTGAACGGAATGTCCCCCTCCATTCCCTTCTTCAAATAGCCAGGCAGAATTGATTGCGTAAAGTACGAGTACTGTCATCTGACTCATCTCGTTATATGTTTCCCAAAGAGTTGCTTACAAGGGACACTGCCCAGATGGTGAAAGGAATGTCCCCCACCATTCCCTTCTTCAAATAGCCAGGCAGAATTGATTGCGTAAAGTACGAGTACTGTCATCTGACTCATCTCGTTATGTTTCCCAAAGAGTTGCTTACAAGGGACACTGCCCAGATGGTGAAAGGAATGTCCCACCCCATTCCCTTCTTCAAATAGCCAGGCAGAATTGATTGCGTAAAGTACGAGTACTATCATCTGACTCATCTCGTTATATGTTTCCCAAAGAGTTGCTTACAAGGGACACTACCCAGATGGTGAAAGGAATGTCCCCCACCATTCCCTTCTTCAAATAGCCAGGCAGAATTGATTGCGTAAAGTACGAGTACTGTCATCTGACTCATCTCGTTATATGTTTCCCAAAGAGTTGCTTACAAGGGACACTGTCCAGATGGTGAAAGGAATGTTCCACTCCATTCCCTTCTTCAAATAGCCAGGCAGAATTGATTGCGTAAAGTACGAGTACTGTCATCTGACTCATCTCGTTATAAGTTTCCCAAAGAGTTGCTTACAAGGGACACTACCCAGATGGTGAAAGGAATGTCCCCCACCATTCCCTTCTTCAAATAGGCAGGCTGAATTGATTGCGTAAATTACGAGTACTGTCATCTGACTCATCTCGTTATATGTTTCCCAAAGAGTTGCTTACAAGGGACACTGCCCAGATGGTGAAAGTAATGTCCCACTCCATTCCCTTCTTCAAATAACCAGGCAGAATTGATTGCGTCAAGTACGAGTACTGTCATCTGACTCATGTCGTTATATGTTTCCCAAAGAGTTGCTTACAAGGGACACTGCCCAGATGGTGAAAATAATGTCCCCCACCATTCCCTTCTTCAAATAGCCAGGCAGAATTGATTTGTAAAGTTCGAGTACTGTCATCTGACTCATGTCGTTATATGTTTCCCAAAGAGTTGCTTACAAGGGACACTGCCCAGATGGTGAAAATAATGTCCCCCGCCTTTCCCTTCTTCAAATAGCCAGGCAGAATTGATTGCGTAAATTACGAGTACTGTCATCTGACTCATCTCGTTATATGTTTCCATAAGAGTTGCTTACAAGGGACACTGCCCAGATGGTGAAAGGAATGTCCCACTCCATTCCCTTCTTCAAATAGCCAGACAGAATTGATTGCGTAAAGTACGAGTACTGCCATCTGACTCATGTCGTTATATGTTTCCCAAAGAGTTGCTTACAAGGGACACTACCCAGATGGTGAAAGGAATGTCCCCCTCCATTCCCTTCTTGAAATAGCCAGGCAGAATTGATTGCGTTAATTACGAGTACTGTCATCTGACTCATCTCGTTATATGTTTCCCAAAGAGTTGCTTACAAGGGACACTGCCCAGATGGTGAAAGGAATTTCCCACTCCATTCCCTTCTTCAAATAGCCAGGCAGAATTGATTGCGTAAAGTACGAGTACTGTCATCTGACTCATCTCGTTATAAGTTTCCCAAAGAGTTGCTTACAAGGGACACTACCCAGATGGTGAAAGGAATGTCCCCCACCATTACCTTCTTCAAATAGGCAGGCAGAATTGATTGCGTAAATTACGAGTACTGTCATCTGACTCATGTCGTTATATGTTTCCCAAAGTGTTGCTTACAAGGGACACTGCCCAGATGGTGAAAGTAATGTCCCCACCATTCCCTTCTTCAAATAGCCAGGCAGAATTGATTGCGTAAATTACGAGTACTGTCATCTGACTCATGTCGTTATATGTTTCCCAAAGAGTTGCTTACAAGGGACACTACCCAGATGGTGAAAGGAATGTCCCCCACCATTCCCTTCTTCAAATAGCCAGGCAGAATTGATTGCGTAAAGTACGAGTACTGTCATCTGACTCATCTCGTTATTTGTTTCCCAAAGAGTTGCTTACAAGGGACACTGCCCAGATGGTGAAAGGAATGTCCCCCACCATTCCCTTCTTCAAATAGCCAGGCAGCATTGCGTAAAGTACGAGTACTGTCATCTGACTCATCTCGTTATATGTTTCCCAAAGAGTTGCTTACAAGGGACACTGCCCAGATGGTGAAAGGAATGTCCCACTCCATTCCCTTCTTCAAATAACCAGGCAGAATTGATTGTGTAAAGTCCGAGTACTGTCATCTGACTCATCTCGTTATATGTTTCCCAATGAGTTGCTTACAAGGGACACTGCCCAGATGGTGAAAGGAATGTCCCCCACCATTCCCTTCTTCAAATAACCAGGCAGAATTGATTGCGTAAAGTACGAATACTGTCATCTGACTCATCTCTTTATATGTTTCCCAAAGAGTTGCTAACAAGGGACACTGCCGAGATGGTGAAAGGAATGTCCCCCACCATTCCCTTCTTCAAATAGCCAGGCAGAATTGATTGCGTAAAGTACGAGTACTGTCATCTGACTCAACTCGTTATATGTTTCCCAAAGAGTTGCTTACAAGGGACACTGCCCAGATGGTGAAAGGAATGTCCCACTCCATTCCCTTCTTCAAATAGCCAGGCAGAATTGATTGCGAAAAGTACGAATACTGTCATCTGACTCATCTCGTTATATGTTTCTCAAAGAGTTGCTTACAAGGGACACTGCCCAGATGGTGAAAGGAATGTCCCCCACCATTCCCTTCTTCAAATAACCAGGCAGAATTGATTGCGTAAAGTACAGGTACTGTCATCTGACTCATCTCGTTATATGTTTCCCAAAGAGTTGCTTACAAGGGACACTGCCCAGATGGCGAAAGGAATGTCCCACTCCATTCCCTTCTTCAAATAGCCAGGCAGAATTGATTACGTAAAGTACGAGTACTGTCATCTGACTCATCTCGTTATATGTTTCCCAAAGAGTTGCTTACAAGGGACACTACCCAGATGGTGAACGGAATGTCCCCCTCCATTCCCTTCTTCAAATAGCCAGGCAGAATTGATTGCGTAAAGTACGAGTACTGTCATCTGACTCATCTCGTTATATGTTTCCCAAAGAGTTGCTTACAAGGGACACTGCCCAGATGGTGAAAGGAATGTCCCCCACCATTCCCTTCTTCAAATAGCCAGGCAGAATTGATTGCGTAAAGTACGAGTACTGTCATCTGACTCATCTCGTTATGTTTCCCAAAGAGTTGCTTACAAGGGACACTGCCCAGATGGTGAAAGGAATGTCCCACCCCATTCCCTTCTTCAAATAGCCAGGCAGAATTGATTGCGTAAAGTACGAGTACTATCATCTGACTCATCTCGTTATATGTTTCCCAAAGAGTTGCTTACAAGGGACACTACCCAGATGGTGAAAGGAATGTCCCCCACCATTCCCTTCTTCAAGTAGCCAGGCAGAATTGATTGCGTAAAGTACGAGTACTGTCATCTGACTCATCTCGTTATATGTTTCCCAAAGAGTTGCTTACAAGGGACACTGTCCAGATGGTGAAAGGAATGTCCCACTCCATTCCCTTCTTCAAATAGCCAGGCAGAATTGATTGCGTAAAGTACGAGTACTGTCATCTGACTCATCTCGTTATAAGTTTCCCAAAGAGCTGCTTACAAGGGACACTACCCAGATGGTGAAAGGAATGTCCCCCACCATTCCCTTCTTCAAATAGGCAGGCTGAATTGATTGCGTAAATTACGAGTACTGTCATCTGACTCATGTCGTTATATGTTTCCCAAAGAGTTGCTTACAAGGGACACTGCCCAGATGGTGAAAGTAATGTCCCACTCCATTCCCTTCTTCAAATAACCAGGCAGAATTGATTGCTTAAGTACGAGTACTGTCATCTGACTCATGTCGTTATATGTTTCCCAAAGAGTTGCTTACAAGGGACACTGCCCAGATGGTGAAAATAATGTCCCCCACCATTCCCTTCTTCAAATAGCCAGGCAGAATTGATTTGTAAAGTTCGAGTACTGTCATCTGACTCATGTCGTTATATGTTTCCCAAAGAGTTGCTTACAAGGGACACTGCCCAGATGGTGAAAATAATGTCCCCCGCCATTCCCTTCTTCAAATAGCCAGGCAGAATTGATTGCGTAAATTACGAGTACTGTCATCTGACTCATCTCGTTATATGTTTCCCAAAGAGTTGCTTACAAGGGACACTGCCCAGATGGTGAAAGGAATGTCCCACTCCATTCCCTTCTTCAAATAGCCAAGCAGAATTGATTGCGTAAATTACGAGTACTGTCATCTGACTCATCTCGTTATATGTTTCCCAAGGAGTTGCTTACAAGGGACACTGCCCAGATGGTGAAAGGAATGTCCCACTCCATTCCCTTCTTCAAATAGCCAGACAGAATTGATTGCGTAAAGTACGAGTACTGTCATCTGACTCATGTCGTTATATGTTTCCCAAAGAGTTGCTTACAAGGGACACTACCCAGATGGTGAAAGGAATGTCCCCCTCCATTCCCTTCTTGAAATAGCCAGGCAGAATTGATTGCGTAAATTACGAGTACTGTCATCTGACTCATCTCGCTATATGTTTCCCAAAGAGTTGCTTACAAGGGACACTGCCCAGATGGTGAAAGGAATGTCCCACTCCATTCCCTTCTTCAAATAGCCAGGCAGAATTGATTGCGTAAAGTACGAGTACTGTCATCTGACTCATCTCGTTATATGTTTCCCAAAGAGTTGCTTACAAGGGACACTACCCAGATGATGAATGGAATGTCCCACTCCATTCCCTTCTTCAAATAGCCAGGCAGAATTGATTGCGTAAAGTACGAGTACTGTCATCTGACTCATCTCGTTATATGATTCCCAAAGAGTTGCTTACAAGGGACACTACCCAGATGGTGAATGGAATGTCCCACTCCATTCCCTTCTTCAAATAGCCAGGCAGAATTGATTGCGTAAAGTACGAGTACTGTCATCTGACTCATCTCGTTATATGTTTCCCAAAGAGTTGCTTACAAGGGACACTGCCCAGATGGTGAAAGGAATGTCCCCCACCATTCCCTTCTTCAAATAGCCAGGCAGAATTGATTGCGTAAAGTACGAGTACTGTCATCTGACTCATCTCGTTATGTTTCCCAAAGAGTTGCTTACAAGGGACACTGCCCAGATGGTGAAAGGAATGTCCCACCCCATTCCCTTCTTCAAATAGCCAGGCAGAATTGATTGCGTAAAGTACGAGTACTATCATCTGACTCATCTCGTTATATGTTTCCCAAAGAGTTGCTTACAAGGGACACTACCCAGATGGTGAAAGGAATGTCCCCCACCATTCCCTTCTTCAAATAGCCAGGCAGAATTGATTGCGTAAAGTACGAGTACTGTCATCTGACTCATCTCGTTATATGTTTCCCAAAGAGTTGCTTACAAGGGACACTGTCCAGATGGTGAAAGGAATGTTCCACTCCATTCCCTTCTTCAAATAGCCAGGCAGAATTGATTGCGTAAAGTACGAGTACTGTCATCTGACTCATCTCGTTATAAGTTTCCCAAAGAGTTGCTTACAAGGGACACTACCCAGATGGTGAAAGGAATGTCCCCCACCATTCCCTTCTTCAAATAGGCAGGCAGAATTGATTGCGTAAATTACGAGTACTGTCATCTGACTCATCTCGTTATATGTTTCCCAAAGAGTTGCTTACAAGGCACACTGCCCAGATGGTGAAAGTAATGTCCCACTCCATTCCCTTCTTCAAATAACCAGGCAGAATTGATTGCGTAAAGTACGAGTACTGTCATCTGACTCATGTCGTTATACGTTTCCCAAAGAGTTGCTTACAAGGGACACTGCCCAGATGGTGAAAGTAATGTCCCCCACCATTCCCTTCTTCAAATAGCCAGGCAGAATTGATTTGTAAAGTACGAGTACTGTCATCTGACTCATGTCGTTATATGTTTCCCAAAGTGTTGCTTACAAGGGACACTGCCCAGATGGTGAAAGTAATGTCCCCACCATTCCCTTCTTCAAATAGCCAGGCAGAATTGATTGCGTAAATTACGAGTACTGTCATCTGACTCATGTCGTTATATGTTTCCCAAAGAGTTGCTTACAAGGGACACTACCCAGATGGTGAAAGGAATGTCCCCCACCATTCCCTTCTTCAAATAGCCAGGCAGAATTGATTGCGTAAAGTACGAGTACTGACATCTGACTCATCTCGTTATTTGTTTCCCAAAGAGTTGCTTACAAGGGACACTGCCCAGATGGTGAAAGGAATGTCCCCCACCATTCCCTTCTTCAAATAGCCAGGCAGCATTGCGTAAAGTACGAGTACTGTCATCTGACTCATCTCGTTATATGTTTCCCAAAGAGTTGCTTACAAGGGACACTGCCCAGATGGTGAAAGGAATGTCCCACTCCATTCCCTTCTTCAAATAACCAGGCAGAATTGATTGTGTAAAGTCCGAGTACTGTCATCTGATTCATCTCGTTATATGTTTCCCAAAGAGTTGCTTACAAGGGACACTACCGAGATGGTGAAAGGAATGTCCCCCACCATTCCCTTCTTCAAATAGCCAGGCAGAATTGATTGCGTAAAGTACGAATACTGTCATCTGACTCATCTCGTTATATGTTTCCCAAAGAGTTGCTTACAAGGGACACTGCCGAGATGGTGAAAGGAATGTCCCCCACCATTCCCTTCTTCAAATAGCCAGGCAGAATTGATTGTGTAAAGTACGAGTACTGTCATCTGACTCATCTCGTTATATGTTTCCCAATGAGTTGCTTACAAGGGACACTGCCCAGATGGTGAAAGGAATGTCCCACTCCATTCCCTTCTTCAAATAACCAGGCAGAATTGATTGCGAAAAGTACGAATACTGTCATCTGACTCATCTCGTTATATGATTCTCAAAGAGTTGCTTACAAGGGACACTGCCCAGATGGTGAAAGGAATGTCCCCCACCATTCCCTTCTTCAAATAACCAGGCAGAATTGATTGCGTAAAGTACAGGTACTGTCATCTGACTCATCTCGTTATATGTTTCCCAAAGAGTTGCTTACAAGGGACACTGCCCAGATGGCGAAAGGAATGTCCCACTCCATTCCCTTCTTCAAATAGCCAGGCAGAATTGATTACGTAAAGTACGAGTACTGTCATCTGACTCATCTCGTTATATGTTTCCCAAAGAGTTGCTTACAAGGGACACTACCCAGATGGTGAACGGAATGTCCCCCTCCATTCCCTTCTTCAAATAGCCAGGCAGAATTGATTGCGTAAAGTACGAGTACTGTCATCTGACTCATCTCGTTATATGTTTCCCAAAGAGTTGCTTACAAGGGACACTGCCCAGATGGTGAAAGGAATGTCCCCCACCATTCCCTTCTTCAAATAGCCAGGCAGAATTGATTGCGTAAAGTACGAGTACTGTCATCTGACTCATCTCGTTATGTTTCCCAAAGAGTTGCTTACAAGGGACACTGCCCAGATGGTGAAAGGAATGTCCCACCCCATTCCCTTCTTCAAATAGCCAGGCAGAATTGATTGCGTAAAGTACGAGTACTATCATCTGACTCATCTCGTTATATGTTTCCCAAAGAGTTGCTTACAAGGGACACTACCCAGATGGTGAAAGGAATGTCCCCCACCATTCCCTTCTTCAAATAGCCAGGCAGAATTGATTGCGTAAAGTACGAGTACTGTCATCTGACTCATCTCGTTATATGTTTCCCAAAGAGTTGCTTACAAGGGACACTGTCCAGATGGTGAAAGGAATGTCCCACTCCATTCCCTTCTTCAAATAGCCAGGCAGAATTGATTGCGTAAAGTACGAGTACTGTCATCTGACTCATCTCGTTATAAGTTTCCCAAAGAGTTGCTTACAAGGGACACTACCCAGATGGTGAAAGGAATGTCCCCCACCATTCCCTTCTTCAAATAGGCAGGCTGAATTGATTGCGTAAATTACGAGTTCTGTCATCTGACTCATCTCGTTATATGTTTCCCAAAGAGTTGCTTACAAGGGACACTGCCCAGATGGTGAAAGTACTGTCCCACTCCATTCCCTTCTTCAAATAACCAGGCAGAATTGATTGCGTAAAGTACGAGTACTGTCATCTGACTCATGTCGTTATATGTTTCCCAAAGAGTTGCTTACAAGGGACACTGCCCAGATGGTGAAAGGAATGTCCCACTCCATTCCCTTCTTCAAATAGCCAGACAGAATTGATTGCGTAAAGTACGAGTACTGTCATCTGACTCATGTCGTTATATGTTTCCCAAAGAGTTGCTTACAAGGGACACTACCCAGATGGTGAAAGGAATGTCCCCCTCCATTCCCTTCTTGAAATAGCCAGGCAGAATTGATTGCGTAAATTACGAGTACTGTCATCTGACTCATCTCGTTATATGTTTCCCAAAGAGTTGCTTACAAGGGACACTGCCCAGATGGTGAAAGGAATGTCCCACCCCATTCCCTTCTTCAAATAGCCAGGCAGAATTGATTGCGTAAAGTACGAGTACTATCATCTGACTCATCTCGTTATATGTTTCCCAAAGAGTTGCTTACAAGGGACACTACCCAGATGGTGAAAGGAATGTCCCCCACCATTCCCTTCTTCAAATAGCCAGGCAGAATTGATTGCGTAAAGTACGAGTACTGTCATCTGACTCATCTCGTTATATGTTTCCCAAAGAGTTGCTTACAAGGGACACTGTCCAGATGGTGAAAGGAATGTCCCACTCCATTCCCTTCTTCAAATAGCCAGGCAGAATTGATTGCGTAAAGTACGAGTACTGTCATCTGACTCATCTCGTTATAAGTTTCCCAAAGAGTTGCTTACAAGGGACACTACCCAGATGGTGAAAGGAATGTCCCCCACCATTCCCTTCTTCAAATAGGCAGGCTGAATTGATTGCGTAAATTACGAGTACTGTCATCTGACTCATCTCGTTATATGTTTCCCAAAGAGTTGCTTACAAGGGACACTGCCCAGATGGTGAATGTAATGTCCCACTCCATTCCCTTCTTCAAATAACCAGGCAGAATTGATTGCGTAAAGTACGAGTACTGTCATCTGACTCATGTCGTTATATGTTTCCCAAAGAGTTGCTTACAAGGGACACTGCCCAGATGGTGAAAATAATGTCCCCCACCATTCCCTTCTTCAAATAGCCAGGCAGAATTGATTTGTAAAGTTCGAGTACTGTCATCTGACTCATGTCGTTATATGTTTCCCAAAGAGTTGCTTACAAGGGACACTGCCCAGATGGTGAAAATAATGTCCCCCGCCATTCCCTTCTTCAAATAGCCAGGCAGAATTGATTGCGTAAATTACGAGTACTGTCATCTGACTCATCTCGTTATATGTTTCCCAGAGAGTTGCTTACAAGGGACACTGCCCAGATGGTGTAAGGAATGTCCCACTCCATTCCCTTCTTCAAATAGCCAAGCAGAATTGATTGCGTAAATTACGAGTACTGTCATCTGACTCATCTCGTTATATGTTTCCCAAAGAGTTGCTTACAAGGGACACTGCCCAGATGGTGAAAGGAATGTCCCACTCCATTCCCTTCTTCAAATAGCCAGACAGAATTGATTGCGTAAAGTACGAGTACTGTCATCTGACTCATGTCGTTATATGTTTCCCAAAGAGTTGCTTACAAGGGACACTACCCAGATGGTGAAAGGAATGTCCGCCTCCATTCCCTTCTTGAAATAGGCAGGCAGAATTGATTGCGTAAATTACGAGTACTGTCATCTGACTCATCTCGTTATATGTTTCCCAAAGAGTTGCTTACAAGGCACACTGCCCAGATGGTGAAAGTAATGTCCCACTCCATTCCCTTCTTCAAATAACCAGGCAGAATTGATTGCGTAAAGTACGAGTACTGTCATCTGACTCATGTCGTTATATGTTTCCCAAAGAGTTGCTTACAAGGGACACTGCCCAGATGGTGAAAGTAATGTCCCCCACCATTCCCTTCTTCAAATAGCCAGGCAGAATTGATTTGTAAAGTACGAGTACTGTCATCTGACTCATGTCGTTATATGTTTCCCAAAGTGTTGCTTACAAGGGACACTGCCCAGATGGTGAAAGTAATGTCCCCACCATTCCCTTCTTCAAATAGCCAGGCAGAATTGATTGCGTAAATTACGAGTACTGTCATCTGACTCATGTCGTTATATGTTTCCCAAAGAGTTGCTTACAAGGGACACTACCCAGATGGTGAAAGGAATGTCCCCCACCATTCCCTTCTTCAAATAGCCAGGCAGAATTGATTGCGTAAAGTACGAGTACTGACATCTGACTCATCTCGTTATTTGTTTCCCAAAGAGTTGCTTACAAGGGACACTGCCCAGATGGTGAAAGGAATGTCCCCCACCATTCCCTTCTTCAAATAGCCAGGCAGCATTGCGTAAAGTACGAGTACTGTCATCTGACTCATCTCGTTATATGTTTCCCAAAGAGTTGCTTACAAGGGACACTGCCCAGATGGTGAAAGGAATGTCCCACTCCATTCCCTTCTTCAAATAACCAGGCAGAACTGATTGTGTAAAGTCCGAGTACTGTCATCTGATTCATCTCGTTATATGTTTCCCAAAGAGTTGCTTACAAGGGACACTACCGAGATGGTGAAAGGAATGTCCCCCACCATTCCCTTCTTCAAATAGCCAGGCAGAATTGATTGCGTAAAGTACGAATACTGTCATCTGACTCATCTCGTTATATGTTTCCCAAAGAGTTGCTTACAAGGGACACTGCCGAGATGGTGAAAGGAATGTCCCCCACCATTCCCTTCTTCAAATAGCCAGGCAGAATTGATTGTGTAAAGTACGAGTACTGTCATCTGACTCATCTCGTTATATGTTTCCCAATGAGTTGCTTACAAGGGACACTGCCCAGATGGTGAAAGGAATGTCCCACTCCATTCCCTTCTTCAAATAACCAGGCAGAATTGATTGCGAAAAGTACGAATACTGTCATCTGACTCATCTCGTTATATGTTTCTCAAAGAGTTGCTTACAAGGGACACTGCCCAGATGGTGAAAGGAATGTCCCCCACCATTCCCTTCTTCAAATAACCAGGCAGAATTGATTGCGTAAAGTACAGGTACTGTCATCTGACTCATCTCGTTATATGTTTCCCAAAGAGTTGCTTACAAGGGACACTGCCCAGATGGCGAAAGGAATGTCCCACTCCATTCCCTTCTTCAAATAGCCAGGCAGAATTGATTACGTAAAGTACGAGTACTGTCATCTGACTCATCTCGTTATATGTTTCCCAAAGAGTTGCTTACAAGGGACACTACCCAGATGGTGAACGGAATGTCCCCCTCCATTCCCTTCTTCAAATAGCCAGGCAGAATTGATTGCGTAAAGTACGAGTACTGTCATCTGACTCATCTCGTTATATGTTTCCCAAAGAGTTGCTTACAAGGGACACTGCCCAGATGGTGAAAGGAATGTCCCCCACCATTCCCTTCTTCAAATAGCCAGGCAGAATTGATTGCGTAAAGTACGAGTACTGTCATCTGACTCATCTCGTTATGTTTCCCAAAGAGTTGCTTACAAGGGACACTGCCCAGATGGTGAAAGGAATGTCCCACCCCATTCCCTTCTTCAAATAGCCAGGCAGAATTGATTGCGTAAAGTACGAGTACTATCATCTGACTCATCTCGTTATATGTTTCCCAAAGAGTTGCTTACAAGGGACACTACCCAGATGGTGAAAGGAATGTCCCCCACCATTCCCTTCTTCAAATAGCCAGGCAGAATTGATTGCGTAAAGTACGAGTACTGTCATCTGACTCATCTCGTTATATGTTTCCCAAAGAGTTGCTTACAAGGGACACTGTCCAGATGGTGAAAGGAATGTCCCACTCCATTCCCTTCTTCAAATAGCCAGGCAGAATTGATTGCGTAAAGTACGAGTACTGTCATCTGACTCATCTCGTTATAAGTTTCCCAAAGAGTTGCTTACAAGGGACACTACCCAGATGGTGAAAGGAATGTCCCCCACCATTCCCTTCTTCAAATAGGCAGGCTGAATTGATTGCGTAAATTACGAGTACTGTCATCTGACTCATCTCGTTATATGTTTCCCAAAGAGTTGCTTACAAGGGACACTGCCCAGATGGTGAAAGTAATGTCCCACTCCATTCCCTTCTTCAAATAACCAGGCAGAATTGATTGCGTAAAGTACGAGTACTGTCATCTGACTCATGTCGTTATATGTTTCCCAAAGAGTTGCTTACAAGGGACACTGCCCAGATGGTGAAAGGAATGTCCCACTCCATTCCCTTCTTCAAATAGCCAGACAGAATTGATTGCGTAAAGTACGAGTACTGTCATCTGACTCATGTCGTTATATGTTTCCCAAAGAGTTGCTTACAAGGGACACTACCCAGATGGTGAAAGGAATGTCCCCCTCCATTCCCTTCTTGAAATAGCCAGGCAGAATTGATTGCGTAAATTACGAGTACTGTCATCTGACTCATCTCGTTATATGTTTCCCAAAGAGTTGCTTACAAGGGACACTGCCCAGATGGTGAAAGGAATGTCCCACCCCATTCCCTTCTTCAAATAGCCAGGCAGAATTGATTGCGTAAAGTACGAGTACTATCATCTGACTCATCTCGTTATATGTTTCCCAAAGAGTTGCTTACAAGGGACACTACCCAGATGGTGAAAGGAATGTCCCCCACCATTCCCTTCTTCAAATAGCCAGGCAGAATTGATTGCGTAAAGTACGAGTACTGTCATCTGACTCATCTCGTTATATGTTTCCCAAAGAGTTGCTTACAAGGGACACTGTCCAGATGGTGAAAGGGATGTCCACTCCATTCCCTTCTTCAAATAGCCAGGCAGAATTGATTGCGTAAAGTACGAGTACTGTCATCTGACTCATCTCGTTATAAGTTTCCCAAAGAGTTGCTTACAAGGGACACTACCCAGATGGTGAAAGGAATGTCCCCCACCATTCCCTTCTTCAAATAGGCAGGCTGAATTGATTGCGTAAATTACGAGTACTGTCATCTGACTCATCTCGTTATATGTTTCCCAAAGAGTTGCTTACAAGGGACACTGCCCAGATGGTGAAAGTAATGTCCCACTCCATTCCCTTCTTCAAATAACCAGGCAGAATTGATTGCGTAAAGTACGAG
Organism: Meconema thalassinum; assembly: GCA_946902985.2. Lineage (NCBI taxonomy): Eukaryota > Metazoa > Arthropoda > Insecta > Orthoptera > Tettigoniidae > Meconema > Meconema thalassinum. The sequence goes on from OX336388.2 coordinate 117,369,495, forward strand.
TACTGTCATCTGACTCATCTCGTTATATGTTTCCCAAAGAGTTGCTTACAAGGGACACTGCCCAGATGGTGAAAATAATGTCCCCCACCATTCCCTTCTTCAAATAGCCAGGCAGAATTGATTTGTAAAGTTCGAGTACTGTCATCTGACTCATGTCGTTATATGTTTCCCAAAGAGTTGCTTACAAGGGACACTGCCCAGATGGTGAAAATAATGTCCCCCGCCATTCCCTTCTTCAAATAGCCAGGCAGAATTGATTGCGTAAATTACGAGTACTGTCATCTGACTCATCTCGTTATATGTTTCCCAGAGAGTTGCTTACAAGGGACACTGCCCAGATGGTGTAAGGAATGTCCCACTCCATTCCCTTCTTCAAATAGCCAAGCAGAATTGATTGCGTAAATTACGAGTACTGTCATCTGACTCATCTCGTTATATGTTTCCCAAAGAGTTGCTTACAAGGGACACTGCCCAGATGGTGAAAGGAATGTCCCACTCCATTCCCTTCTTCAAATAGCCAGACAGAATTGATTGCGTAAAGTACGAGTACTGTCATCTGACTCATGTCGTTATATGTTTCCCAAAGAGTTGCTTACAAGGGACACTACCCAGATGGTGAAAGGAATGTCCCCCTCCATTCCCTTCTTGAAATAGCCAGGCAGAATTGATTGCGTAAATTACGAGTACTGTCATCTGACTCATCTCGTTATATGTTTCCCAAAGAGTTGCTTACAAGGGACACTGCCCAGATGGTGAAAGGAATGTCCCACTCCATTCCCTTCTTCAAATAGCCAGGCAGAATTGATTGCGTAAAGTACGAGTACTGTCATCTGACTCATCTCGTTATATGTTTCCCAAAGAGTTGCTTACAAGGGACACTACCCAGATGGTGAATGGAATGTCCCACTCCATTCCCTTCTTCAAATAGCCAGGCAGAATTGATTGCGTAAAGTACGAGTACTGTCATCTGACTCATCTCGTTATATGTTTCCCAAAGAGTTGCTTACAAGGGACACTACCCAGATGGTGAATGGAATGTCCCACTCCATTCCCTTCTTCAAATAGCCAGGCAGAATTGATTGCGTAAAGTACGAGTACTGTCATCTGACTCATCTCGTTATATGTTTCCCAAAGATTTGCTTACAAGGGACACTGCCCAGATGGTGAAAGGAATGTCCCCCACCATTCCCTTCTTCAAATAGCCAGGCAGAATTGATTGCGTAAAGTACGAGTACTGTCATCTGACTCATCTCGTTATGTTTCCCAAAGAGTTGCTTACAAGGGACACTGCCCAGATGGTGAAAGGAATGTCCCACCCCATTCCCTTCTTCAAATAGCCAGGCAGAATTGATTGCGTAAAGTACGAGTACTATCATCTGACTCATCTCGTTATATGTTTCCCAAAGAGTTGCTTACAAGGGACACTACCCAGATGGTGAAAGGAATGTCCCCCACCATTCCCTTCTTCAAATAGCCAGGCAGAATTGATTGCGTAAAGTACGAGTACTGTCATCTGACTCATCTCGTTATATGTTTCCCAAAGAGTTGCTTACAAGGGACACTGTCCAGATGGTGAAAGGAATGTCCCACTCCATTCCCTTCTTCAAATAGCCAGGCAGATTTGATTGCGTAAAGTACGAGTACTGTCATCTGACTCATCTCGTTATAAGTTTCCCAAAGAGTTGCTTACAAGGGACACTACCCAGATGGTGAAAGGAATGTCCCCCACCATTCCCTTCTTCAAATAGGCAGGCAGAATTGTTTGCGTAAATTACGAGTACTGTCATCTGACTCATCTCGTTATATGTTTCCCAAAGAGTTGCTTACAAGGCACACTGCCCAGATGGTGAAAGTAATGTCCCACTCCATTCCCTTCTTCAAATAACCAGGCAGAATTGATTGCGTAAATTACGAGTACTGTCATCTGACTCATGTCGTTATATGTTTCCCAAAGAGTTGCTTACAAGGGACACTGCCCAGATGGTGAAAGTAATGTCCCCCACCATTCCCTTCTTCAAATAGCCAGGCAGAATTGATTTGTAAAGTACGAGTACTGTCATCTGACTCATGTCGTTATATGTTTCCCAAAGTGTTGCTTACAAGGGACACTGCCCAGATGGTGAAAGTAATGTCCCCACCATTCCCTTCTTCAAATAGCCAGGCAGAATTGATTGCGTAAATTACGAGTACTGTCATCTGACTCATGTCGTTATATGTTTCCCAAAGAGTTGCTTACAAGGGACACTACCCAGATGGTGAAAGGAATGTCCCCCACCATTCCCTTCTTCAAATAGCCAGGCAGAATTGATTGCGTAAAGTACGAGTACTGTCATCTGACTCATCTCGTTATTTGTTTCCCAAAGAGTTGCTTACAAGGGACACTACCGAGATGGTGAAAGGAATGTCCCCCACCATTCCCTTCTTCAAATAGCCAGGCAGAATTGATTGCGTAAAGTACGAATACTGTCATCTGACTCATCTCGTTATATGTTTCCCAAAGAGTTGCTTACAAGGGACACTGCCGAGATGGTGAAAGTAATGTCCCCCACCATTCCCTTCATCAAATAGCCAGGCAGAATTGATTTGTAAAGTACGAGTACTGTCATCTGACTCATGTCGTTATATGTTTCCCAAAGTGTTGCTTACAAGGGACACTGCCCAGATGGTGAAAGGAATGTCCCCCACCATTCCCTTCTTCAAATAGCCAGGCAGCATTGCGTAAAGTACGAGTACTGTCATCTGACTCATCTCGTTATATGTTTCCCAAAGAGTTGCTTACAAGGGACACTGCCCAGATGGTGAAAGGAATGTCCCACTCCATTCCCTTCTTCAAATAACCAGGCAGAATTGATTGTGTAAAGTCCGAGTACTCTCATCTGACTCATCTCGTTATATGTTTCCCAAAGAGTTGCTTACAAGGGACACTGCCCAGATGGTGAAAGGAATGTCCCACCCCATTCCCTTCTTCAAATAGCCAGGCAGAATTGATTGCGTAAAGTACGAGTACTATCATCTGACTCATCTCGTTATATGTTTCCCAAAGAGTTGCTTACAAGGGACACTACCCAGATGGTGAAAGGAATGTCCCCCACCATTCCCTTCTTCAAATAGCCAGGCAGCATTGCGTAAAGTACGAGTACTGTCATCTGACTCATCTCGTTATATGTTTCCCAAAGAGTTGCTTACAAGGGACACTGTCCAGATGGTGAAAGGAATGTCCCACTCCATTCCCTTCTTCAAATAGCCAGGCAGAATTGATTGCGTAAAGTACGAGTACTGTCATCTGACTCATCTCGTTATAAGTTTCCCAAAGAGTTGCTTACAAGGGACACTACCCAGATGGTGAAAGGAATGTCCCCCACCATTCCCTTCTTCAAATAGGCAGGCAGAATTGATTGCGTAAATTACGAGTACTGTCATCTGACTCATCTCGTTATATGTTTCCCAAAGAGTTGCTTACAAGGCACACTGCCCAGATGGTGAAAGTAATGTCCCACTCCATTCCCTTCTTCAAATAACCAGGCAGAATTGATTGCGTAAATTACGAGTACTGTCATCTGACTCATGTCGTTATATGTTTCCCAAAGAGTTGCTTACAAGGGACACTGCCCAGATGGTGAAAGTAATGTCCCCCACCATTCCCTTCTTCAAATAGCCAGGCAGAATTGATTTGTAAAGTACGAGTACTGTCATCTGACTCATGTCGTTATATGTTTCCCAAAGTGTTGCTTACAAGGGACACTGCCCAGATGGTGAAAGTAATGTCCCCACCATTCCCTTCTTCAAATAGCCAGGCAGAATTGATTGCGTAAATTACGAGTACTGTCATCTGACTCATGTCGTTATATGTTTCCCAAAGAGTTGCTTACAAGGGACACTACCCAGATGGTGAAAGGAATGTCCCCCACCATTCCCTTCTTCAAATAGCCAGGCAGAATTGATTGCGTAAAGTACGAGTACTGTCATCTGACTCATCTCGTTATTTGTTTCCCAAAGAGTTGCTTACAAGGGACACTACCGAGATGGTGAAAGGAATGTCCCCCACCATTCCCTTCTTCAAATAGCCAGGCAGAATTGATTGCGTAAAGTACGAATACTGTCATCTGACTCATCTCGTTATATGTTTCCCAAAGAGTTGCTTACAAGGGACACTGCCGAGATGGTGAAAGTAATGTCCCCCACCATTCCCTTCTTCAAATAGCCAGGCAGAATTGATTGCGTAAATTACGAGTACTGTCATCTGACTCATCTCGTTATATGTTTCCCAAAGTGTTGCTTACAAGGGACACTGCCCAGATGGTGAAAGGAATGTCCCCCACCATTCCCTTCTTCAAATAGCCAGGCAGCATTGCGTAAAGTACGAGTACTGTCATCTGACTCATCTCGTTATATGTTTCCCAAAGAGTTGCTTACAAGGGACACTGCCCAGATGGTGAAAGGAATGTCCCACTCCATTCCCTTCTTCAAATAACCAGGCAGAATTGATTGTGTAAAGTCCGAGTACTGTCATCTGACTCATCTCGTTATATGTTTCCCAAAGAGTTGCTTACAAGGGACACTACCGAGATGGTGAAAGGAATGTCCCCCACTATTCCCTTCTTCAAATAGCCAGGCAGAATTGATTGCGTAAAGTACGAATACTGTCATCTGACTCATCTCGTTATATGTTTCCCAAAGAGTTGCTTACAAGGGACACTGCCGAGATGGTGAAAGGAATGTCCCCCACCATTCCCTTCTTCAAATAGCCAGGTAGAATTGATTGCGAAAAGTACGAATACTGTCATCTGACTCATCTCGTTATATGTTTCTCAAAGAGTTGCTTACAAGGGACACTGCCCAGATGGTGAAAGGAATGTCCCCCACCATTCCCTTCTTCAAATAACCAGGCAGAATTGATTGCGTAAAGTACAGGTACTGTCATCTGACTCATCTCGTTATATGTTTCCCAAAGAGTTGCTTACAAGGGACACTGCCCAGATGGCGAAAGGAATGTCCCACTCCATTCCCTTCTTCAAATAGCCAGGCAGAATTGATTACGTAAAGTACGAGTACTGTCATCTGACTCATCTCGTTATATTTTTCCCAAAGAGTTGCTTACAAGGGACACTACCCAGATGGAGAACGGAATGTCCCCCTCCAGTCCCTTCTTCAAATAGCCAGGCAGAATTGATTGCGTAAAGTACGAGTACTGTCATCTGACTCATCTCGTTATATGTTTCCCAAAGAGTTGCTTACAAGGGACACTGCCCAGATGGTGAAAGGAATGTCCCCCACCATTCCCTTCTTCAAATAGCCAGGCAGAATTGATTGCGTAAAGTACGAGTACTGTCATCTGACTCATCTCGTTATGTTTCCCAAAGAGTTGCTTACAAGGGACACTGCTCAGATGGTGAAAGGAATGTCCCACCCCATTCCCTTCTTCAAATAGCCAGGCAGAATTGATTGCGTAAAGTACGAGTACTATCATCTGACTCATCTCGTTATATGTTTCCCAAAGAGTTGCTTACAAGGGACACTACCCAGATGGTGAAAGGAATGTCCCCCACCATTCCCTTCTTCAAATAGCCAAGCAGAATTGATTGCGTAAATTACGAGTACTGTCATCTGACTCATCTCGTTATATGTTTCCCAAAGAGTTGCTTACAAGGGACACTGCCCAGATGGTGAAAGGAATGTCCCACTCCATTCCCTTCTTCAAATAGCCAGACAGAATTGATTGCGTAAAGTACGAGTACTGTCATCTGACTCATGTCGTTATATGTTTCCCAAAGAGTTGCTTACAAGGGACACTACCCAGATGGTGAAAGGAATGTCCCCCTCCATTCCCTTCTTGAAATAGCCAGGCAGAATTGATTGCGTAAATTACGAGTACTGTCATCTGACTCATGTCGTTATATGTTTCCCAAAGAGTTGCTTACAAGGGACACTACCCAGATGGTGAAAGGAATGTCCCCCACCATTCCCTTCTTCAAATAGGCAGGCAGCATTGCGTCAAGTACGAGTACTGTCATCTGACTCATCTCGTTATATGTTTCCCAAAGAGTTGCTTACAAGGGACACTGCCCAGATGGTGAAAGGAATGTCCCACTCCATTCCCTTCTTCAAATAACCAGGCAGAATTGATTGTGTAAAGTCCGAGTACTCTCATCTGACTCATCTCGTTATATGTTTCCCAAAGAGTTGCTTACAAGGGACACTACCGAGATGGTGAAAGGAATGTCCCCCACCATTCCCTTCTTCAAATAGCCAGGCAGAATTGATTGCGTAAAGTACGAATACTGTCATCTGACTCATCTCGTTATATGTTTCCCAAAGAGTTGCTTACAAGGGACACTGCCGAGATGGTGAAAGGAATGTCCCCCACCATTCCCTTCTTCAAATAGCCAGGCAGAATTGATTGTGTAAAGTACGAGTACTGTCATCTGACTCATCTCGTTATATGTTTCCCAATGAGTTGCTTACAAGGGACACTGCCCAGATGGTGAAAGGAATGTCCCCCACCATTCCCTTCTTCAAATAACCAGGCAGAATTGATTGCGTAAAGTACGAATACTGTCATCTGACTCATCTCGTTATATGTTTCCCAAAGAGTTGCTTACAAGGGACACTGCCGAGATGGTGAAAGGAATGTCCCCCACCATTCCCTTCTTCAAATAGCCAGGCAGAATTGATTGCGTAAAGTACGAGTACTGTCATCTGACTCAACTCGTTATATGTTTCCCAAAGAGTTGCTTACAAGGGACACTGCCCAGATGGTGAAAGGAATGTCCCACTCCATTCCCTTCTTCAAATAGCCAGGTAGAATTGATTGCGAAAAGTACGAATACTGTCATCTGACTCATCTCGTTATATGTTTCTCAAAGAGTTGCTTACAAGGGACACTGCCCAGATGGTGAAAGGAATGTCCCCCACCATTCCCTTCTTCAAATAACCAGGCAGAATTGATTGCGTAAAGTACAGGTACTGTCATCTGACTCATCTCGTTATATGTTTCCCAAAGAGTTGCTTACAAGGGACACTGCCCAGATGGCGAAAGGAATGTCCCACTCCATTCCCTTCTTCAAATAGCCAGGCAGAATTGATTACGTAAAGTACGAGTACTGTCATCTGACTCATCTCGTTATATGTTTCCCAAAGAGTTGCTTACAAGGGACACTACCCAGATGGTGAACGGAATGTCCCCCTCCATTCCCTTCTTCAAATAGCCAGGCAGAATTGATTGCGTAAAGTACGAGTACTGTCATCTGACTCATCTCGTTATATGTTTCCCAAAGAGTTGCTTACAAGGGACACTGCCCAGATGGTGAAAGGAATGTCCCCCACCATTCCCTTCTTCAAATAGCCAGGCAGAATTGATTGCGTAAAGTACGAGTACTGACATCTGACTCATCTCGTTATGTTTCCCAAAGAGTTGCTTACAAGGGACACTGCCCAGATGGTGAAAGGAATGTCCCACCCCATTCCCTTCTTCAAATAGCCAGGCAGAATTGATTGCGTAAAGTACGAGTACTATCATCTGACTCATCTCGTTATATGTTTCCCAAAGAGTTGCTTACAAGGGACACTACCCAGATGGTGAAAGGAATGTCCCCCACCATTCCCTTCTTCAAATAGCCAAGCAGAATTGATTGCGTAAATTACGAGTACTGTCATCTGACTCATCTCGTTATATGTTTCCCAAAGAGTTGCTTACAAGGGACACTGCCCAGATGGTGAAAGGAATGTCCCACTCCATTCCCTTCTTCAAATAGCCAGACAGAATTGATTGCGTAAAGTACGAGTACTGTCATCTGACTCATGTCGTTATATGTTTCCCAAAGAGTTGCTTACAAGGGACACTACCCAGATGGTGAAAGGAATGTCCCCCTCCATTCCCTTCTTGAAATAGCCAGGCAGAATTGATTGCGTAAATTACGAGTACTGTCATCTGACTCATCTCGTTATATGTTTCCCAAAGAGTTGCTTACAAGGGACACTGCCCAGATGGTGAAAGGAATGTCCCACTCCATTCCCTTCTTCAAATAGCCAGGCAGAATTGATTGCGTAAAGTACGAGTACTGTCATCTGACTCATCTCGTTATATGTTTCCCAAAGAGTTGCTTACAAGGGACACTACCCAGATGGTGAATGGAATGTCCCACTCCATTCCCTTCTTCAAATAGCCAGGCAGAATTGATTGCGTAAAGTACGAGTACTGTCATCTGACTCATCTCGTTATATGTTTCCCAAAGAGTTGCTTACAAGGGACACTACCCAGATGGTGAATGGAATGTCCCACTCCATTCCCTTCTTCAAATAGCCAGGCAGAATTGATTGCGTAAAGTACGAGTACTGTCATCTGACTCATCTCGTTATATGTTTCCCAAAGAGTTGCTTACAAGGGACACTGCCCAGATGGTGAAAGGAATGTCCCCCACCATTCTCTTCTTCAAATAGCCAGGCAGAATTGATTGCGTAAAGTACGAGTACTGTCATCTGACTCATCTCGTTATGTTTCCCAAAGAGTTGCTTACAAGGGACACTGCCCAGATGGTGAAAGGAATGTCCCACCCCATTCCCTTCTTCAAATAGCCAGGCAGAATTGATTGCGTAAAGTACGAGTACTATCATCTGACTCATCTCGTTATATGTTTCCCAAAGAGTTGCTTACAAGGGACACTACCCAGATGGTGAAAGGAATGTCCCCCACCATTCCCTTCTTCAAATAGCCAGGCAGAATTGATTGCGTAAATTACGAGTACTGTCATCTGACTCGTCTCGTTATATGTTTCCCAAAGAGTTGCTTACAAGGCACACTGCCCAGATGGTGAAAGTAATGTCCCACTCCATTCCCTTCTTCAAATAACCAGGCAGAATTGATTGCGTAAAGTACGAGTACTGTCATCTGACTCATGTCGTTATATGTTTCCCAAAGAGTTGCTTACAAGGGACACTGCCCAGATGGTGAAAGTAATGTCCCCCACCATTCCCTTCTTCAAATAGCCAGGCAGAATTGATTTGTAAAGTACGAGTACTGTCATCTGACTCATGTCGTTATATGTTTCCCAAAGTGTTGCTTACAAGGGACACTGCCCAGATGGTGAAAGTAATGTCCCCACCATTCCCTTCTTCAAATAGCCAGGCAGAATTGATTGCGTAAATTACGAGTACTGTCATCTGACTCATGTCGTTATATGTTTCCCAAAGAGTTGCTTACAAGGGACACTACCCAGATGGTGAAAGGAATGTCCCCCACCATTCCCTTCTTCAAATAGCCAGGCAGAATTGATTGCGTAAAGTACGAGTACTGTCATCTGACTCATCTCGTTATTTGTTTCCCAAAGAGTTGCTTACAAGGGACACTACCGAGATGGTGAAAGGAATGTCCCCCACCATTCCCTTCTTCAAATAGCCAGGCAGAATTGATTGCGTAAAGTACGAATACTGTCATCTGACTCATCTCGTTATATGTTTCCCAAAGAGTTGCTTACAAGGGACACTGCCGAGATGGTGAAAGTAATGTCCCCCACCATTCCCTTCTTCAAATAGCCAGGCAGATTTGATTTGTAAAGTACGAGTACTGTCATCTGACTCATGTCGTTATATGTTTCCCAAAGTGTTGCTTACAAGGGACACTGCCCAGATGGTGAAAGGAATGTCCCCCACCATTCCCTTCTTCATATAGCCAGGCAGCATTGCGTAAAGTACGAGTACTGTCATCTGACTCATCTCGTTATATGTTTCCCAAAGAGTTGCTTACAAGGGACACTGCCCAGATGGTGAAAGGAATGTCCCACTCCATTCCCTTCTTCAAATAACCAGGCAGAATTGATTGTGTAAAGTCCGAGTACTGTCATCTGACTCATCTCGTTATATGTTTCCCAAAGAGTTGCTTACAAGGGACACTACCGAGATGGTGAAAGGAATGTCCCCCACCATTCCCTTCTTCAAATAGCCAGGCAGAATTGATTGCGTAAAGTACGAATACTGTCATCTGACTCATCTCGTTATATGTTTCCCGAAGAGTTGCTTACAAGGGACACTGCCGAGATGGTGAAAGGAATGTCCCCCACCATTCCCTTCTTCAAATAGCCAGGCAGAATTGATTGTGTAAATTACGAGTACTGTCATCTGACTCATCTCGTTATATGTTTCCCAATGAGTTGCTTACAAGGGACACTGCCCAGATGGTGAAAGGAATGTCCCCCACCATTCCCTTCTTCAAATAACCAGGCAGAATTGATTGCGTAAAGTACGAATACTGTCATCTGGCTCATCTCGTTATATGTTTCCCAAAGAGTTGCTTACAAGGGACACTGCCGAGATGGTGAAAGGAATGTCCCCCACCATTCCCTTCTTCAAATAGCCAGGCAGAATTGATTGCGTAAAGTACGAGTACTGTCATCTGACTCAACTCGTTATATGTTTCCCAAAGAGTTGCTTACAAGGGACACTGCCCAGATGGTGAAAGGAATGTCCCACTCCATTCCCTTCTTCAAATAGCCAGGCAGAATTGATTGCGAAAAGTACGAATACTGTCATCTGACTCATCTCGTTATATGTTTCTCAAAGAGTTGCTTACAAGGGACACTGCCCAGATGGTGAAAGGAATGTCCCCCACCATTCCCTTCTTCAAATAACCAGGCAGAATTGATTGCGTAAAGTACAGGTACTGTCATCTGACTCATCTCGTTATATGTTTCCCAAAGAGTTGCTTACAAGGGACACTGCCCAGATGGCGAAAGGAATGTCCCACTCCATTCCCTTCTTCAAATAGCCAGGCAGAATTGATTGCGTAAAGTACGAGTACTGTCATCTGACTCATCTCGTTATGTTTCCCAAAGAGTTGCTTACAAGGGACACTGCCCAGATGGTGAAAGGAATGTCCCACCCCATTCCCTTCTTCAAATAGCCAGGCAGAATTGATTGCGTAAAGTACGAGTACTATCATCTGACTCATCTCGTTATATGTTTCCCAAAGAGTTGCTTACAAGGGACACTACCCAGATGGTGAAAGGAATGTCCCCCACCATTCCCTTCTTCAAATAGCCAGGCAGAATTGATTGCGTAAAGTACGAGTACTGTCATCTGACTCATCTCGTTATATGTTTCCCAAAGAGTTGCTTACAAGGGACACTGTCCAGATGGTGAAAGGAATGTTCCACTCCATTCCCTTCTTCAAATAGCCAGGCAGAATTGATTGCGTAAAGTACGAGTACTGTCATCTGACTTATCTCGTTATAAGTTTCCCAAAGAGTTGCTTACAAGGGACACTACCCAGATGGTGAAAGGAATGTCCCCCACCATTCCCTTCTTCAAATAGGCAGGCTGAATTGATTGCGTAAATTACGAGTACTGTCATCTGACTCATCTCGTTATATGTTTCCCAAAGAGTTGCTTACAAGGGACACTGCCCAGATGGTGAAAGTAATGTCCCACTCCATTCCCTTCTTCAAATAACCAGGCAGAATTGATTGCGTCAAGTACGAGTACTGTCATCTGACTCATGTCGTTATATGTTTCCCAAAGAGTTGCTTACAAGGGACACTGCCCAGATGGTGAAAATAATGTCCCCCACCATTCCCTTCTTCAAATAGCCAGGCAGAATTGATTTGTAAAGTTCGAGTACTGTCATCTGACTCATGTCGTTATATGTTTCCCAAAGAGTTGCTTACAAGGGACACTGCCCAGATGGTGAAAATAATGTCCCCCGCCTTTCCCTTCTTCAAATAGCCAGGCAGAATTGATTGCGTAAATTACGAGTACTGTCATCTGACTCATCTCGTTATATGTTTCCATAAGAGTTGCTTACAAGGGACACTGCCCAGATGGTGAAAGGAATGTCCCACTCCATTCCCTTCTTCAAATAGCCAGACAGAATTGATTGCGTAAAGTACGAGTACTGCCATCTGACTCATGTCGTTATATGTTTCCCAAAGAGTTGCTTACAAGGGACACTACCCAGATGGTGAAAGGAATGTCCCCCTCCATTCCCTTCTTGAAATAGCCAGGCAGAATTGATTGCGTTAATTACGAGTACTGTCATCTGACTCATCTCGTTATATGTTTCCCAAAGAGTTGCTTACAAGGGACACTGCCCAGATGGTGAAAGGAATGTCCCACTCCATTCCCTTCTTCAAATAGCCAGGCAGAATTGATTGCGAAAAGTACGAATACTGTCATCTGACTCATCTCGTTATATGTTTCTCAAAGAGTTGCTTACAAGGGACACTGCCCAGATGGTGAAAGGAATGTCCCCCACCATTCCCTTCTTCAAATAACCAGGCAGAATTGATTGCGTAAAGTACAGGTACTGTCATCTGACTCATCTCGTTATATGTTTCCCAAAGAGTTGCTTACAAGGGACACTGCCCAGATGGCGAAAGGAATGTCCCACTCCATTCCCTTCTTCAAATAGCCAGGCAGAATTGATTACGTAAAGTACGAGTACTGTCATCTGACTCATCTCGTTATATGTTTCCCAAAGAGTTGCTTACAAGGGACACTACCCAGATGGTGAACGGAATGTCCCCCTCCATTCCCTTCTTCAAATAGCCAGGCAGAATTGATTGCGTAAAGTACGAGTACTGTCATCTGACTCATCTCGTTATATGTTTCCCAAAGAGTTGCTTACAAGGGACACTGCCCAGATGGTGAAAGGAATGTCCCCCAACATTCCCTTCTTCAAATAGCCAGGCAGAATTGATTGCGTAAAGTACGAGTACTGTCATCTGACTCATCTCGTTATGTTTCCCAAAGAGTTGCTTACAAGGGACACTGCCCAGATGGTGAAAGGAATGTCCCACCCCATTCCCTTCTTCAAATAGCCAGGCAGAATTGATTGCGTAAAGTACGAGTACTATCATCTGACTCATCTCGTTATATGTTTCCCAAAGAGTTGCTTACAAGGGACACTACCCAGATGGTGAAAGGAATGTCCCCCACCATTCCCTTCTTCAAATAGCCAGGCAGAATTGATTGCGTAAAGTACGAGTACTGTCATCTGACTCATCTCGTTATCTGTTTCCCAAAGAGTTGCTTACAAGTGATATTGCCCAGATGGTGAAAGGAATGTCCCACTCCTTTCCCTTCTTCAAATAGCCAGGCAGCATGCTTGCGTAAAATATTAGTTAATAATCTGTTGCTCAGAAAGTTGCTTACAAGGGCTGTCCAACACGCAGGCGAAACGTATTTTGCTCAAGATGTTTTACATTATACTTAATTTGAACTGTATTATGCTAAAATATGCTGTCATGTTCGGAATATGCAAAAAATCCAACAAACCCTCAAAAAATATGTATTTGGATATGCGTAAATTCACTTTCGAAAAATCTGGTCCCTAGTCAACAGTCATACGGAAGATGTGCCCGTAGAACATCAATCTTTTCTTTATGATGGACGACATTATTGGTTCTATCTTGGAGTATAGTACTTCATTGGATCTAAATCGTACCTGGCCATCAAGTCATCTGTTACCTAAAATCTTCCATAATATCCTTTGTTCTCGTTTAAAAAATTTGTTGACTTGTCCTTGTCTCGACTTAGTCGAAGCATACAGCCCTTCTAGTTTAACACTAGAATGATGGCGCTCGTCCCCGCGACGAAGACGGGATACATTTCTGCTTCTTCCAGTTCTCCTGGTTGTACTGGAACGGTGCCATACCGTGCCAGATGCGATCCGTGCCGCAAGTGACACATCAATTTACCATCGTGCCAGTAGCGACCCAAGCACTGATGTATCGGTGGAATCTGGGAATTTCTAACTCATCTGTCTCTGCTAAAATTCCTCTTAGGTTAGGTTAGGTGCCGTAAAAAGTGAATAGCTTATTTCCAAAGAGACGTAAATCCAAAATGACTATTTTTCAGTCTTTGCTTTCATAAGCAAAAACAAGTAGTTCCGTGAAGAACTATACAGCCTATTTTCATATATCCTACGTATGTTAATTGCCACTACCAACATACAAAATTTCAGTTTGATTGCTGTAACAGATTCGTAGATATTGAGAACCGCCTAAATATTTCGGATGGTCGCAATGTTGGATTTTATATATGTAGGTCCTAGAGTTATGTACTGTTACATGAAGATTATTGTGTACGTGTAGCATTCAAACTTAAATCGCATGATTAGGCCACAAGAAGTAACAAGGAGATTTTAAAATTTCGCACAGCTGCCATCTTGTGGTTAAGGAAACAATTGAAATAAATTAGATGCCAGTGGATTAACATTCGTATAAGGATTTACTGTACCAAGTTTCACTGCACTCGGATGCTTAAATTGCGAGAAACGTCCATGTGAATATATATATACTTCGTGTCGCCGCCATGTTGGATTTATGATCACAAGGTTATTTAAAGTCCTATAGGTGAACTTAAGTACATAGCCCCTATGAACAACAAAAAATTCAGTTTGATTGCTGTAAAAGATTCGTAGATATTCAGAGCCGTCTAAATATTTCGGATGGTCGCCATGTTGGATTGTTAAATGTTTAGGCCATCGAGTCATGTACCATTAAAGTAAAATTATTGCGTAGGTTCATTATTCAAACTTTCACTTCGATCGCATGAATACAACACAAGAAATAATAACTTAATTTTAATATTCGCACAGCCGCCATCTTGAGGTTATGTAAACAATTGAACTAAATTAGATACCAGTGTATTACAATGTGTATAAACATTTCCTGTATCAGATTTAATTGCGTTTGGAACATTAAATCACGAGATAGGTCTATTTAAAATTTTCTAAATTGCTAGGCCGCCATGTTCGTTTTGTAGTTAACCGGTTTTTGAAAGTCTTATAGATGAACTTCCAGTAATGCCCTTTATCTCCGCACAAAATTTCAGGGTGATACCGCTAATAGTTTCAGAGATATAGAATGCCGGTGAAATATCTTGCACAGCCGCCATCTTGTGGTTATGTAAACAATTGAACGAAGTTAGATGTCGGTGCATTACAATGTGTATAACCACATACTGTACCCAGTTTTATTGCGTTTTGTTGGTTAAATCGCGAGAAACGTCTATTTAAAAGTCGCAAATTCACTTGGCCGCCATGTTGGTTTTGTAGTTACCAGTTTTTCAAAAGTCACATAAGTGAACTTCTAGTAGTTTCCTTTATCACCGTAATAAATTCCAGGGTGATATCGGGAATAGTTTCGGAGATATTGAATGCTGGTGAAATATTTCGCACAGCCGCCATGTTGGATTGGTGAGACGTAACAAAATTTGAAGGGCACGGTCGGGGTCGCCCGGAATAGTGTTACGAACTTACCGAGTTTCATTGAAATCGCTCCAGCCGTTTAGAATTTATTAGGGGACACACACACACACACCTCACACACACACACACACACACACACACGCACACACACACACGGACAAAAGGTGATCTCATAAGCCTATTTTTTTCAAAATTGAAAATAGGCTAAAAAATGTATAGCAAGAAGTCGCAATATGTCGTATATCCCATAATAACAGACATCTAAAAACTAAATATATTTGCAGAGTGTTGTAACTCCAACGTGTATTTACTTCCAATGTGTCTTTTATCCATGTTCACCAATCCGATGGCTCTCTGGACATTACGTGATATCACGTGATAAATCATTGCCATGGCTAACTTTGAAGAATATGTAGAGCATCAGTTTGTGTTTGTTGTGTTTAAACCATTTAAATGTTCATAAATGCCACTCAAAGCGTATGCCAATATATGATTTATTTCCAAACCGTCCTGGAGGTCCATTGGATCAACCAATTAAAGGTCTCCATTATCTGAGAGAATTCTGAGTGTGTTCAGAATTAATAAAGTTTGAGTGTTAAAGTATGTAGGGTGGAACATGATAAGAGCAAGCACAAAAAAACAAAGAAAGAGAGAGAGAGAGCAAGTAGCTTTAACATAAATATATATTTTCAACCAATAAGTTCACAATTTTAGTTACAAGGTTGTAGTTGCGTACAGAAATAAACAAGGTTAGTTTCTTAAGAATAAATAAATCAATGTTACAAATCTTGGGCATATGTAAATGCCGGAAAGCAAGAATTGAGTTGCTTTTGACTGGCTGACAGGGAGCAAATCCTGTCAAACCGAAAGAAAAGAAAAGGGAAAACTATAGAAGTTAACAAAAGACATTACCTATGAAGGGGGCCAGTAGCTGACAGGTTTCCAGTCCTGCAGTACCCTATAAGAATGGTAATATGTAAGCAGTTGCCAAGATGCAACAAAAGCACTTTCAAAAGAAATAAGGTAATGGTAGAAACAAAATATGTGAGCTGCATACAAAATTTACTGAAAAGGTGAAATGGCAGAAGCAGGTTGGCAAGTAGCCTTTTACCTGAACGTAAACCATGAAAGATATGGTGCACAGACAAAGTGCAAAGAAAGTTACAAATATGCATAAGCAATGCTGAGATTGTTCTCACAAAAACCATAAAAATAGCTAAAGCAAGCTGGTATGTTATTCCGCCTAGTGGGGAATTGAGAGAAGATCACATAGACATTAAGATTGAGGAATCTTCTAAACCATGCTTGTTTAAGATTAACATGAAAACAGAAAGAACATAGGTAGTGCCCAAGAACAGTGCAATGGCAGAAGCAGGTCTGCTGTAGAATACACATGAAAAAGCATTAAATACCTTATACATTATTGATAGAGTGCTGGCGACAATCCAGTTTTGCGTAGAACAAGGAAGACATAGGTTATGTCCAGTTCGAAATTGCGTAGCACAAGTACTTAACTTGAGAGGGTGTGGTACTAAATTCCACACGTGTGCGTAGAACACAAGTTGAGGTTACTTTCACAAAGTATTTGACGGAGCTGAAGTACACTCGCAGACTAGTAAGGTAGACCTTAGCTATTAGAAAGATGAAGTGACAATATTCACTTAAGACGGAGTAGATTTCCGTAGTACACGTAGATGTATACTTGAGTTTGTGTCGCAGGAACACGTTAAAGTTTAATCCCAGATGGATTAGTTGAAGCATGTCTGATTGACATGGCGAAGGTTAAAGTTAACACTTCTTGATACAGAATTACGATGCGAAGGTTTGACAATCATAAAGTTTAGCGACCGGTTCTTCAAGACGGGTGGTTGGTGCCATACCAACAGAGAAATCACAAGGAATATGTGTCGGTCTGTATCTTAAATAGCAGACAGAACTGGAGTCTAGAATTTTCGATGTCCGGCCATTGGCGTGCCCCAAACATGTGGCGAGAAGAAGCGTGCTGAATGGCTGGAGAGAAGTGACGTCATAGAGATGGCCAATGAGCGCGTAGCAAACTGAGACCCGGTAGACGGACCAAAATGCCACGAGGTAAAGCGGTGACCTAATTAACACTTAGAGAAATGTCTTAGAGGCGAGATAGATAATATAATATAACAGTTGAGTACAAAAATAACTTTAAATACGAGGCACGTCCAGAAAGTAAGTTCCGTTTGGTAATAAAATTAAATTGTGTACAGATACAGAAAAAATATTTATTGCACAACATTCTACACCTCTTAAACTACTTTTCCACATAACTGCCCAAATTTTTCAGGCATTTGTCATAGCGTGGCACAAGTTTTTGGATACCTTCTTCATAGAAGTTTGCCGCCGACCGTAAACGAGAGTGAAGACTCCCCTGTAAGATATCCTGCCATTTGGCCACCACTGTTAGGCAAATTGCGTATGTGGTCAGGAGAACTCCTAAACATACGCAGTTCTCCTGGTAAGCACGCAATTTGCCTAACAGTGGTGGTCAAATGGCAGGATATCTTACACGGGAGTCTTCACTCTCGTTTACGGTCGGCGGCAAACTTCTATGAAGAAGGTATCCAAAAGCTTGTGCCACGCTATGATAAATGCCTGAAAAAGTTCCGCAGTTATGTGGAAAAGTAGTTTAAGAGGTGTAGAATGTTGTGCAATAAATAATGTTTCTGTATCTGTACACAATTTAATTTTATTACCAAACGGAACTTACTTTCTGGACGTGCCTCGTATAACTGAATTAAACAATAAAGTGAAACAAAGATGATTTGTCACAAACACGTGGTGACGAAAAAGTGAGGTTATAAGTCAAATACTCGTCTGACTTTTGCCGTGACAAAAACCTTCAAAATTTAACCAGTTAAATATTCGCAAATGCGAACACGTCCTAACTCCAACTTACAGGAGACGGTTACCACAATTTCCAACGATAGGTGATTTTTAAAACACAGTGTCAGGATGTGCATCAAAGTGATGAATGAAATTACGTTATATTCATAATCATATCTAAATCTCTACTTAGTATAAAACAAAGTCCCCGATTCTTGGATGTTACGGGTAAACTCGAGAACCACTGGATGGATTTTGATGCGGTTTTCACCATTCTGTAAAAGATATCTCGAGGATGATTTCTGCAGAAAATAGTTTATTTATGATCAAAGGAAGCCGAGCAGTAACGATTTCAGTGAAAACGTCGAAAAAACCTGGCGTCCGAGAACTTTGTAAGCTTGCGCTGGGCAAGCCGTAAAAAATATCTAAATACTATGAGTGTAAGAATTGTTCAGCATGAAACGTTCTACAAAAAAGTCCGCGAGAGCATGTGTCTATCTTCAATACATTGCCCACTATAAGTGTTTTTACGTTCTAATTTCTTCCAACCATGTCCATTCAACTACTGAGGCGACATTTACGAGCTAGTTAAGGGCGAGTCTATCATCCCTGTTACAGCCTAGCTAGCGGGCGAACCTATTGCCCCAGATACAGCCAGCAGCAAACCGTCAAGTCGTGTTGAGTTAAGAATTCTGAGAAGGGTGGTTGTGTTTGGAGTTTCCCTGGAAGTGCAACTCGGGTTTTCTTCAGTTCGCCTGTGAAACACAGTCAGGTAAAGGTTGGACAGAAGGGGGATTTGAGTTTCATTCACCTCGCCATTCCCTGGAAGTGCAACTCTCATTTCGCCTGTGAACTTTTCGTTCCGAAAAAATCACAGTCAATTTAAGATTGGAGGGGAGGGGGATTATATAATATTAAATTATACTGATTGGCGTATAATCTCTACTTAGTATAAAACAAAGTCCCCAATTCTTGGATGTCACGGGTAATCTCGAAAACCACTGGATGGATTTTGATGCGGTTTTCACCATTCTGTAAAGGATACCTCGAGCAAGATTCCTGTAGAAAATAATGTATTTATGATTAAAGGAAGCCAAGCGGTAACGATTTCAGAGAAAATTCGAAAAACAATCCTGGCGTTCGTGCGCTTTTAAAGCTTACGCTGGGCAAACCGTTAAAAATATCAATATACAATGAGTGTAAGAATTGTTCATCATGAAAAGTTCTACAGAAACGTACGGGAGAGCACATCTCTATATTCAATATATCGTCCTCTATAAGTGTTTTTAGGTTGGACGAAAGAGGGATTTGTGTTTCATGCATCTCGCCATTCTTAAATTACGTCTGACAAGAATTTGTTGCACATGCATCTTCATGCTAATATAGTTAATAGTCCAGTCAGTGATTTTAACCCTTCATGCCGAGACGTAAAACAGATATAGATCGTAGATCACTGCCATCGTAAAGAAGCGCTTATCACGTAATGCGTTACAACTTTTCCCGGGCGAAGCCAGGCCGGGTTGCTAGTTTAATTATACGACGAAACAAAATTGCGATTTCTGAAGTTTTGCATTTCATGTATTTACGTCACTTATGGGTCGCATGGGGCACTGTAAGCTACTAGCAGGGTCGCTACAGCCACGATTTGTACTGGGTCGCATCCGGCACGGTCGCACTCGGCACGTAACCACTGGAAGCAAGGTCGCCGAGTGGAGGGGTCGGGAATTCCGTTCAGATTGCGAGGAGAATTTAGGGTTCGTGATAATGAAGTAATGAAAGAGATGTTTCCAATGTGTGACCTGACAGTTTTAAGGGAGCTCATACTCAGCAAATGGGAGTTTTCGCCACAGTTAACAATTAAATCATAGCTTCACAAATATTTAACAAAGAATGTTGAGAACTTACAAACTTATAGTTAATATATAGGGCTTTTATTTAATATATAAAGGCGAGCAGTATATAAAGTATTACGTGATTTATTGGTAGGAAAATATTTGGGATTTTTTAAACGTCATGAATCTCCAAAAAACACGATTTAATAAGAAATACTGAACAACGCTCAGGTTCCTACGTTCGTCGCCAGAGCCGACAGCGGTGGCGTCTCGTAGCCAAGTTCTGAACTAGTAGTCGTTGATGGTGGCGTTTGGCGTCGAAAGTGGGAGCTACTTAAAAAATTAAAAGTCTGCAGTCCTTACATGAATTAAGAAACAGATAACACATACTAATACAGTCATCACAATTAACACCGGTTATCAGATAGATTATACACACACCTAAAGTACACGGAGCTACATGACATTAGTAATACTTTGTAGGGCATAATTTTTACCGCACTGATCAGTGACTGGTTTCACTCGATGCGAAATTGAATACTGTATAGAAAGATATGACTGGTTTGTAGTTAGCATTTTCTGGATATTTTAGAAAAAAGACGGACAAGATATGTTCGTGTTCAGGTTTATTGGGAATATCTATTCGAAAAACCATCCGATGCGAACGTCAAACTCTAGGTATCGTCTTCTAGACATAACAAACAAGACCACAAACCGTGAAATATTCTACTCAATGGAGCCTGCCAGCTATTATCGATTTATAAGAGACCAAATGCACACGCACATAGACTTACATACATACATACATACATTTATTTTGGTGATTCGTATGGTTCTTTGGTTCTTTTGACTCTAATTCCCCCTTTTTTCGTGAGATTTGAAACGACTCCGTGTGGCCAATCACTATAACTTATTTCAATTTTCATGGAGGTAATCATAAAAGTTCATTTATGTAGGATATTTTATTGCAATAAACAAATTATGAAAATGCATAACAAGAGCAAAGTTATTATGTACACAATAGAATTAATGTTCCTAAGATATTCTCATCTGCCTATTGTACTGCGTACTATAAACAAACAAAAATATTATACGTAATTATTTCCTGTTCTTGAAATCAATGCTTCAATTTTTTCCATATCAAAGATAGCGTTTCATGATTTACACACACTCAGTATTTTACTTCACCTCAGGTTCTCTTATATCCATTGATCTGGTCTTCCTGGGATCAATGATCTCAGGCAACAAGATTTTCTCGCAGCAGCATATCAGTTACATTAGCATTTTTTGTTTCCAGAACATTTCGTCCCTCTTTATTGTGAATGTCCTTAGGCGACCATACCACAAAGTAACATATTTCCCGCTATGTTATTTCCAACTGGCCCTGGTTGTGGAAATAAAAACCATGTGAGTGTTAGAGAGCTATCAATCTGTTCTCTTCTGAAAGGCACTGTTCTTGACATTCTCTGGCTTTCCGCTTAATTTCTGCCAAACAAAATCCCTTTAGCTTTGTGCAGGCTTCCAGAATGGTCATATTCCGTGCAGAATAAGGGCACTTGACTTCGACTATAGCGTCGTCTCCTATTAATCCGTCTGGCGAGGCACCTAAAAACCCATAAGTTTTATGTACGAAAATACCACATTCTTCTGCTTTTCTACCGATTTCTCCTCTAAATTTCGTTTTGCAATTCGCTCATTACCACAGTCATACTGCATTGCTTTTGAGTGAAATTCGCCGCACAGAATGTGTTTTGCTAATGGAGCCCATTTCGAAGTAGGTTTCCTCTTGCATACATATCCATAATTGGATGCCGTAAGTCTGTCCTTTCTAGCTGTGTGCCACTTTTCATTTTCCCTTTGGCCCCTTGTTTCCTTTTCCAGTTTTTGTATATGGCCTTCACTAAGCGTTAGTTGCTTGATCTTCTCATCACTAAACTCTCTCCACCGTACCTCATCGAAATCCAACTGCATTGATCGGTTTCCATAATCACGTGAGACAGTACGTTTCATTTCATTAGACTGTGATCGGGACATTCTTTTCCCTTCTCGCGACGCATATTAACTTTTTCGGCAAGCTGCTCTTCTTCTCTTTCTGCTGAGTGCAGTCTTCTTCACTATTGTGGCAGTTTTTTTTAAAACTGATTTCATTGTAGTGCCAGGATGGTCCAAACTGGAAGTCCAGCCCGGCAGCTTAAGTTCTATGAGTGAAGGAACCTCGTTTCCCTCGATTGATCTGCTTACATCCCGTGAATTTTGCAACAAGGGACATATAATTTTCGGCACCATTGCTGGTGGTGTTTGATACTAGCTGGGAACTTTTTGCAATTAAGGGCTGCTAGCAAGAACGCACCCTGTCACAAACATTAGTTTCGTCTGCAGTTGGCTGTTTGTCTTCAACTTGCCCGCTGGTAGTGCAAAAGTACTGTTTGCAGTCTTTATGAATCCAAATCCAATCCAGTATATCCAGAAACCAATTTTCCATTTTCACAATCGCTACGCCTTACCATTCCACAAAACGCATTGTTTTCATTTGAAGTCGAACTTGCTTCTCTGAAAAAAGTTGACATTGAATAGTTCGTGATCTTGTACTCCTGCACTTATGTATTAGAAGACAAACTACACCCTTGGCGCGAAAGCCCATGAAGGGCCTAGGCCTACCAAGCAACCGCTGCGCTGTTCAGCCATGTAGCCTGCAGATTGCGGGGTGACGTTTAGTCATCCAACTTGTACTGGTAAAATATAAGTGAAATCATAACTGTTCAGCGCATCACCGATTCTCTAATACAAGCGTGAAGAAATGTATAATTTCAAATATAAACGACGAAGAAGAAAAATACGGGTGTGTAGAGGTATTTTCTTTTTTTAGGGCCTGGCTTCCTTTTCTTGGTACTTAGTCGCAATTTCCCCTGGGATTTAGTGGAACGCCCTTGAATTGGTTTTGGTGGTAGCTCCATTTTTCAACAAAAACGAAAAAATAACTCGACGTGATGACCGTAATGCTCTCCACAAGTCGTACCTATATGTACATGTATCTATTCTACCAGAAATACGGTCCAAAAAATAAAGTGCCGAAAATAGAACACCTAACTGTTGCAGATAAAATAAATTAAACAAAAAGTAATTAAAGAGATTGATGAACTAAAAACAACAAACTAGGAACAACTGGTAAAATATCAAAGGATCACTCAGAAATATCCAGACCTTGACAATAATTCATAACTAACCAGCACAGTCAATCGCAACATTGGACTAGATGCTCGGGAATTCCATACCGTCAGGTAAGGTCATCGCTCTCTCGAATCACTCGAGCTCCGCTCCCCTCCCATCCCCCAACCTGCTCTCCCTGACTTTGTTCTACAGCCGCGCCTTTTCTTGCAAGTACAGTGACACTTTTAATGACAAGCTTCCCAAAGCGATCCCGACGATTCTATTCAACCGATTTAGGTTTTCGATGCGGCTTTGGAATCAGTGAGTAAAACTCAACTTTCGTATTACCCGTTTTCTTTCGAATTTTAATGAGATATTTGAAAAACAAACAGCAACTTTTCTGTTTTTGAAATGAAAAAATAAACAATGAATTATTCTCAATTCTGCTACTAGCCTGAGTAGGGCTTACATGGAATTTCTTTAGATCACAGATCGGAGCTCCCCTTGGTTAAAAAAAAAATCAGCTTCGCTAGTGCTGCCATCTGTTGACATATTTTCTTACCAAAGTGTCGGGACATTTAGCCTTAATGTGGGTAACGCGTGCTCTGCAGTATTATTTACTTTGTGTCACGGAGCTTGCCTTGTGTTTGTTTTTTATGTGGCGAGCTTGCCGACTGTTTGGTATTTGTAGGCTATTTTATGGATGGGGCCGTAACATATGCAAGGATTCAGTGAAAACTGCAAGATCATCTTCAAATGCTGGACAATCAATCGAAAGGTTTTTGTTCCTGTAGCCCAGATTGACTCCACTTTAGACTCATTTGTTTGTGCCATTCACAGATGACTTTCTCGAGAACGCAGGTATTATTAATACCTCGCAATGTACAGTACTTGTTTTGTCAAGGGGAGACTCCACGGCAAAACTATTTTTTTTCAAAGAATTTTTATTGGCTATTTCAGACCCTTGGAGTGTTTTCTCTTAGATCCCAGAAAGATTTGGTTCTATTCGAATTATAAATAAGTCTAAATAATATTTGAAATATGGACTTTATGAGGGGGGCGTGGCCTACTGACAGCTGTCAAAGATAGTATTTGATGTTATCACCATCAAACACGACCATCTTCTCACCTTTCGGATAATCTTTGTTCCAAAGTTGGCTCTTTGCTTTTCCTTCATATGTAGTGATTCCTGGTGATAAAAAGGTGAAATAGTGATTTCAACAAACATTCTGTTGAGAGGTAAATTATTAGAAGTTTGATTTCTAACTTCAATACCAACTTTTTTATCCTAAATATTAACCAATTTCAGTGAAATTTTTGCGGGATGTAGTCATGAGGTATTTGCATACATCTATGCATTAATTATAAATGATATGCAGTTTCAATGAATTTTTATGACATTTATGTACAAATTATTTGAAAGAAAATTAATTTGATATTTGAAAAATGAACTAAGAGTAAATAAACAAACATTCTCATAAAATAAATGCCCAGAACTCTTAAACTATGTCCATTTTCTGTGTCTGAAGAAATTGAAAAGAAAAAAATGATATCTCAGTACCAAAAGTCTGTTTTCAGAAATGTCATTAAAAAAACACATTAAACATTAGTACTGTAATTCAAGAACCATTCAAGTTATGACCTTCAAACCTTAGGCACTGCTACATTCATACGTGATATATATGATCACAAAATTAATTTGAAATCGATGCAGTAGGAGAGAATTTAAATTTTCCAGTGGAGTCTCCCCTTAACCACTTATTGGACTTATTCCCGAACAGTGGGCAGTGGTCGGAACCTGATCGAGCGGAAATCAACCGAGTCGTCAGTCGCCGTTCCTTATGAGCAGACATTCAGTGAGATGAACGCAGATCAACCGAGTGTGAGCCAGTTCACTTTCTGTGGCTGTGGATGGCCTCAACATATGCTCATCCCTAAAGGACTCCCCGAGGGCTTGAAAGCTGACCTGTTCGTCATGGTGTCCAACTACATATATGATCGGGTGAGTCTCTCCAATCACGTGTATTGTAGCCAAGCGCAGCTTGTTCAGCAGTTACAGAAGTTAATTCCGATACACTATTTTATACAAACACAATTATAATTATTAATTAGGCTTGACACGTCAATAGTTGTGCACAAGAGGGTGGAGATTTACAACTAAAAGTAACACGTTCCAGGAATGTTACAGTTCTGGTTATATAACACGTTCCAGGAATGTCACAGTTCTTGTTATGTGACACGATCCAGCAATGTCACAGTTCTTGTTATGTCACACGTTCCAGGAATGTCACAGTTCTTGTTATGTTGCTCGTTCCAGGAATGTCACAGTTCGTGTTATGTCACACGATCCAGCAATGTCACAGTTCTTGTTATGTCACACGTTCCAGGAATGTCACAGTTCGTGTTATGTCATATGTTTCAGGAATGTCGCAGTTTCTATTATATAATACTTTCCAGGAATGTCACAGTTCTTGTTATGTCACACGTTCCAGGAATGTCACAGTTCTTGTTATGTTACTCGTTCCAGGAATGTCACAGTTCGTGTTATGTCACACGATCCAGCAATGTCACAGTTCTTGTTATGTCACACGTTCCAGCAATGTCACAGTTCTTGTTATGTCACACGTTCCAGGAATGTCACAGTTCGTGTTATGTCATACGTTTCAGGAATGTCGCAGTTTCTATTATATAATACTTTCCAGGAATGTCACAGTTCTTGTTATGTATCACGTTCCAGGAATGTCACAGTTCTTGTTATGTAACACGTTCCAGGAATGTCGCAGTTCCTGTTTTGCAAAGCGATCCAGGAATGTCACAGTTTCTGTTATGTTATACGTTCCAAGAATGTCAAAGTTTATATCATGTTATACGTTCCATGAATGTCACATTTTCTGTTATGTAATAGGTTCCATGAATGTCACAGTTTCTCTTATGTAATATGTTCCATGAATGTCACAGTTTCTGTTATGTAATACGTTCCATGAATGTCCCAGTCTCTGTTATGTAATACGTTCCACGAATGTCAAAGTTTATGTCATGTTATACGTTCCATGAATGTCACATTTTCTGTTATGTAATACGTTCCATGAATGTCACAGTTTCTGTTATGTTAAACGTTCCAGGAATATCGCAGTTTATGTAATACGTTCCATAAATGTCACAGTTTTGTTATGTTATACCTTCTATGGATGCCACAGTTTCTGTTATGTCATACGTTCCATGAATGTCCCAGTTTCTGTTATGTAATAGGTTCCATGAATGTCACAGTTTCTCTTATGTAATAAGTTCCATGAATGTCACAGTTTCTCTTATGTAATATGTTCCATGAATGTCACAGTTTCTGTTATGTAATACGTTCCATGAATGTCCCAGTTTCTGTTATGTTATACGTTCCATGAATGCCACAATTTCTGTTATGTAATAGGTTCCATGAATGTCACAGTTTCTCTTATGTAATATGTTCCAGGAATGTCACAGTTTCTGTTATGTAATACGTTCCATGAATGTCACAGTTTCTGTTATGTAATACGTTCCACGAATGTCACAGTTTCTGTTATGTAATAGGTTCCATGAATGTCACAGTTTCTCTTATGTAATATGTTCCATGAATGCCACAGTTTCTGTTATGGAAAAAGTTCCATGAATGTCACAGTTTCTCTTATGTAATATGTTCCATGAATGTCACAGTTTCTGTTATGTAATACGTTCCATGAATGTCCCAGTTTCTGTTATGTAATACGTTCCACGAATGTCAAAGTTTATGTCATGTTATACGTTCCATGAATGTCACATTTTCTGTTATGTAATACGTTCCATGAATGTCACAGTTTCTGTTATGTTAAACGTTCCACGAATATCGCAGTTTATGTAATACGTTCCATGAATGTCACAGTTTTGTTATGTTATACCTTCTATGGATGCCACAGTTTCTGTTATGTTATACGTTCCATGAATGTCACAGTCCTTGTTGTGTTGTACGTTTCATGAATGTCGCTGTATCTGTTAGCCTATATATTACTTTCCAGTAATGTCACAGTTTGTTATGTAACACGTTCCATAAATGTCACTGTTTCTGTTATGTTAAACATTCCAGAAATGTCACAGTTTATGTAACACGTTCCATGAATGTCACAGTTTCTGTTATGTAATACGTTCCATGAATGTCACAGTTTCTGTTATGTTAAACGTTCCAGGAATGTCACAGTTTGTTATGTACCACGTTCCATGAATGTCACAGTTTCTGTTATGTCGAACGTTCCAGGAATGCCACAGTGTGTTATGTAAAAAGTACCATGAATGTCACAGTTTTGTTATGTTATACGTTCCGTGAATGACACAGTTTCTGTTATGTTATACGTTCCATGAATGTCACAGTTTCTGTTATGTTATACGTTCCGTGAATGTCACAGTTCCTGTTATGTTATACGTTCCATGAATGTCACAGTTTCTATTATGTTATACGTTCCAGGAATGTCACAGTTTCTGTTATGTTATACGTTCCAGGAACGTCACAGTTTGTTATCTAACACGTTCCATGAATGTCACAGTTTATGTTATGTTATACGTTCCAGGAATGTCACAGTTTGTTATGTAATACGTTCCGTGAATGTCACAGTTTCTGTTATGTTGTACGTTCCATGAATGTCACAGTTTGTGTTATGTAATACGATCCATGAATGTCACAGTTTATGTTATGTTATACGTTCCAGGAATGTCACAGTTTGTTATGTAATACGTTCCATGACTGTCACAGATTCTGTTATGTTATACGTTCCATGACTGTCACAGTTTCTGTTATACGTTCCATGACTGTCACAGTTTTTGTTATGTAATACGTTCCATGAATGTCACAGTTTTTGTTATGTAATACGTTCCAGCAATGTCACAGTTCTTGTTATGTCACACGTTCCAGGAATGTCACAGTTCTTGTTATGTCACACGTTCCAGGAATGTCATAGTTCTTGTTATGTCACACGTTCCAGGAATGTCGCAGTTCCTGAATTGCAACGCGATCCAGGAATGTCACAGTTTCTGTTATGTTATACGTTCCATGAATGACACAGTTTCTGTTTTGTAATAAGTTCCATGAATGTCACAGTTTCTCTTAAGTAATATGTTCCATGAATGTCACAGTTTCTGTTATGTAATACGTTCCATGAATGTCAGAGTTTCTGTTATGTAATACGTTCCACGAATGTCACAGTTTCTGTTATGTAATACGTTCCATGAATGTCACAGTTTCTGTTATGTTAAACGTTCCAGGAATATCGCAGTTTATGTAATACGTTCCATGAATGTCACAGTTTTGTTATGTTATACCTTCTATGGATGCCACAGTTTCTGTTATGTAATACGTTCCATGAATGCCACAGTTTCTGTTATATAATACGTTCCACGAATGTCACAGTTTATGTCATGTTATACGTTCCATGAATGTCACAGTCTCTGTTATGCAATACGTTCCATGAATGTCACAGTTTCTGTTATATAATACGTCCCACGAATTGCACAGTTTATGTAATGTTATACGTTCCATGAATGTCACATTTTCTGTTATGTAATACGTTCCATGAATGTCACAGTTTCTGTTATGTAATACGTTCCATGAATGTCACAGTTTCTGTTATATATTACGTTCCACGAATGTCACAGTTTATGTCATGTTATACGTTCCATGAATGTCACAGTTTCTGTTATGTAATACGTTCCATGAATGTCACAGTTTCTGTTATATAATACGTCCCACGAATGTCACAGTTTATGTCATGTTATACGTTCCATGAATGTCACATTTTCTGTTATGTAATACGTTCCATGAATGCCACAGTTTCTGTTATGTTAAACGTTCCAGGAATATCGCAGTTTATGTAATACGTTCCATGAATGTCACATTTTAGTTATGTTATGCCTTCTATGGATGCCAGAGTTTCTGTTATGTTATACGTTCCATGAATGTCACAGTCCTTCTTGTGTTGTACGTTCCATGAATGTCGCTGTATCTGTTAGCCTATATATTACTTTCCATGAATGTCACAGTTTGTTATGTAACACGTTCCATGAATGTCACTGTTTCTGTTATGTTAAACGTTCCAGAAATGTCACAGTTTATGTAACACGTTCCATGAATATCACAGTACTGTTATGTAATACGTTCCATGAATGTCAGAGTTTCTGTTATGTTAAACGTTCCATGAATGTCACTGTTTCTGTTATGTTAAACGTTCCAGAAATGTCACAGTTTATGTAACACGTTCCATGAATGTCACAGATTCTGTTATGAAATACGTTCCATGAATGTCAGAGTTTCTGTTATGTTAAACGTTCCAGGAATGTAACAGTTTGTTATGTACCACGTTCCATGAATGTCACAGTTTCTGTTATGTCGAACGATCCAGGAATGTCACAGTTTGTTACGTAAAACTTTCCATGAATGTCACAGTTTTGTTATGTTATACGTTCCGTGACTGACACAGTTTCTGTTATGTTATACGTTTCATGAATGTCACATTTTGTTATGTTATACGTTCCGTGAATGACACAGTTTCTGTTATGTTATACGTTCCATGAATGTCACATTTTTTCTATTATGTTATACGTTCCATGAATTTCACATTTTTGTTATGTTATACGTTCCATGAATGTCGCTGTATCTGTTATATAATACTTTCCAGGAATGACACAGTTTGTTATGTAACACGGTCCATGAATGCCACAGTTTCTGTTATTTTATACGTTCCATGAATGTCGCAGTTTCTATTATGTTATACGTTCCAGGAATGTCACAGTTTCTGTTATGTTATACGTTCCAGGAACGTCACAGTTTGTTATGTAACACGTTCCATGAATGTCACAGTTTATGTTATGTTATACGTTCCAGGAATGTCACATTTTGTTATGTTATACGTTCCGTGATTGACACAGTTTCTGTTATGTTATACGTTCCATGAATGTCACATTTTTTTCTATTATGTTATACGTTCCATGAATTTCACATTTTTGTTATGTTATACGTTCCAGGAATGTCACAGTTTGTTATGTAATACGTTCCGTGAATGTCACAGTTTCTGTTATGTTGTACGTTCCATGAATGTCACAGTTTGTGTTGTGTAATACGATCCATGAATGTCACAGTTTCTATTATGTTATACGTTCCAGGAATGTCACAGTTTATGTTATGTTATACGTTTCAGGAATGTCACAGTTTGTTATGTGATACGTTCCATGACTGTCACAGTTTCTGTTATGTTATACGTTCCATGACTGTCACAGTTTCTGTTATACGTTCCATGACTGTCGCAGTTTTTTTATGTAATACGTTCCATGAATGTCACAGTTTTTGTTACGTAATACGTTCCAGCAATGTCACAGTTCTTGTTATGTCACACGTTCCAGGAATGTCACAGTTCTTGTTATGTCACACGTTCCAGGAATGTCACAGTTCTTGTTATGTTACACGTTCCAGGAATGTCACAGTTCGTGTTATGTCATACGTTTCTGGAATGTCGCAATTTCTATTATGTAATACTTTCCAGGAATGTCACAGTTCTTGTTATGTATCACGTTCCAGGAATGTCACAGTTCTTGTTATGTAACACGTTCCAGGAATGTCGCAGTTCCTGTTTTGCAACGCGATCCAGGAAAGTCACAGTTTCTGTTATGTTATACGTTCCAAGAATGCCACAGTTTCTGTTACGTAATAAGTTCCATGAATGTCACAATTTCTCTTATGTAATATGTTCCATGAAAGTCACAGTTTCTGTTATGTTATAAGTTCCATGAATGCCACAGTTTCTGTTATGTAATAAGTTCCATGGATGTCATAGTTTCTCTTATGTAATATGTTCCATGAATGTCACAGTTTCTGTTATGTAATACGTTCCATGAATGCCACAGTTTCTGTTATATAATACGTTCCACGAATGTCACAGTTTATGTCATGTTATACGTTCCATGAATGTCACAGTTTCTGTTATGCAATACGTTCCATGAATGCCACAGTTTCTGTTATGTTAAACGTTCCAGGAATATCGCAGTTTATGTAATACGTTCCATGAATGTCACAGTTTTGTTATGTTATAACTTCTATGGATACCACAGTTTCTGTTATGTTATACGTTCCATGAATGTCACAGTCCTTGTTGTGTTGTACGTTCCATGAATGTCGCTGTATCTGTTAGCCTATATATTACTTTCCATGAATGTCACAGTTTGTTAAGTAACACGTTCCATGAATGTCACTGTTTCTGTTATGTTAAACGTTCCAGAAATGTCACAGTTTATGTAACACGTTCCATGAATGTCACAGTTTCTGTTATGTAATACGTTCCATGAAAGTCAGAGTTTCTGTTATGTTAAACGTTCCAGGAATGTCACAGTTTGTTATGTACCACGTTCCATGAATGTCACAGTTTCTGTTATGTCGAACGTTCCAGGAATGTCACAGTTTGTTACGTAAAACGTTCCATGAATGTCACAGTTTTGTTATGTTATACGTTCCGTGAATGACACAGTTTCTGTTATGTTATACGTTCCATGAATGTCACAGTTTTTTCTATTATGTTATACGTTCCATGAATGTCACATTTTTGTTGTGTTATACGTTCCATGAATGTCGCTGTATCTGTTATATAATACTTTCCAGGAATGTCACAGCTTGTTATGTAACACGTTCCATGAATGTCACAGTTTCTGTTATGTTATACGTTCCGTTAATGTCACAGTTTCTGTTATGTTATACGTTCCATGAATGTCACAGTTTCTATTATGTTATACGTTCCAGGAATGTCACAGTTTCTGTTATGTTATACGTTCCAGGAACGTCACAGTTTGTTATGTAACACGTTCCATGAATGTCACAGTTTATGTTATGTTATACGTTCCATGACTGTCACAGTTTCTGTTATACGTTCCATGACTGTCACAGTTTTTGTTATGTTATACGTTCCATGAATGTCACAGTTCTTGTTATGTAATACGTTCCACGAATGTCACAGTTTATGTTATGTTATACGTTTCAGGAATGTCACAGTTCTTAATGTAACACTTTCCATGAATGTCACAGTTTCTGTTATGTTATACGTTCCATGACTGTCACAGTTTCTGTTGTACGTTCCACGACTGTCCCAGTTTCTGTTATGTTATACGTTCCATGAATGTCACAGTTTCTGTTATGTTATACGTTCCATGAATGTCACAGTTTCTGTTGGGTTATACGTTCCAAGAATGTCACAATTTCTGTTATGTTATACGTTCCATGAATGTCACAGTTTCTGTTAGGTTATACGTTCCGTGAATGACACAGTTTCTGTTTTGTTATACGTCCCATGATTGTCACAGTTTCTATTATGTTATATGTTCCATGAATGTCACATTTTTTGTTGTGTTGTACGTTCCATGAATGTCGCTGTATCTGTTATATAACACTTTCCAGGAATGTCACAGTTTGTTATGTAACACATTCCATGAATGTCACAGTTTCTGTAATGTCGAACGTTCCAGGAATGTCACAGTTTGTTATGTAAAACGTTCCATGAATGTCACAGTTTTGTTATGTTTTACGTTCCGTGAATGTCACAGTTTCTGTTATGTTATACGTTCCATGAATGTCACAGTTTCTATTATGTTATACTGTAATGGTTTCTTTAGCCCTGCCTTGCCCTTTTAAATACTTATATAAGAAGCTCCACAGTTTGGCGGCATGTGTAACGGTTTCTTTTGCTCCACGTCGAGCGTACAAGTGTAACGGGTTCTCTTGTGAGAGTTTGGAAACACCACAACTCGTCCCTCGTTTGAGGTGATAAATGCAATGTTTTACTCTGACTATGATACGTTGTATTAATGGGTGCCAAGACCTCAACGCTATGTTGAAATCTAAATTTATATTTAACAACACCTAGCTCTGGCAGAACACCTTTACGAATCTTCACACTCAGATCGTGGTATGATTTGATTATTAACCCAACTAACAATTGTATCAGGAGAAGGAATTTGGTCTATATCTAATGCTACCTACTGAAAGCAAAGATTGCATAGTATAAGAAATGAATTTATTATATAAAAAACAAGTAGTGGCAATTTTAATAATAATAATAATAATAAATTTAAATTGGAGCGTAACGATTTGAATTTACCACTAGAGAATTATGTGAAAACGGAGTCGGATGAATTACTGATTTTACTATCATTCCCAAGCTAAGAAGTTACTGAAATACTGAATATGAAACAAAGAAACGAGAGATTATGTAGTTCTGAGTCATTCGCGCTTACCATTGGAAATTGCCGTGGCATTTCCCTTGTACTTGTTGCTGAAGAGAGCTTCCCACAGCCATCTGGACGTCACCATCTTCTTCGTCAGTTGTGGAGATTGTTGTAGAAATGTAAAGTTATGGTCCGATCACACCGGAACCAACCACAAGAGCAACCACAAAGGTCAAGTTTTATAATGATAATCGTCCTCCCTTCTCGGCGCGCAAACAATATATGCACTCGCCGAACCCCCTCTCCGGAGCCGTCTTCTACTCGCCCGGTCTCCACTGATTGGCTGAGCCACCACGCGATACTCCCCACCTAACGGTCAATACACTCGGCGCGACGATGTCGATTACCGGTCCATGCCATTTCGCCTTTTCTTGATGCAGCCAGCTGGAAGTGCCCCACGGCTTGCGTCACGCTACTCGACAAGAATATACCTGTAGCTGAATTCCCAATGAATCATCTATTTTACAATAAACTCTAACTGACAAAAATCCGTAAAATTCCATAATCATATAATTTTCCGCGATAATGTTGTTCATAATAATTCGCTTGATAGTGTTTCCTATAACATCGAAAACCTATCAGTATACTTATAAAAACGCTCCAAAACAATACCTTAATAATAATAATAATAATAATAAGTTACATGAAACATATCTTGGCTAAACAAGTTGCCGCGTAAATAAACATTGAATGGCTTCCTACTGACTTATGTCAGTGGCGTAAAATACCCTCGAAAAACACGCTACGTATTCGCCTTGGATCATCGGATGTTTTACCGTGACGACGGTACATCATGCGATTATCCCAGACACGTTAATAAAATCCCCATCCGAAATGCATATTACACAAATTAAATCACCCTAAATTACATATATATACACTCAAAATTTTCTTTACGCACTTTGCGTCAAAGTCTGTTGTTATATTGGATTGCCCTGTGCAATCAGTCCAATGTTTTTCATTTTGATTAATGTTCCACGGATATTTCCGCCTCTCAAATATATGTTGGGAAAGATATACATAAATAATGTGTGAGCACTGTGTATATATGATGTCACATCACACGCATCAAAGGTGTTCTGATATATATATATCACCACAGAACTTCCTAATATCACTGGAGGTCGCTTCCTTCTGGTGAAACTTAATCTCACTGATCTCACTGAGCACACGATCACACTATTGTGGCTGCGCATCGTGACCATAATACTTAATCTCTCTGTGTATTAGATAAAATTAGTATTGATTTCTGAAAAAGAAAACAGTAAGTGCGCATTACATATAACACCAAATATTTCTGTGCCGTAATCGCCCTGTCTTACTAAGTTCCCGTAACCCATATTCTACTTAATACTAGTTCACAACTCAGACCAGTTCTCCTCACTCAAATAGTACCTTTGTACTAATTACCTTAAATTACACACCTACAGCTCTTACATGGCGAGGCCGTAATCAGAAATCACGTGTGCTGTTATGTATGAGTTTCATGAAGGACTGTCTCGCCTTCTGGTGGCCCATCTTTTGTCTCGTGGACGCCTTAAGCAAAAATACCCTGTACAAGCGCTCACTCATCTCTAGGAGACAAATGGGAATTCACCAGCGCTACCAAATTCTGGCCTTGGTGTATCGAGACATTTTAGTGCTCAAGAGCATCCGACAATCCCGTCATATTTCCCTGTACCTTAAAAACTCTCAATTACTTACATACTACCCCCCTTTGTGACTTCTGATACGCCTGCCTGGAAGACCAGATCTCCCCCGCACCAAATACCACACTTACTCATTTGATAGGCTGGCTCGCCAACTAAACACACTTACTTTATGACACATACTTTCGTAGACTATGTATATTATACGTCCCGTATAATCTGTTTCCCTTACTATCCTCCAGCACATATGCTGTTTTGCCAATACGTTTGGAAACCATAAATGGGTCTTCGTAGAGATAAAAGAACTTGGACATGACTTTCTCTAGCTTATTTGACTGTTTCGGCACTCTAAGTAAGACTCTGTCTCCCGGCTCGAATAGGCCAAATTTAGTTTCTTTTTGTTGGCGAATTCTCTTTTGCGCTGACTTAGATAAATTCTGTTTCGCCAACTGGACAATGTAATCCATCCCCGGTTATTTTCCCTAATTTAAACCCAACACCCTCGCTAGTTCATTTTGTGGTCTCTTTCCGAAGTGAACTTCGTATGGCGTCAATTTCGTGCTCTCATGCTGGACAGAATTCAGCCAAGTCTCGACTTAGGGAAGATGTCCAACCCAGGCCGTATGCTTTTCATGCACTCGAGTCCGAAAAAGACGAGCCACTTCCCTTAATGGACGCTCTGCAGAATTACCCTGAGGGTACCTTACAGAGGAATGAACGTGTGAAATACCAGCTTCCTGCATACTGGTTCTTCATTTCTTTGCAGTAAACTGTGGTCAACAGTCAGATAGTATCCTGAGAGGAAGGCCAAACTCAGGTACATACTTATTAATGATCAGACGCCTACACGCTAGTCCCGTGGCTTTCCTTAGCGGATATAGCTTGATATAGTTACTAAAAGCGTCAATAACTATAAAAATGTACTCGTAGCCGTACTGTCCCTTAACGATCGGGCCAAATAAATCCACACACAGTAGTTCGCCAGGACTACTGGTGAGAACTGCAGATCTCTCCCCCACTAAATATTTAACTGGATACTTGCTCCTTTGACAGGTGTCACACTTAGCTAAAAACCTCCTAACATCCCTTCCCATTTTACTCCAAATAAAGTCACGACCAATTTCATAGAAGACCTTGGCAGCACCAAAGTGTCCTAATTCCCTATGAATGAACCAAATTAGCTCCTCCCGCAAAGTGGCAGGAACACATATTGCCCACCGATTATTCCTGCATTTCCGTGCAAGAAGCCCATCCTGCATCTTGTACGTGAACCGTCCTACTTTCACATACTCTTCTTCACTTATTTCCAACCTAGCCAGTGGCTCCCTTAACTTAACGTCATCACGTTGCTCCACTAGCATATTTCTCAGTGCCTGGTACGATGCCCTGTTGCTACTGTCCACACATGCACATAATGAAATACCGTCCTCTGCTTTAACCACAGGATAATCCTACTCTTTAACCCATAAGGTGTTCTACAAAATTGATAAAGGTTATATTTATGACTAAAAGCTGTAAATGGTCTATCTTCGTACATAAGTGGCACTTGCCAGAAACTGGAACTCAAATCTACACAACTGAAATACTTCTTCCCCTCAAATGTTTGCATTAATTCCTCTATTGACATGGATTTCAGCTGATCTGAACTAATTCTACTATTAACCAAACGAGCGTCTAAACAAATACGAACTGTGCCGTCGGCCTTGGGTACGGTGATTAAAGAATTAACATATGGACTGTTAGAGTGCTCAATAATCCCATCTTCATGCATCTGGTTAATTTGTGCCTCAACTGCACTCTGATAAGCGAAAGGTACAGGATATCTATGTCCTGTGAATACTGACCTATCAATAACGTTCAATGAATGTGTATAGCAATTGGCCGTACCAATGCAATCCTCAAAAACTCTCCTATTACACAATAACACATCATAGAGCCGAACACACTGTTCCTCCCCTATATTTCCCTGAAATGCAGGATCACGTAACGAGTCCTCTAGACTACCGTTCGGAATCACACTGCCCACAAAAAATGGAGAATCCCGCTCTACGGCTGACGATATCTCATTTAAAGTACAAATCACACCTACAACACTACTTCTCTGAATATGGTCATTGAACGCTACTTCTACTTCAGAATCACCCCATTTAAATTTCAAACTCCCTACATCATAACATAAGTTACCAGACACTCTACTTAGCCACTCTGAACCCAAGATAACACTGAATACTAAATTTGGAATTACAAGACATATCTGCTTTTCTACATGATTATTAATTTTAATGTCTACTAAAACTTGCTTAGAAATTACTTTAGACCTCTTCCCAACAGCTGTGATAACAAAAGTGCTTTTAATTGGCATCTGCTCAAAATTTACTCCAGTTCCTTTCATTTTATCATAAAATGCACTACTTATGCAACTCTTCATACAACCACTATCAATTAA
Source organism: Meconema thalassinum (assembly GCA_946902985.2). NCBI lineage: Eukaryota > Metazoa > Arthropoda > Insecta > Orthoptera > Tettigoniidae > Meconema > Meconema thalassinum. Next base: position 117,406,881 of record OX336388.2, read on the forward strand.
AACATCTGTGTACGCCTCGGACGCGTTTAACTTAACTATGGGGCTCTTACTAGCCACCTCCTGAATAATACCTTCATCATTTAGTTCACGTAATAATTCATTTCTTACATTTAGGTCATAGGGTTCCTGTATAAGTGTATGGACAGGGCATGTTACAGACTGAGATTCTGACCTTACATCGCGCAGCCTGGTTCGTGTTTAAAGTACCGCTACCGCTTGGTGTAGTACTACTCACTACTGCACTGGTCTGGTTGTTCTGGGTTGTGTTAACGGTATTTCTCTGTCCGTTATTACCATTGGGCTGATTCCCTCCTTGACCCCTGTTCTGGTTATAATTATTATTGTTATTATACCTCCCTTGATTACCCCTAAAATCATTATTTCGGCCTTGATTTCCCCTGAAATCATTATTTCTACCTTGGTACTGCGTACCATATCCGTTTCCTCTGTACTGATTTTGCTGATTATTATTATTATTATTATTATTATTATTATTATTATTATTATTATTATTCTGGTCCCCCTATTTTGGACGTTGGCCCCTTCGCCACTGTTCCCTTGAACTTCCTGATTCCTATTCTCATTAGGCCTGTTATTATGGTTACCCTGGTTCCTACCGAAATTCTCCTCGTAACCACCTCTTCCCAGAGCATCGAATGTACTTAATACATTTTCCACTTGTGAAATAGATTTAACATTTTGGATACAGGCAGCTTCTTTGATTCTATATGGAAAATGTCTTAGTAATAGCCTGACTACATCACTTTCCTCCCTCAAACCATCCAGACGTCAATAACTGTCCTAAAAAGTACTCGGTCATAGTGTAATTTCCTCTCGGGTTTTATTTCCCACACACAATTCCCTCACGATGCTGAGACTGAATTACCTCATTCCAAAATTTCTCACAAAATTTAACTTTAAAATCTGAAATGTTCTCGAAATTATCTCTGTAGACAGCAAACCAGTTTCTTGTCTCCCCTACAAACGCTTGCTCTAAATTCTCAACTACCTGGCACCACTCAATACTACCATCTTCCAACCTCTCCCTGAATTTATTTTCTATTGCATTCATGAACTCCATTGGACAACCCTGCCGATTACTGAATTTGCCTAGTTCTATTTCCCTGTGTGTGCTATTCACATAAACTGGCCTACTCTGACTATTTTCCTGCCTAATTCTAGCTTTCAACTTCTATTCTAACTCAGCAATTTTCTCCTCAGCTTTTCTTTCAATATTAGTTACAGTTAACCTAATGCTCCCTTCCGATGCTTCAACTTTACCACTTAACTTAACTTCTTTCTCATTAATCTCATTAATGCTTTCCTTATTCCTCTCCCTTAAATCATTAACTTCAGTGATTATTTCTGCATGAACTTTATCAATTCTCCCCCCCCCCCCCAGCTGTTCTTTAACCTCTTTAGTTGCTACCTGAATTTTGTCAATTTCTCCCCCCAATTGCTTTTTGACCTGCTGTGTTTCAAGTTGCACTAGTTCTTTTAAATTTTCAGCCTGTGTACTGATTCTAATTTCTAACTCCTCCTGTACTTTTCCTAATTTTCTGTCTACATCTGCAATAATCTCTTTAGCCTTCTCTTCCATCACCCCCTCTGATCTCACCTCTAATCAGCTCAAATTTATCACTAATTTCCCTACTGTATTGATCCAATTTAGCATTATTCTGTTCGAGTTTAGCATTTAAAGTTTCAGTACTCTCTTTATTTTCCCTACTATTTTGTTCAAGTTTAGCATTATTTTGTTCGAGTTTAGCATTATTTTGTTCAAGTTTAGCATTTAAAGTTTCAGTACTCTCTCTACTTTCCCTACTATTTTGTTCGAGTCTAGCGTTTAAAGCATCTGTGCTAATTTTATTTTGTTGCATAAACTGAAGAAGCAAACTCTCTAACCCTGCTTGACTGTTTTGATTACCCCCCTCAGTATCGGGATTTACCTCCGACATCACTGTACTGCTTTCATTTTCAAGACTAGCCATACTGCTCGTATCTTCACTATCCAACTGGTGACCACTACCCAACTTCATCTCTTCCTCAACACTACCCATGCTGATACACACCGATAAATGAAAAACCCCCAAAATACAGGCACAAAAATATATACCCTTCTCCTTCCACAAATGTTATTAGGTTTTCGGCCTCACGTTGCTAGCGACAATTATAATGGTTTCTTTAGCCCTGCCTTGCACTTTAAAATACTTATATAAGAAGCTCCACAGTTTGGCGGCAAGTGTAACGGTTTCTTTTGCTCCACGTTGAGCGTACATGTGTAACGGGTTCTCTTGTGAGAGTGTGGAAAAACCACAACACGTCCCTCGTTTGAGGTGATAAATGTAATGTTTTACTCTGACTAAGATACGTTGTATTAATGGGCGCCTTGACCTCAACGCTATGTTGAAATCTAAATTTACATTTAACAACACCTAGCTCTGGCAGAACACCTTTAAGAATCTTCACACTCAGATCGTGGTATGATTTGATCATTAACCCAACTAACAATTGTATCAGGTGAAGGAATTTGGTCTATATCTAATGCTACCTACTGAAAGCAAAGATTGCATAGTATAAGAAATGAATTTATTATATAAAAAACAAGTAGTGGCAATTTTAATAATAATAATAATAAATTTAAATTGGAGCGTAACGATTTGAATTTAGCACTAGAGAATTATGTGAAAACGGAGTCGGATGAATTACTGATTTTACTATTATTCCCAAGCTAAGAAGTTGCTGAAATACTGAACATGAAACAAAGAAACGAGAGATTATGTAGTTCTGATTCATTCGCGCTTACCATTGGAAATTGCCGTGGCATTTCCCTCGTACTTGTTGCTGAAGAGAGCTTCCCACAGCCTTCTGGACGTCGCCATCTTCTTCGTCAGCTGTGGAGATTGTTGTAGAAATGTAAAGTTATGGTCCGATCACACCGGAACCAACCACACGAGCAACCACAATGGTCAAGTTTTACAATGATAATCGTCCTCCCTTCTCGGCGCGCAAACAATATATGCACTCGCCGAACCCCCTCTCCAGAGCCGTCTTCTACTCGCCCGGTCTCCACTGATTGGCTGAGCCACCACGCGATACTCCCCACCTAAGGGTCAATACACTCGGCGCGACGATGTCGATTACCGGTCCAAGCCATTTCGACTTTTCTTGATGCAGCCAGCTGGAAGTGCCCCACGGCTTGCGTCACGCTACTCGACAAGAATATACCTGTAGCTGAATTCCCAATGATTCATCTCTCTCACAATAAACTCTAACTGACAAAAATCCGTAAAATTCCGTAATCATATAATTTTCCGCGATAATGTTGTTCATAATAATTCGCTTGATAGTGTTTTCTATAACATCGAAAACCTATCAGTATACTTATAATCTTATAAAAAAACGCTCCAAAACAATACCTTAATAATAATAATAATAATAATAATAATAAGTTACATGAAACATATCTTGCCTAAACAAGTTGCCGCGTAAATAAACATTGAATGGCTTCCTACTGACTTATGTCAGTGGCGTAAAATACCCTCGAAAAACACGTTACAATTCGTTCCAGGAATGTCACAGTTTCTGTTATGTTATACGTTCCAGGAACGTCACAGTTTGTTATGTAATACGTTCCATGAATGTCACAGTTTATGTTATGTTATACGTTCCAGGAATGTCACAGTTTGTTATGTAATACGTTCCGTGAATGTCACAGTTTCTGTTATGTTGTACGTTCCATGAATGTCACAGTTTGTGTTATGTAATACGATCCATGAATGTCACAGTTTATGTTATGTTATACGTTTCAGGAATGTCACAGTTTGTTATGTGATACGTTCCATGATTGTCACAGTTTCTGTTATGTTATACGTTCCATGACTGTCACAGTTTCTGTAATACGTTCCATGACTGTCACCGTTTTTCTTATGTAATACGTTCCATGAATGTCACAGTTTTTGTTATGTAATACGTTCCATGAATGTCACAGTTTATGTTATGTTATACGTTTCAGGAATGTCACAGTTTGTAATGTAACACTTTCCATGAATGTCACAGTTTCTGTTATGTTATACGTTCCATGACTCTCACAGTTTCTGTTGTACGTTCCACGACTGTCACAGTTTCTGTTATGTTATACGTTCCATGAATGTCACAGTTTCTGTTATGTTATACGTTCCATGAATGTCACAGTTTCTGTTAGGTTATACGTTCCATGAATGTCACAATTTCTGTTATGTTATACGTTCCATGAATGTCACAGTTTCTGTTAAGTAATACGTTACATGAATGTCGCTGTTTCTGTTATGTTAAACGTTCCAGGAATATCACAGTTTATGTAATACGTTCCATGGATGTCACAGTTTTGTTATGTTATACCTTCTATCGATGCCACAGTTTATGTTATGTTATACGTTCCTGGAATATCACAGTTTCTGTTATGTAATAAGTTCCATGAATGTCGCAGTTTCTGTTATGTTATACGTTCCATGAATGTAGCTGTTTCTGTTATGTAATACGTTCCAGGAATGTCACAGTTTGCTATGTAACATGTTTCAGGAATATCACAGTTCTTGCTATGTCACAGGTGGAACAGAGACCGTCCAGTAACATGTGTCAGGATGGACACAGTTATTGCGGAATACGAGGCCAGCTGTATCCTGATCGTCGACCCATGGGGTTCCCGTTCGATCGTCTACCACGGGACAATGGAATAACAATGGAAGGCTTCTTGCTCCCAAATATGTATGCACAAAATGTGACTATTATCTTCTCAGACAGTAAAATGGATGCCAAGAGAAAGTAATCACAGATATCAAGATCTTTTAAATGTAAAATTGTGAAATAATTAAGGACCAACATAGTCAAGCAAATAAACATGTGATAGCTATTAGACTTGACCGTCCTTATATTACTGAAATCTTCTTGAGGAAAATCTTGCCGTTTAAATTAATAAACGGAAATGTTTCCAAAAGAATGTATTTATTTAATTACCCTCTTTCTTAATCACCTTTCTATATAGCCTACTTTTTATGTATTAATTAGGCCTAATTTGTTGTAAATAACTAAAATAATAATGAATAAGAAAATAAATAGTTAAGTTAATTAATTTACTGTACATATCTGTTTTCTTCTTCTTCTTCTTTCCTCGACTGGCTGCATGGCTCAGGGGTAACGTTCTCGCTTGCTGGGCCCAAGGTTGCAGGTTCGTATCCTGGTGCAGTCAACTGGTATTTGAGGGTGCGCAATTGTGAGGGAGCCGTGTCAGTAGATTTTCTGGCACGTTAAAGATCCCCTTCGGGCAAAATTCCGGCACCCCAGCGTCTCTAAAAGCCAGAGTAGTTAAAAGGGGCGTAAAAACAATAACATTATTATTATTATTATTATTATTTCTTATTATTATCTTCTTTCCTCGATTTTCGTCATCTTTGGACCGCATAAAATAACCCATTGCCCATTGCATTCACTGTCTCTTATTTCTTTTATCCTTTCTTGCATTCCAGAAGTTCTTCATTACTTCACTTTGTCTCCTCCTTCTCTCTCTTCCGTCCAGATGTTAAGGCTAAATGTCCCGACACTTTGGTAAGAATATATTTCAACAGATGGCAGCACAAGAAAAGCAGAATTTATTTATTTATTTTTGTATCGAAGGGAAGCTCCGATCTACGATCTGAAAACTCCTATGCACTCTGTTTAGTAGCAGAATTGATATTAATTCATTCCTTACTTTTTAATTTCAAAAACAGAAATGTTGCTGTTTGTTTTACAAATGTCTGATTAAAATTCGTAAGAAAACGGGTAATACGAAAGTTGAGTTTTACTCACTGATTACAAAGCCGCATCAAAAACCTAAATCGGTTGAATAGAACCTTTGGGATCACTTTGCGAAGTTTGTGAATAAAAGTGTTACTGTATTTGCAATAAGGCGCGGCAGTAGTACAAGATCATGGAGAGCGGGTTGTTGGAGAGTTGGGGGGAGGGGAGGGGAGCGGTGCTCGAGTGATTTGAGAGAGTGACAACCTTGCCGGACGGTATAGGTTATGGAATTCCCGAGCATCTTGTCCAATATTTAGATTGACTGTGCTGGTTAGTTCTGAATTATTGTCAAGGTCTGGATATTTCTGAGTGATCCTTTGATATTTTACCAGATCCTAGTTACGACTTCTTGTTTTTAGTTTATAGAACTCATTAATTACTTTTATTTAATTTATTTTACCTGCAACAGTATTATTTTTAATGCCCGTTAGCTGTTCTATTTTCGGTTTTTTTATTTTTTCGACAGTATTTCTGGTAGAATAGATTTTTCTTTTAGTCAATTTTACCCTCCAGGTTGGTGGTTCCCACGGACTCAGCGAGGGAATTCACTACTACGCCTTTCCAGGCAGTGTTCTAGAGCTGGGAACCCTTGGTCGGATTGGATACAACTGGGGAGATGTGATCAGCACTTCACCCAGGCGGTCTCATCTGCAAAGCGAACAGGGGCCTTATGAGGGATGAGATGGGAAAGGAAGATTGGGATGGATATGCAAGGAAGAGGGAAGGAGGCGGCCGTGGCCTTACAGTAGATACCATCCTGGCATTTGCCCGAAGACGAAGTGGGAAACCACGGAAAACAACTCTACTCATTTGTACTACCCAAGGCTGAGGAGACCCCGTTCCAGTCCTCATACCACTTTTCAAATTTCGTGGCAGAGCTGGGAATCGAAACCAGGACCTCCGGGGTGGCAGCGAACCATACTGACCGCTACGCTACGGAGGTTGAATAGATACATGTACATACAGGTAGGCTACGAGTGGTGGAGAGCATTACGGTTATCACGTGGAGTTATTTTTTCGTTTTTGTTGAAAAATGGAGCCACCACCAAAACCGATTCAAGGGCGTTCCACTAAATCCCAGAGGAGATTGCGACTAAGAACCAAGAAAAGGAAGCCAGGCACTAAAATGTAAAAAATAAAAAATAAAAAAACACCTCTTCACACCGTAAGTTTTTTTTCTAGTTTATATTTGAAATTATATAATTATTTACGCTTGCATTAGAGAATCTGTATTGCTCTGAGCAGTTATGATTTCACTTATATTTTACCTGTAGCCTACCAGTTGGATGACTAAACGTCACCCCGAAATCTGCAGGCAACAAGGCTGAACAGCGCAGTGTCGCGCCACGGGTGTAGTTTGTTTTTTACTTCTAATACATAAGTGTAGGAGTACAAAATCACGAACTATTCAGTGTCAACTTTTTTCAGAGAAGCAAGTTCGACTTCAAATGAAAACAATGCGTTGTGTGGAAAAATAAAGGCGTAGCGAATGTGAAAATGGAAAATTGGTTTCCGGAAATACTGGATTGGATTGGGATCCATAAAGACTGCAAACAGTACTTTTGAACTACCAGCGGGGAAGGTGAAGACAAACAGCTAACTGCAACCAAACTTATGCGTTATTGCTTGCAGCCCCTAATTGCAAAAAGTTCCCAGTTGGTATCAAACACCACCAGCAATGCTGCCGAAAATTATATGTCCCTTGTTGCAAAATTCACGGGAGGTAAGCAGATCAATCGAGGGAAACGAGGTTCCTTCACTCATAGAACTTAAGCTGCCGGACTGGTCTTTCAGTTTTGGCCATCCTGGCACTATAAAATAATGACATCCGTTTAGAAAAAAGACCTGCCACAATAGTGAAGGACACTGTACTCAGCAGAGAGAGAAGAAGAGTAGCTTTCCGAAAAAGTTTATTTGCGACGCGAGAAGGGAAAAGAATGTCCCGACAACAGTGTAATGAAATGAAACGTACTGTCTCACGTGATTATAGAAGCCGATCAATGCAGTTGGATTTCGATGAGGTACGGTTGAGAGAGTTTAGTGATGAGAAGATCAAGCAACTAACGCTTAGTGAAGGCCATATACAAAAACTGGAAAAGGAAACAAGGGGCCAAAGGGAAAATGAAAAGTGGCACACAGCTAGAAAGGATAGACTTACGGCATCCAATTTTGGATATGTATGCAAGAGGAAACCTACTTCGAAATGGGCTCCATTAGTAAAACACATTCTGTACGGCGAATTCCACTCAAAAGCAATGCAGTATGACTGTGGTAATGAGCGAATTGCAAAACGAAATTTAGAGGAGAAATCGGTAGAAAAGCAGAAGAATGTGGTATTTTCGTACATAAAACTTATGGGTGTTTTAGGTGCCTCCCCAGACGGATTAATAGGAGACGACTCTATAGTCGAAGTCAAGTGCCCTTATTCTGCACGGAATATGACATACTGGAAGCCTGCAAAAAGCTAAAGGGATTTTGTTTGGCAGAAAGTAAGAGAAAAGGAAAGCCAGAGAATGTCAAGAACAGTGCCTTTCAGAAGAGAACAGATTGATAACTCTTTAACACTCACATGGTTTTTATTTCCACAAACAGGGCCAGTTGGAAATAACATAGCGGGAAATATGTTACTTTGTGGTATGGACGCCTAAGGACATTCACAATAAAGAGGGACGAAAAGTTCTGGAGACAAAAAATGCTTATGTAACTGACACGCTGCTGCGAGAAAATCTTGTTGCCTGAGATCATTGATCCCAGGAAGACCAGATCAATGGATATAAGAGAACCTGAGGTGAAGTAAAACACTGAGTGTGTAAATCATGAAACGCTATCTTTGATATGGAAAAAATTGAAGCATTGATTTCAAGAACAGGAAATAATTACGTATAATATTTTTGTTTGTTTATATTACGCAGTACAATAGGCAGATGAGAATATCTTAGGAACATTAATTCTATTATGTACATAATAACTTTGCTCATTTTCATAATTTGTTTTTGCAATAAAATATCATACATAAATGAAATTTTATGATTACCTCCATGAAAATTGAAATAAGTTATACTGATTGGCCACACGGAGTCGTTTCAGATCTCACGAAAAAAGGGGGAATTAGAGTCAAAAGGACCAAAGAACCATACGAATCACCAAAATAAATGTATGTACTGTCCCCGATTCTCCGGATAGTAGGCTGTCAGATATCCGCCCCCTCAATCAGATTGCCAATAATCAATCGCACCGGCACAGCTACATCAATGAAAATGGCACTGACAGATACTACCGAGATTAGAGCACAGCAGTTAACAAGAAATTATTGTGGAACACACCAAAATATACGGGGGTTCATACTTACCTTTACTTACCTCTTCAAATTAATCTCGGGTCTGGGTTGTCAACTGGATCACTTAAAGTATGCCCTCACAATAACCTCCACCATGATATTTAAAATGAACCAAGACGGAAACAAGAAACTTTAAACTGAACAATAATTTATTTCACATAAAGGGAATGATTCTAACAAAATTCAACAAAATACACGTGGCAATCAGAAACCATTGTCAATATAACCATGTCCTCCTGTATGACTTGTAGACGTTACATACAAAATCTTATCTTTCACTAGCTCCTAAGAACGTAATAATAGTAATACATTTGGAATGGATGAGGGAATTTGGACGAGACATGTAGCAATTGTTTCCCTTTAATAAACAACACACTTTATTTATAACTGCAAGCCTGCTATGTAGTCGACCTTGGCCTCTAACATACAGTTGTCAGGCCAGCTGCGCCATGTCGCATGCCTATGTCGTCAAGTGGACCCACCGGTCCGGCCAACGTTAGCATATGCTCGTTACCTCAGAGCTTAGCTCCTTTTCAAACACTTTATAAATGTCCTCAACTCAACTCAAATATTATCACGCAAATCTTTTAAATGCTTCAATCAAATGTTACTGGATTACTCTAATAATCCCAAAACTTGTTTAATTACATAATCCATATGTTTCATTAGCGTTGTTTAGAGTATATTAACAAAACTCTTAATGTTTATAACAAATGCTCATTAATTGTTTATAACAATTATAAATTGTTTATAATATTGTCAAACGACAATTAAAAATTTATACACGCCTCTCTTAATCCCTTTCGTTTCACATTATTGTTAAAGATATTTACACAATTATTTACAATATTAATATTATTTATTTTAGAAATACATTAAACCACACGTTTATCCGGTTGATAATTACTCAAATCGGGTTGATATAATCGACCAATGAAGGTTAGTTATATTTAAGCTTATATTCAGGTTTAATAAGTTTTAATAATAGTTATTATTATTAGTGACGGTAACCTCCATTCAAAATCGTTATCTCAAATTGTTTAAACACTCTTGTTAAGTATAACAGTAATTTCACATGATTAATTTTCAAAGGACCTGGACAATAAACTCAGCGGAAAAATACTTCGCTCAAACGCACAAAATTGCATACAATAGGCCCAGAATTCATCATATATTTCCATATATATGGCATTCAAAATCTTCCACAATATATACAAAAACCTCCACTTACAAATTCATTAACTTCATCCTTATTACTGTGGGAATCTCCTTCAATTATTCAAGGGCATTATTCATCAGCGACTTTTACACGTCCACTGAACTAACGATTATACATCCATAGTTCCACTTTAAAAATTCTTATATTTATTAATTGTTTCAAAACTGTTATTTATTTAACCTTCGTGGGTTTCATTCATGAATCGATATGAAGTAAAAATTTGCCAATCACAAATAAATTTAATAGCAAATACGATTATACACGCCTCTCTGGTCTATCAAAATTGAGATTAATATCTCCTAAGTATCGTAGTATAAAAATACTATCTTCAATCAAAGTTCATCTAAACTGCATAAATAATTGAATAGAATACAATTAGACTTTGGAATGCAAACATTATTGTTCCAATCTAGTATTGAGAAAAACTCCTATCAAATGTTCATTACTATAGTGTATTCAATAATTCGTGATCAAAGTTCATATTTCATAAAATTGTCTATAATGCAATGGTATTTCAGAACTGACGATAAATGTCTATGTTGCAATCATGTTCATAAAACGACTAGTATTTCCAAGATCGTCGATACAGAAATAGATTTTAACGCTCTAAAATCTTTTAATTATTCTTCTTTCTTGAGGATGACAGAAAATTGGTCAAAGTAATTTACTGAATAGAATTACTTTAATAAAATGACACGCTGTCTGAATTCAAATCTGCCATAGAAAATCATTTACTTTACAGTCAAATCGTGACTACAAAAATATGCAAATTACTGAAAGAATATAAATTATCAGTCTCAACTGATCCAAAATTATTTAACTATGCCACTGACATAACAATGTCTTAATAAATCGTAGAAAAAGGCATAACTCATCGAAGTGTACTGAGTACAGAAATATCAAGCAAGAATATGGGGCAAAATATAGGACAGAACATATGGGAAAAATGGTTGCTCAGATATTGCTAAATGACTCAAATAAAACAAGAAACGTTCACGACTACCTTATCTGTTGATTGAAGTTCTAGAGGAAAATCTTCCAAAGAAGACTGCTGATGGTTCCAATTCACCAAAAAGATGTGCTCCGACCTCGAACCTGGAACCAGCGCCCTCGGAGAATAGAACTGCTTCCTCCTCCGGAAATTGCACTGCTCCGTGTATACGATAGACATCCTTCTGGCAAAACTCTTCTTTGTGAGCCGGGTCTACCCTGGCCTCTCTTGAAAGTTACCTGAAGTTCTGGCAGAAATTCGCCATGGAGTTTATTGCAGTTATTTCCGCAGAAATATTCATAATCGTGGAGTATGAAAATATTTCCACTGCCATGTGATATAATTCAGCGTTGGACAACGAGGCATGAGTGTAGTTGGATATTCACTACATGCTCGCTGTTGTAGAAAGACGATTAGCGAAGTTCCATGCTGCTACTTCACTCCATTGATATATGTCCCAATTGCATTAAAGTCCTTAGCCTTCCATCTCCATTTCCGTTATAATAGTTGAAAAAACTGCGATATTATATTGTTCCATGTTAGAATGCAGCGTTGTATCACCAAATGCAATATGTAGTAGCACGGTTGCAATACACGTGTCAGCCGTAGCGTAGAATGTGATATTATAAAAGTGCTTCTCAGGTGGCGAGAAAATCACTTTTGTCTGCCGTCTTAAAATGCCAATATCTTTCAAATTATAACCGTGAAAATGTTCAATCTTTCTACACACTTTAATATAGTACTGTACAATAGAATTAGCTTAAAGGCGTTAGTCAACTCTTGATATATTATCTTGTAGACTCGTTAATGTGTGCGTTTCAACTTCGCCTAGTTTCAAACACCGTAAAATGGAACTGCGGCACGCTCGAAGCTCGTTCGATGCGGTGGCTCTATACCACACGCTAAAGACGACTTGCTTCACTTATTCACTCGAAAACGACTATATGACATCAGAAATATATATGCGATATGAGAGCTTCTCTCTGCTGTGCAAGACCTTTTATCAACTTCTTAAGGGGCGTATCCATCCCTTCCATAGCTTGTTTCTCCGTCATCGCTAGAAGTTCTAACTTTGGCTATACTTGACGGATTTTCAAATTTCAAAAACTCAAAAATAATTTCTTCAAAATTCCAAATCAATGCCATAACTGAAAATAGGTTTCCACAATTCTGCATTCCAAAAGTAATTAAATATGATAGTTTCAGTAATCTCCGTCTCCCTCCAAACTATCATTCATTGGTTCGAGTCTTTCCTCCAATCGCGTAACTTCTTCCTCAGCACAATTCCATGTTTCCCTGCGACTGCGTCGTAAATCTCAGATCTTTCTCGAACAAAATCATGACGTCACCAAGAATCTCAGTTCAAACAGCCTACTTGCATGAAGTCTGCGTCATCCGTGCCTACGTCATGAATATCCACATCACAACTATGACAGCCATAACTTAATTCATATTTGCCATTACAACCGCCGTGGTCTCAATATAATTCAATTTACGGGGGCATTCTCCCTTCACCACGTTTTAAAAACAGTTGCAAATTGTTTTTAAACTCTGTGTTATAAATATCAGAATTCACTTGAACACGAAATTGAATTATCATTGGCTTACTCTTGGATAATATTTCTTCAAGTTTCCAGCATTGAACTTGCCATAAACGACATTATTCTCATCATCGTAGAGTTCATAACAGTTGTTTCCATAAGCATTCGTAATTCTGAACGGACCCATAAACACTATTCCAAACTTGGGATAGATTTTCTTACTCACATCAGCCTTGACAGGTCTGCGTAGTAATACTAGATTTCCAATTTCTAAGGGAGCACCAAAACGTTTTCCTGCAACTCTTTTCAATCGTTTTTGTGCTGCTTTCTGGAGTTGTTCCTTCGCTCTGTCTACTCTCTGCTGCCTTCCTAAGTCGGGATCTCTAGGTCTGTGGTTAAAAAGATTATCCCACGGCCTTTCTGGGTTTCTTCCTAAATGAAGTCTCATTGGCACCTCTCCTGTGCTCTCCTGCACTGTAGAATTTAGACATTCCTCAATAAGTGGTACAAATCTCACCCAACCAGAATGATCATTCGGACAGAAAATTCGACAAAATTTTGAAAATTCAGCCATATATCTTTCTGACGAATTCGATTCCGGATAGCGCACGCTTGAAAATATGTGCTTAATACCAAGCCTTTCCATATCTGCAGCAAATTCTAAGGATGTAAACTGAGCTCCGTGATCCGATAGTAGATATTCTGGTTTACCAGCTTTTGGAAATACAGCATGTTCCAGTCTGCTTACAACATTCCTTGTGTTAGCTTTTTGCATGGGACTCATTGTTACAAATTTCGAGAAGACATCCACGGTAACCAACAGATACTGATTACCCTGGTATCCCTTCGGACAGGGACCAAATATGTCCGTCGCCATGAGTTCATTTGGTTTAGACGGAATCATAGCCTTAGGTTTTCCTTTTAATAGAGCGGAAGCATACTTTGCTCTTTGACATTTATCACATGAACGAATGACATTAGCAATACTGGAACGCATGTTAGTACATATAAACCTCTCTTTAAGAGTATCAAGAGTCTTATCTAAACCTGCATGTCCAGTTGCGTGATGAGCTACCCACACTAAATTGACAACAAGTTTAGGTGGCACGACTATTCGGAGCTTTGTATGCGCAGAGTCAGCATACTTACATACGATGTCTCCACTCAAGACAAAGTGTCGTGAATCTCTCTGTGTAGCTGCATAGTCAACATCAGTATTGTCCATGTAACCCTTGAGGAACCTGTACATTTTCCTGATTGGAGCGTGTCTCTTCTGTGACACACCGATTCGGGCTAACCTCCTAACGGTCTCTTGATCTTGGTGCTCCAATTGTACATGGTGTATTTGCACATTTTTGATAGGGTTACGTGATAAAGCATCAGCCAGTAAGTTGTCTTTCCCAGGCTGGTGGACGATAGTGGCGTTAAACTGTTGGGTGAACAAAGCCCAACGTGTCAATCTATCACTAGACATGTCAGTTTGCAGCATAAACTGAAGTGCTTTGTGATCTGTAATAATGATAACCTTGTGTCCCAGCAACATTTTTTTCCACGCTTGCAAAGCTGTTACAAAAGCTAACGCTTCTAGTTCTGTCGTAAAGTAGATTTCCCCGTGTTTCTTTAACTTCCGACTAGTGAACGCAATGTAGTGCTTGTTGCCTGCCTCGTCTTTTTGGTATAAGACTGCACTAATGCCTATTAGGTAGATTTCATTAGAAAGCTAACTATTGCAATGGGTCCCATGTTTCGACTTCCGGAAAATTTCGACATATCTTCGCGTTTCACATCCCCCAGACCCCAAAACCACCGTCAGTTCAAAAGTTTATATATAATTTATGTATATATATATATATATATGTATATATATATATGTATATCAGTTTCTTGTGGACACGATAACTGCCGTAATTTTGCACCAATTACTTCGAATTTTTTACCGAAGATGTATACCTATAAAATCTCGGTGGAGTTCGTTACTGGGCTAAATCGGTCGAAGGGGGTGAAAATGGGGGGCTTTTTTCGAAAAAGTGAAATTTCGCTATAACTCTCTTAATACGTGCAATATCAAATCCATTCAAAGTTCATAATATGTGTCGGATAAGTGCCAAAAATTTATGTCAAATAAGATTTTTGATAGCACCAACCATTGACCAAAGGGGTGGAAAAAAGTGGGTTTTTCGGGAAACATTAATCATATCTCTCTTAATAGGCACAATATCAAAACCGTACAAAATGGACAATATTCCCCTAATAATTACCTAAAACTTTTGTCTAAAAGAATTTTTGATATGACCCACCATTACGCCAAGGGACGAGAAAAATGATTTCGGAATTATAAGAAAATGCCAAGAGCTATCAGTGGTTGCCATGGCAACACTACTAAATTGATGAGGCATGGACCATCAGACGTTGCCATGACAACGCACTTGCACGAGATCAGATTCAGTATTTCCATCTGATTAAGTGGTTGGTTGGTTGGTTCTTAAGTTTAGGGGCTGCGACAACGTGGTCATGTAGCCCCGTGTACTTTGGGTGTGTGTAGAATCTGTCTGATAACCGGTGTTAATTGTGATGACTGTATTAGTGTGTGTTATCTGTTTGTTAATTTAAGTACTGCAACTAACAATTTTTCAGATAGTTCCTACTTTTGCCGCCAAGCGCCACTGTCAACGACTACGAGGCCAAGTTCAGAACTGAGCTACTAGACGCCGCCGCAGTCGGCTCTTGGCAACGAACATAGAAACCTAAGAGCGTTGTATACATTCTTAACCTATCCAATTTAGCTTCACACAGGTGCAATTAGTGGAAGGATCTTTAACATGCCATAAATCTATGACATGGGACCGCCGGCTTTACTTCCCCTCCGAAGGAAGGCATACTGAGGGATATTTAACGCTCTTAAAAAATCCGACGGCTTCGGCCGGGATTGAACCCGGTATCTTGGGCATAGAAGCTCAGCATGTTACCAACTACGCCACCAAAGCCGCCTGATAAAGTGGGAAGCGGCTTCGGTGACGTAACTGGTAGCATGCTGAATGTCTATGCCCAATGTCGCGGTTTCAAAGCCGGCCGAAGTCGTCGGATTTTCTAAGAGCACTAGAATCCCTCAGTATGCTTTCCTTTGGAGGGGAAGTTCCAACGTTCGTTGCGAGTTGATGGTTGGGGTGGCATCTAGTAGCCAAGTTCACAGCTAGGTGTCGTTGACGGTTGTACCTGGTAGCAACATTAGGAACTACTGCTTGAAATTGACCGTCTGCAGTACTTACATGAATTAAGACTAATACAGCCATTACAATTCACACCGTGTATCAGACAGATTCTACACTCACCCAAAGTACACGGGGTTAGATGACCGCGTTGTCGCAGCCCCTAAACTGAGGAACCAACCAGAGGTAGATTTCGTTAGAAAGCTAACTATTGCAATGGGTACCATGTTTCGACTTCCGGAAAATTTCGACATATCTTCGCGTTTCACATCCCCAGGCCCCAAAACCACCGTCAGTTCAAAAGTTATATATAATTTATGTATGTATATGTATATCAGTTTATTGTGGAGACGATAACTGCCGTAATTTTGTACCAATCACTTTGAATTTTTTACCGAATACGTATACCTATAAAATCTCGGTCGAGTTCGTTACTGGGCTAAATCGGTCGTTGGGGGGTGAAAATGGGGGGCTTTTTTTTCGAAAAAGTGAAATATTGCTATAACTCTCTTAATATGTGAAATATCGAATCCGTTCAACATTCATACTATGTGTCGGATAAAGCCCAAAAATGTATGTTTGAAGAGTTTTTTTTATAGCACCAACCATTGACCAAAGGGGTGGGAAAAAGTGGGTTTTTCGGGAAACATTAATCATATCTCTCTTAATAGGCACAATATCAAAACCGTACAAAATGGACAATATTCCCCTAATAATTACCTAAAACTTTTGTCTGAAAGAATTTTTGATATGACCCACCATTACGCCAAGGGACGAGAAAAATGATTTCGGAATTATAAGAAAATGCCAAGAGCTATCAGTGGTTGCCATGGCAACACTACTAAATTGATGAGGCATGGACCATCAGACGTTGCCATGACAACGCACTTGCACGAGATCAGATTCAGTATTTCCATCTGATTAAGTGGTTGGTTGGTTGGTTCTTAAGTTTAGGGGCTGCGACAACGTGGTCATGTAGCCCCGTGTACTTTGGGTTTGTGTAGAATCTGTCTGATAACCGGTGTTAATTGTGATGACTGTATTAGTGTGTGTTATCTGTTTGTTAATTTAAGTACTGCAACTAACAATTTTTCAGATAGTTCCTACTTTTGCCGCCAAGCGCCACTGTCAACGACTACGAGGCCAAGTTCAGAACTGAGCTACTAGACGCCGCCGCAGTCGGCTCTTGGCAACGAACATAGAAACCTAAGAGCGTTGTATACATTCTTAACCTATCCAATTTAGCTTCACACAGGTGCAATTAGTGGAAGGATCTTTAACATGCCATAAATCTATGACATGGGACCGCCGGCTTTACTTCCCCTCCGAAGGAAGGCATACTGAGGGATATTGAACGCTCTTAAAAAATCCGACGGCTTCGGCCGGGTTTGAACCCGGTATCTTGGGCATAGAAGCTCAGCATGTTACCGACTACGCCACCAAAGCCGCCTGATAAAGTGGGAAGCGGCTTCGGTGACGTAACTGGTAGCATGCTGAATGTCTATGCCCAATGTCGCGGTTTCAAAGCCGGCCGAAGTCGTCGGATTTTCTAAGAGCACTAGAATCCCTCAGTATGCTTTCCTTTGGAGGGGAAGTTCCAACGTTCGTTGCGAGTTGATGGTTGGGGTGGCATCTAGTAGACAAGTTCACAGCTAGGTGTCGTTGACGGTTGTACCTGGTAGCAACATTAGGAACTACTGCTTGAAATTGACCGTCTGCAGTACTTACATGAATTAAGACTAATACAGCCATTACAATTCACACCGTGTATCAGACAGATTCTACACTCACCCAAAGTACACGGGGTTAGATGACCGCGTTGTCGCAGCCCCTAAACTGAGGAACCAACCAGAGGTAGATTTCGTTAGAAAGCTAACTATTGCAATGGGTACCATGTTTCGACTTCCGGAAAATTTCGACATATCTTCGCGTTTCACATCCCCAGGCCCCAAAACCACCGTCAGTTCAAAAGTTATATATAATTTATGTATGTATATGTATATCAGTTTATTGTGGAGACGATAACTGCCGTTATTTTGTACCAATCACTTTGAATTTTTTACCGAATACGTATACCTATAAAATCTCGGTCGAGTTCGTTACTGGGCTAAATCGGTCGTTGGGGGGTGAAAATGGGGGGCTTTTTTTTTCGAAAAAGTGAAATATTGCTATAACTCTCTTAATATGTGAAATATCGAATCCGTTCAACATTCATACTATGTGTCGGATAAAGCCCAAAAATGTATGTTTGAAGAGTTTTTTTTATAGCACCAACCATTGACCAAAGGGGTGGGAAAAAGTGGGTTTTTCGGGAAACATTAATCATATCTCTCTTAATAGGCACAATATCAAAACCGTACAAAATGGACAATATTCCCATAATAATTACCTAAAACTTTTGTCTGAAAGAATTTTTGATATAACCCACCATTATGCCAAGGGATGAGAAAAATAATTTCGGAATTATAAGAAAATGCCAAGACCTATCAGTGGTTGCCATGGCAACACTACTAAATTGATGAGGGATGAGCCATCAGACGTTGCCAAGATAACGCACTTGCACGAGATCAGATTCAGATTTCCATCTAAGTGTGAAGCGGCTTCGGTGACGTAACTGGTAGCATGCTGAATGTTTATGCCCAAGGTCGCGAGTTCAAAGCCGGCCGAAGTCGTCGGATTTTCTAAGAGCGCCAAAAATCCCTCAGTATGCTTTCCTTTGGAGGGGAAGTTCCAACGTTCGTTGCGAGTTGCTGGTTGCGGTGGCATCTAGTAGCCAAGTTCACAGCTAGGTGTCGTTGACGGTAGTACCTGGTAGCAACATTAGTAACTACTGCTTGAAATTGACCGTATGCAGTCCTTACCTGAATTACAGACTAATACAGCCATCCCAAAGTACACGGGGTTACATGACCGCGTTGTCGCAGCCCCTAAACTGAGGAACCAACCAAAATCTCTGCAGTAGATATAATTTTGCGTGAAGAAGTAACAGACCGTTACATAGTTGCACATCAGTGTCGAAACCTAGCATAAGGACAGTGTGACCACAAGTATAAAAATGGACCCCAAATGACAAGAAGGTTACCGTTCCCATAAGACAATAAAATGTTTAAAATAAGCATAAAATGACGAAAAACAAAGTTAATTAAGCTCCAATTATAAAATACCTTCTCGCATTAAATGAGGTCTGATCCTTCTACGAAAATCTGCATATTCTGCCTATTTTCGCCTATCCCCAAGTTTGTCCGGTGAAATCTACCTCCGCCTTCCGGCGTGCCGAGAGGACTTTTCTTGATGCATCAGACTCAATATAGAACACCTTCTCGAAGTCTGGGTACTCCAGTTTAACGTTGTTTCTGAGCATCTCCTTTGCTTTCTCAAAAGCCTCGTCTGCTGCGGTACTCCATTTCCATCTGTTATTCTTCTTGAGTAAGTCATACAGAGGAGCCATAATTTCAGAGTATCTCGGACAGTGACTGCTGATAAATTGGCATGCGCCTACAAATTCTCTGACTTGTTTTACCTTAGTTGGCTTTGGGAACCTTGTGATCGCATCTACTTTCTGCATGTTTGGATGATATCCATCCTTATCAATGGTATGCCCCAAGTAGTTGATCTCCTTCTTCAAGAATTGACATTTTCCAAAATTGACCTTAATATTGGTCTGCCTTAAATTTTCAAACAACTTTCTCAAGTGCACTAAATGTTCTGCGGCATTGGGTGAAGATACAATTAAATCGTCAATGTAGCAGATTACATTTTCCTTTACTTCGTCAGTGAGCTTGCTATCAAGTGCTCGAATAAGTGCTGGTCCACTGTTGACCATTCCAAAAGGCATTCTCACAAAGACCCATGACGTCTGGTCAAATAAGAATCCAGTGTACTGCATACTTTCTTCTTCCAGTTGAACTTGGTAAAACGAAGATGTCAAGTCAAGAACACTGAAACATGCTCTCCCTTTGAACTTTCGAAGCAGATCTCTAATCTTAGGTGGTCGGTCATTTTATGGAAGAATCTTCAAGTTGATGGTCCGAGCATCGAGACAAAGACGTATCTGAGCATTACTTTTCTTCACTACAGTGATGGGGTTTATGTAAGACGACGCCTGTTTTTTAATAATTCCGTCTACCTCCATTTTTCTGATCAACCCTCGTACTTCTTGATAGTATTTCTCAGGTATGGGGTATATTCTCTTTTGGTAAGGGGTTTCATCGGTCAGCCTTATCTTATACTTGTAGTCTTTAATCAATCCAGGCTTTTCATCAAAAATATCTTGGAATTCCTTTATCAAATCCTCAAATTCCCCCTGAATTTCTTCAAATCCTTCAGTTTTTCTACTGGGTATTTCTGTTAGATTCTCCACTTCATTGATAATGGTATTTAAAATCTCTTCCCTAAGGTCTATCTCCAGACTGTTTTTCACGTCCTGTTCTTCGATCTGTTCTGTGATCATGTACCCATCATTAAAGCTAATAATCCCATTCTTCATGTCAATAATGGCTCCAACTTTCGATATAAAATCGATTCCTAGCACAATATCGAAATGGATCTTGTTCACCACAATAAAGATCTGTTCATAATTCCTTCCATTAATTTCAAAGTTCAACAACACTTGGATCTTGCATTTCACTGCCTTGTCTTGGAAAATTCCTTTCACTTTGACGGTAGAAACAGGTAAAACTGTCATGTTTTCTCCTTTTAACAGACTTTGATAGCATTCATCCGAAATGATAGAGATAATTGCGCCGGTATCCATAAGAGCTTTGTACTGTTGGCCGTCTATCAGTACAGAAATAATAGGTAATGCACATGGTCTTTCCTCTTTGACGATTCCCCTCTCTTCTAATAAATCCTTATTAGTAACTTCATAAATTTCATTAATGGTGATTAGGTGTGGTGTGGCAATGTATTCATGGTTTCTCACTGTCGTTGAGAAATCGGCGTTTTTTTTTTGTGTTACCATTTTCAAAGTTCCCCTGCTGGCTTGTAGAAGGACCAGGATCGATCACTACATCCTGTCTTTTCTTTTGGTTTTCAGCTTCCTTCTCCCGTAATTCCTTAAGATACTGCTGACTTTCTTTCTCTCTTTCTTGATACCTGTCGGGTGTCATAACCTGACCTTGAGAATTCTGATTTCGATTCTGGTAATTTCTGCTGTAATTCCTATTGTAGCCCTGGTTATTGTAGTATCTACCTCTTCCATTGTTATAATTTCCTCTATTATTATTCCAGCCTCTTCTTTGCTGATATGGACGGTAACCTTGCGATCTGTGGTTGCGAAAGTGATTGTTCCTGCGAGGACCTACATTTTCAGTTTTCTCTTCATTGGGCTTGTCAGTTTGCTGAACTTGATCCATATAGACTGTATTGATGTCTTTGAATTCGTGCCTCTGACCTTTTTGTACCACATTTGGCATTGGACTCGTGTAGTCAAGCCTTCTCAATAATTCGTCCATACTGGTCAAATCCCTGATGTTTGACGATATGATGAGTCTTCTCACCTCCACAGGCAGCATACGAGAAATCGCATCTATCAACTGCTCTGTTGACAATGGGGGTTGCAAAAATCTCAAGCGTGATAACTGGCTCGTGAAGAAATCAGCGTACCGTGTTGGAAGAGTACCTGAATACTTCCTCGAGTATACCTCAGCTCTTAATGAATTCTGTGCTTCTATGGACCAGAATCGTTTTATCGGTGCCTCTGCAAATTCGTCAAAATTACTGAAAGTGTAGCGAAATGCTCTGAACCATTCAAGGGGTCCTCCAGCTAGAAATCTCTCCACAATTCTCATCTCTCTTTCTCTGGGAATGTGAGCTTCAATGAAATAGTCTTTCAGGTTCCTGATATATTCTATCGGTGTTAGACTATCAGTATTACTGAATTTTTGAGGTTTATCCTCGAAGTTCCGGATGACTGTCACATTTCTCGGATATGAATCCATGTAATTCTTTCCACTATCACGATATTTCCATTCAGGTTCAATATTCCTATCCTCTTCTTCTTCCCGGAATCTGGATATACGTTCCTCAGGACTAATATCTCTCTCTTCTGTAGCGAGGTTACATCTTCTGACGTAATTCCTATCATCTTCATCAGTCAAGCCTTCTGGATCCTTATCGGTGATTTCCGTGATGACTTTCCTGATTAACTCTTCTTTATAGGTTTCCATCATGCTGGCTTCTCCTAGTTTCAAATTCTGAAGTTTGCTCGTAGTTTCATTAACATCAGAGACAACCTTATAAATTTGTTCCTCTAACGCGGATTTTAATGCTTGCACGTCCTGACCTATTTGAGTTCTATCCTCTACCTGCTTTTCGGATAGCGAATCCATCCTTATACTCAAATCTTTTCTAATTTGCACTACTTCATTATTTATGTCTACTTGTGTACTGGCAAGTTTTCTTTCAATTCGTCCCTGAATCTGAGTGACATGTTCCCCACTTGACCTGTTCCATTCATCTTTCCAAACCATTACATTTGCAGTTAACATTTCCGCAATATCTACTTCAATGTCTTCCTTAAGTAAACGATTATGATCTAAGACTTGGGTTCTCATGACCTCTACATCATACTTTAATCCAGCTAGAGAAGCTGTTGTCCTAACAGACTCGTCAACCAACCTAGTTGTTAATGCACTAATGTTACGAGTACAAAGTGTTTTTGAAGTTTCAATTTCTTCTCTTACTTTATTAACATCAGTTTGAACTTTAGCAATGTCTACAAAAACAGTGTTAACTTCTACTTGTATATTATTTATATCGCTTTGCATCTCATTTACATCGGAATGAATATTATTAATGTCTACTTGAACATTTGACACATCGGTTCGAACATTTTTAATTTCTCTTTGAACCTCTTCTACTTTATCTTGTACAGTAGCAACATCGTTCCTAACAACAATTACTTCAGCTCTAGCACAGGAAATATCACCCCGGACATTAGCAACATCAAGATTCAACATAGTAAGATCTTTCTGTACTTTAGGAACATCAGTTTTAACCTCTGAAACATCTTTATGCACATTGGATACGTCTGTGCGCATGTCAGTTACAGCATTCTCGATTCCCTGGGTATTGATCTGTAAACGCGACATATTATTTTCTAAGTTTGCAGAACTGGTCTGAAGAACTTTCAAATTTTCATCCAGCATCTGCTTTACACTTTCATTCATGCTAGCTTCCAATTTAGCAGACATATTACTAGCATTCTCCTCCATCATCTGCTTCATACTGTGTTA
Organism: Meconema thalassinum; assembly: GCA_946902985.2. Taxonomy (NCBI): domain Eukaryota; kingdom Metazoa; phylum Arthropoda; class Insecta; order Orthoptera; family Tettigoniidae; genus Meconema; species Meconema thalassinum. The sequence continues at coordinate 117,430,227 of OX336388.2, forward strand.
TTCATGCTAGCTTTCAAATTAGCAGACATATTACTAGAATTCTCCTCCATCATCTGCTTCATTCTACTAGCACTCCTAGCTTCCATCTCCTCTAACATCTTTCTTATACTTTCATCTGCCATTTCAATATTATTTCAAAAATAAACTGCTCTAGGGACATACATCAAACAGAGCAAAATAACAACATCTGAGCAACATCTTTCACCATATATAAATTTGAGCAATTTTCTGTCTTAAATCTAACTTATAATTACCTTATAATTAACCTTCGTAGACACTTCATGTTGAAATAAACTCAAGCACATGTTCAAGTTTCTTTGGTTCATTTTAAAATATCTTAACACAAATAATTTACATTTACAATCCAAATAGTTTAATTTTATCTTTAATATGACTAAACATGTCATAAGCCGGTCAAATAAAATAAGACTCCAGATCATAGGCGATTTTTCTAAGTTTCCAGCCTATTTAACCTCTCTCAAGTTGTATAAGATCTGATCTTTTCTGAGTGTAATTTTCCTAATACAACACAATTTTTTATTCCCTATATAATCACACTCTCAAATTCTACAATTGGCCAAGACATCTAACAAAGAATCAACCTCTTTATTTGAGTCTTCACAATCCCATTGACATCGATAACTTGGTAATCCAATGTTATTCGAGCACTCCACAAAATTGCGGTGCCAATTCTACTGCAATAACTTGGTAATCCAATGTTTTGCTGATCGTGCCCCACCGAAATTGCGGTGTCAATCCTATTGATCGTGCCAATCGAGCCAATCGAGCTGATCGTGCCCCACGTTTTAGGTTCGCCAATCCTACTGTCCCCGATTCTCCGGATAGTAGGCTGTCAGATATCCGCCCCCTCAATCGGATTGCCAATAATCAATCGCACCGGCACAGCTACATCAATGAAAATGGCACTGACAGATACTACCGAGATTAGAGCACAGCAGTTAACAAGAAATTATTGTGGAACACACCAAAATATACGGGGGTACATACTTACCTTTACTTACCTCTTCAAATTAATCTCGGGTCTAGTTTGTCAACTGGATCACTTAAAGTATGCCCTCACAATAACCTCCACCATGATATTTAAAATGAACCAAGACGGAAACAAGAAACTTTAAACTGTACAATAATTTATTTCACATAAAGGGAATGATTCTAACAAAATTCAACAAAATACACGTGGCAATCAAAAGCCATTGTCAATATAACCATGTCCTCCTGTATGACTTGTAGACGTTACATACAAAATCTTATCTTTCACTAGCTCCTAAGAACGTAATAATAGTAATACATTTGGAATGGATGAGGGAATTGGGACGAGACATGTAGCAATTGTTTCCCTTTAATAAACAACACACTTTATTTATAACTGCAAGCCTGCTATGTAGTCGACCTTGGCCTCTAACATACAGTTGTCAGGCCAGCTGCGCCATGTCGCATGCCTATGTCGTCAAGTGGACCCACCGGTCCGGCCAACGTTAGCATATGCTCGTTACCTCAGAGCTTAGCTCCTTTTCAAACACTTTATAAATGTCCTCAACTCAACTCAAATATTATCACGCAAATCTTTTAAATGCTTCAATCAAATGTTACTGGATTACTCTAATAATCCCAAAACTTGTTTAATTACATAATCCATATGTTTCATTAGCGTTGTTTAGAGTATATTAACAAAACTCTTAATGTTTATAACAAATGCTCATTAATTGTTTATAACAATTATAAATTGTTTATAATATTGTCAAACGACAATTAAAAATTTATACACGCCTCTCTTAATCCCTTTCGTTTCACATTATTGTTAAAGATATTTACACAATTATTTACAATATTAATATTATTTATTTTAGAAATACATTAAACCACACGTTTATCCGGTTGATAATTACTCAAATCGGGTTGATATAATCGACCAATGAAGGTTAGTTATATTTAAGCTTATATTCAGGTTTAATAAGTTTTAATAATAGTTATTATTATTAGTGACGGTAAACTCCATTCAAAATCGTTATCTCAAATTGTTTAAACACTCTTGTTAAGTATAACAGTAATTTCACATGATTAATTTTCAAAGGACCTGGACAATAAACTCAGCGGAAAAATACTTCGCTCAAACTCACAAAATTGCATACAATAGGCCCAGAATTCATCATATATTTCCATATATATGGCATCCAAAATCTTCCACAATATATACAAAAACCTCCACTTACAAATTCATTAACTTCATCCTTATTACTGTGGGAATCTCCTTCAATTATTCAAGGGCATTATTCATCAGCGACTTTTACACGTCCACTGAACTAACGATTATACATCCATAGTTCCACTTTAAAAATTCTTATATTCATTAATTGTTTCAAAACTGTTATTTATTTAACCTTCGTGGGTTTCATTCATGAATCCATATGAAGTAAAAATTTGCCAATCACAAATAAATTTAATAGCAAATACGATTATACACGCCTCTCTGGTCTATCAAAATTGAGATTAATATCTCCTAAGTGAGAAGCCTCCGTGGCTCAGGCGGCAGCACGCCGGCCTCTCACCGCTGGGTCCGTGGTTCAAATCCCGGTCACTCCATGTGAGATCTGTGCTGGACAAAACGGAGGCAGACAGGTTTTTCTCCGGGTACTCCGGTTTTCCCTGTCAAAATTTCATTCCAGCAACACTCGCCACTATCATTTCATTTCATCTGTCATTCATTTAATCATTGCCCCAGAGGAGTGCGTCAGGCCTCGGCAGCCGGCACAGTCCATATCCTCGCCGCTAGATGGGGGCTTCATTCATTCCATTCCTGACCCGGTCGGAGACTGGAAGCAGGCTGTGGATTTTCATTTTCATCTCCTAAGTATCGTAGTATAAAAATACTATCTTCAATCAAAGTTCATCTAAACTGCATAAATAATTGAATAGAATACAATTAGACTTTGGAATGCAAACATTATTGTTCCAATCTAGTATTGAGAAAAACTCCTATCAAATGTTCATTACTATAGTGTATTCAATAATTCGTGATCAAAGTTCATATTTCATAAAATTGTCTATAATGCAATGGTATTTCAGAACTGACGATAAATGTCTATGTTGCAATCATGTTCATAAAACGACTAGTATTTCCAAGATCGTCGATACAGAAATAGATTTTAACGCTCTAAAATCTTTTAACTATTCTTCTTTCTTGAGGATGACAGAAAATTGGTCAAAGTAATTTACTGAATAGAATTACTTTAATAAAATGACACGCTGTCTGAATTCAAATCTGCCATAGAAAATCATTTACTTTACAGTCAAATCGTGACTACAAAAATATGCAAATTACTGAAAGAATATAAATTATCAGTCTCAACTGATCCAAAATTATTTAACTATGCCACTGACATAACAATGTCTTAATAAATCGTAGAAAAAGGCATAACTCATCGAAGTGTACTGAGTACAGAAATATCAAGCAAGAATATGGGGCAAAATATAGGGCAGAACATATGGGAAAAATGGTTGCTCAGATATCGCTAAATTACTCAAATAAAACAAGAAACGTTCACGACTACCTTATCTGTTGATTGAAGTTCTAGAGGAAAATCTTCCAAAGAAGACTGCTGATGGTTCCAATTCACCAAAAAGATGTGCTCCGACCTCGAACCTTGAACCAGCGCCCTCGGAGAATAGAACTGCTTCCTCCTCCGGAAATTGCACTGCTCCGTGTATACGATAGACATCCTTCTGGCAAAACTCTTCTTTGTGAGCCGGGTCTACCCTGGCCTCTCTTGAAAGTTACCTGAAGTTCTGGCAGAAATTCGCCATGGAGTTTATTGCAGTTATTTCCGCAGAAATATTCATAATCGTGGAGTATGAAAATATTTCCACTGCCATTTGATATAATTCAGCGTTGGACAACGAGGCATGAGTGTAGTTGGATATTCACTACATGCTCGCTGTTGTAGAAAGACGATTAGCGAAGTTCCATGCTGCTACTTCACTCCATTGATATATGTCCCAATTGCATTAAAGTCCTTAGCCTTCCATCTCCATTTCCGTTATAATAGTTGAAAGAACTGCGATATTATATTGTTCCATGTTAGAATGCAGCGTTGTATCACCAAATGCAATATGTAGTAGCACGGTTGCAATACACGTGTCAGCCGTAGCGTAGAATGTGATATTATAAAAGTGCTTCTCAGGTGGCGAGAAAATCACTTTTGTCTGCCGTCTTAAAATGCCAATATCTTTCAAATTATAACCGTGAAAATGTTCAATCTTTCTACACACTTTAATATAGTACTGTACAATAGAATTAGCTTAAAGGCGTTAGTCAACTCTTGATATATTATCTTGTAGACTCGTTAATGTGTGCGTTTCAACTTCGCCTAGTTTCAAACACCGTAAAATGGAACTGCGGCACGCTCGAAGCTCGTTCGATGCGGTGGCTCTATACCACACGCTAAAGACGACTTGCTTCACTTATTCACTCGAAAACGACTATATGACATCAGAAATATATATGCGATATGAGAGCTTCTCTCTGCTGTGCAAGACCTTTTATCAACTTCTTAAGGGGCGTATCCATCCCTTCCATAGCTTGTTTCTCCGTCATCGCTAGAAGTTCTAACTTTGGCTATACTTGACGGATTTTCAAATTTCAAAAACTCAAAAATAATTTCTTCAAAATTCCAAATCAATGCCATAACTGAAAATAGGTTTCCACAATTCTGCATTCCAAAAGTAATTAAATATGATAGTTTCAGTAATCTCCGTCTCCCTCCAAACTATCATTCATTGGTTCGAGTCTTTCCTCCAATCGCGTAACTTCTTCCTCAGCACAATTCCATGTTTCCCTGCGACTGTGTCGTAAATCTCAGATCTTTCTCGAACAAAATCATGACGTCACCAAGAATCTCAGTTCAAACAGCCTACTTGCATGAAGTCTGCGTCATCCGTGCCTACGTCATGAATATCCACATCACAACTATGACAGCCATAACTTAATTCATATTTGCCATTACAACCGCCGTGGTCTCAATATAATTCAATTTACGGTGGCAGTACGTATGTATGTATGTATGTATGTATGTATGTATGTATGTATGTAGGTCTATGTGCGTGTGCATTTGGCCTCTTATAAATCGATAATAGCTGGCTGGCTCCATTGGTTAGAATATTTCACGGTTTGTGGCCTTGTTTGATATGTCTAGAAGACGATACCTAGAGTTTGACGTACGCATCGGATGGTTTTTAGAATATATATTCCCAATAAACCTGAACACGAACATATCTTGTCCATCTTTTTTCTAAAATATCAAGAACATGCTAACTACTAACCAGTCACATCTTTCTGTACAGTATTCAATTTCGCATCGAGTGAAACCAGTCGCTGATCTGTGCGGTAAGAATTATGCCCTACAAAGTATTACTAATGTCGGAACAATATGTTTTGTTCGGGAGCTTATCCTCAAATAACTTTAAAACAGTTACCTAGAAGGGAATCCAACGCTGTCAGCATCTATCCTGAGTGTGTTTTGACCGGTTTTTCCACAATCCCTCCAGGTGAATGCCGAGATAGTAACGTACGTGAAGTTTCAAGGCACCTGTCCCATCCCTGACTCTAATACAGTTACACACATAATCAACTACACCGGACTGATGATGATGATAACAATAATAATAATAATAATAATAATAATAATAATAACGTTATTGGTTTTACGTCCCTTTTAACTACTGCGGATTTTAGAGGCGCCGGGGTGCCAGAAATTTGCCCCGAAGGGGATCTTGAACGTGCCAGTAAATCTAATGACACGGCTTCCTCGCATTCGCGCACCCTCAAATGCCAACTGGCTGCACCAGGATTCGATCCTGCAACTTTGGGCACAGCAAGTGAGAACGTTACCGCTGAGCCACGCAGCCGGCCAAAGGTACTGATAACCAAGATGTCCCAAGCCCCTACAATATATTATTATCAACAAGAATATTAGAGGAAGTAAGATCGGCATCTGTACGAACACATTGTGTCTACGTTACATATTGTGACACTACTACAGAATAATTTTATTGCTCAGATATTTTCCACTCCTAAGCACTTGTACACGTAACTCGTCGAACTATAATATTTATGACAAGAGGAAGACAACTCCTTCCTGTCGTCAAATTGTTCCCTTCTCCCTCCGCCCTGTCAGCGTGTTCATCATTTTCCTTGCGCAAGAGATCTTGTGGAGTCGCGCCGCCTCCTACCACCCTTTTCAAAACAATTCCCAAACTAATGCTGTCGATTCCATTCACCCGATTTTAATTCTGAAAAATGCATTGGAAACAGGAAATAAATCTCCATTTTCGTATTAACAGGTTTTTTTTTTCATATTTTGAGCAGAAATATAAAAAACTGTTAGTAATTTTTTTGTTTTTCACATTTTGGAAAATGCATAGAATTAATATCAATTCAATTGCAGACTAGTATACATAGTGGTTTTCAGATCGCTAATACGAGCTTTCATTCAAGAGAAAACTGAAAAAAGAAATTGTCTCACATTGGTGCTGCTACGTGGTGTCAGAATTACCAACTAAAAAACGGGACATTTAGCCTTAACCCACTTCTTCTTTTCCTTCTCCTGGAAACCCTTGAAATTTTTGATCATATTTCTGAAAAGTGGTCTGTCCTGAATAATATCTATTGTTACTTCCGTCTCTTCCACATCCCCTTTTATACTTTGTACCCATTGATTACCATTCTTGCTTTTGTATACATGACTGAACATTTGCTTTGTGAGTCTGATGTTATTCATCCTCATTACGTGTCGAAAGAAAGTAACCCTCCTGTTTTATTCATTTACTTATTTATTGATTTTTTTATTTTTTTTATTTATATCATGGGAGTTAAGCCTCCGTGGCTTAGGCGGCAGCACGCCGGCCTCTCACCGCTGGGTCCGTGGTTCAAATCCCGGTCACTCCATGTGAGATCTGTGCTGGACAAAACGGAGGCAGACAGGTTTTTCTCCGGGTACTCCGGTTTTCCCTGTCAAAATTTCATTCCAGCAACACTCTCCACTATCATTTCATTTCATCTGTCATTCATTTACTCATTACCCCAGAGGAGTGCGTCAGGCCTCGGCAGCCGGCACAGTTCATATCCTCGCCGCTAGATAGGGGCTTCATTCATTCCATTCCTGACCCGGTCGGAGACTGGAAGCAGGCTGTGGATTTTCTTTTTCATGGAAGTTGTTTTCCATGGTTTCCTACTTCTAATCCAGGCAAATGCCAGGATGGTACTGTGCCCGATTTACCAGGGTTGTGACAGCCAGAATCCTCAGGACGACTATGGATTGTTGTAAACAGCAGCACCCCGGCTGAAAATACTTACCGTTACAGCTAGCATATCACACACTGAAAACTAGGAACATATAAGGATGAACCCCTAAATAAATAAATGCTATGGTCTGTCCTCCCAGGGACCGAAAGCACCTAATCAAAAGGAGAGCTAGAGAGCTCTATAAATCTCGGGTCACATAGGAATGTGGATTGGGTAAATAGGCATTGCTTCATTATCTTGACCATAATATTTACTTCATAACCCCCAGTACGATAAATCAAAATGGCAAGATCTATAAAAACATTGCAAGCAATCGTAAACACATGCTTGCATTTATTGTCTAAAATCCATCCACCAGTCACTACAAGTTATAAGTAACAACATAAATGCAGAAATAAAAACGACACGATTGACTTCAAAACGTCAATAAACAGCGTATTGTAACACAGATGTGATACCTGCATATACGAAATAAACTAACAAGAATTGATATTAACCTACTACGCCCAGGAATTCAGGATCGACGGAAATAAAATATTAATAGAGTGAATCGATGAAAATGACTGTAATGACGATGGTCTGTCGTCATTACAACTGCAACGTTGAACTCGATACATGTTCGACTCCTGAATCCTGTCGTTATCTCCAAATAATTCCAATTAATCTAAATATTAATTAATAAAATATTGAAAATAATAATTTCGACTATATACAATCGTTAATCCACTTTGTTAAAAATCATTGTTGAAATACCATTATTTAACTGAGCTCCAACGACTCAATAATAATTCTGCAATCTTCCACTAACAGTGTATTATAATCATGTGTTATTTAGTTACAATAGGGTCAATAGTCCAGTCAACTAAGCCCAGACTAAGGTATAATCCACTCCTAACTAATCTTCACTTCAATAAATAATACAGCCTTACTCCAGGCTTCTTCATCTCAATAATGGACTCCCTTAAATACGAAGCAATATCTTTCCAAATTCTCACATCTAACAAGCGGAATTCCCAACAGTCATCAGAGCAACAAGATACATTGCTATGTTGCCAAATTTCTCTGTGGCTTTCTCACAACAAGGGAGCAATTCAACACCGACATGCTGTCGCACCAACAATAATAGAACAAGGCGCCAATAAGGCCCTAGCCCTCGCCTCCATGAACTGTTTAAAATCATGTTTCAAGCTTGTCCTAACACAACCTCATAATAATAATAATAATAATAGCTGTCTTCCAACAATCTCCTAATATGCTGCTCTCAGGTTCCATATAAAATTCTAGGTGTCGTTATAATATAATAATAACATAATAGCTCCTGAATTAAAGCGTCAATGCTTTCTTTACAATGTAAACAACTAGCTATAGCAAGCTTTCATCCTTAAATCCTTATAATATTTGCTTTAATGACATCAAAATATTGTTATTCCTCAATTAGGGATAATTTCTGATTTATCGGTCTCAATTCCAATGAAAGCGTAATACTGACTATTAGTCTTCAACAACTATCGACAATGATAAGGATTCCTTAAAGAAAATCAACAGCTGGATCGCAACTAACATTTTCAAAAATCCAACTAAATTGAAATGAAATTCAACCTCAAAGTTGAAAATAAAAATCCAAAGAAATATTTAATATCGGAGAATACTCAAATCCGATTCAAAATAATTAAATAAATAGCAAAATTCAAAATCAGGATCCTAATCCTGGGATTGTATGAAAATCCTTAATCCTAAAAATGGGATTACCGTATCCAAAATCCTTAAATCCTATCGAATGAAAATAATTTCGATCTCCAGTAAAAATTGAAAATAGGAAAACTCCTAAATATGAAAATCCAAAAATAAAAATAATCCTTAAATAGGATTCAATCCTAACTTCATGACAATGTCCTCCAAACAAATCCTTAATCCTTGACGAAAATCAAACTTCAAAATATATCAAAATCAAAATCAAAATCGATGTTATCTGTCGTCGTGAAAATCCTTCCATTAAGCAAAAAGTGAAAATAATAATAATAATAATAGCTGTCTTCAGCTATAATTTCTAATTATCAACAATCTGAAAGATCAGAACTGGCATTAACCATAATCGAAAATACGCCCCTGTCCTAAAATGCAATACTGGCAGAAAAGATCTGCAACCCCAATAAGCATTAACTTCAAATTAGACTGTCCACCCATAAAAGCTTCAGTGTAGATTCCAATAAGCATGTTAACGTAGATGGTAAAACAGTGAATAATCACAATGAGAATGGTCCTAAAGGCATGCTTCAAACAACTAACAACTACTGAACTGATAATATAAATGAACTATTCATCTTACTTTGTGAAGGCTTCATGTTGATTCACCGAAGCACTAAGCATGAAACACCACGCTATGAAGAATGAACTACGGATCTCGAGTTGGGTCCCACTCGCTGCCTCGAGCAAGCTTCCATTGCCTAGCGCTGATCGTCCGGTCCTCGGCTCCGGCTCGATGTTCCACCCAGGCACGTCCCTCGGTAGCCGCAAGCCTACACTCGCCTATCTGAGTCCTATTGGATCGACTCCCGACATCTTCTTGGCTCTCGAGCGTCACTCCGTTCCATCCATCTGATCTTGGCCCCTCGAAGTCCTGGTTGATTTCGTTCATGTTATATCTCAAGTATATTCAGTTCGTGCGGTTTATGTAGTCTTTCTTCTTCTGAATTTCCACGGCTACATCATGCCTCTGTTTCTAGTGTCTTGATACTGGTCAACCATGAACACTCCTGCAGCATCGTTTAGACTACGTCTCCCCTAAGCATTCTAGCACGCACACATCTCACTCGTAGCTAAATCGCATGTACCAGTCCCATACATATTTATAGCATTTTCCATGTTCATAATATTTTCACTCAGAATAAACAGTGAAAGACGCCATTTCCAACAAGTATCAGGTGGAGCGCGTGGCGGGCAACTGTGCAACTACAAACTACGTGAGTCAAAACTTGAAGTGTTTTGCAATATAATAACATATAAACCAAGTCTAAAAAAGGAAGCTTGTAGTTTAACGTGACCGTTAATCTCGCGATCATAAGCCACGGGACCTCCGTTTTACGTGGAATCCGAACCACAGGACATGGCATTTCACATCGAAAATCTCACATGCAGTGACCGGGAATCGAACCCGGTCCGCCTTGGTGAGAGGCATACAGCTTGACCGCTGCGCCACCACGCCCCATAAACCAAGTCTGTAAGTGGTTCCAATAAATAATTGCGCACCTGTGACTAGATGTTGTGAAGACAGTTATGGGGAGGTTCGTCCGCAGTTCGGAAAAATCGAAACTGGTATCCCTCAGACCACTGTTGCATGAAAAAACCACATGGGCAAAGCCCCAAAGTGAACGTTTTCTGTGCTGTTTCGAGAGAAAAAGTGTACGGACCTTTCTTCTTTGCTGAGAGAACCATCTCCGGCATCATTTACCTGGATATGCTACAGAACTTCCTTATTCCACAGTTGGATGAAGATGACCACGATGAGCGCTTGTGTTGGCAACAAGATGGTGCACCGACGCACCACCTGTCAGACGTCAGGGAATTCCTTACTCAAAGTTTCCCAGTTAAGTGGATAGGTCGTGGCGGACCTATTACCTAGCCATCACGGTCCCCAGATTACACACCACTGGACTTCTTCCTGTGGGGCTTTGTAAAATTTTGATGAACTAAGACATCGCATCACAACAGCCATCGCCTCTGTTACCCCAGAAATACTGGTTCATACGTGACGGGAAATCGACTTCCGTTGGGGTGTGTCCAGTATGACAAACGGCGCACACGTTCAGCCGTAATGGATTTGTCAAAAAAACTTGATGTGTTTTGCTATGTAATGATATATAAACCAAGTCTGTAAGTGGTTCCAATAAATAATTACACATTATTGAAGTTGTAAACTACATAGAGAATCACCCTGTATACACATTAGTACAGACATCACACTGACCCAGGTTATCAGACAGCTTCTTCACACACCCAAGTACATAGGACTCCATGACCACGATGTCACAAATCCCCTAAAGAATCAACACCAAAAACAATGTAGAGAAGAAGTGATTAGCTCAAGACATGGAGCCATGGAGAGCTTCATCAAACTCTTACAGTTCTTGTCCTCCACCCTTCATTCCACAAAATAAGTTTGCCATTTCTTGTTATCTTAGTGTGTGCCCTACCAACCTAGATTTGTCATAGAAATTCCCGGCCGAAGTCGACGGATTTTTAAAGAAAATCCCTCAGTATGCCTTCCTTCGGAGGGGAAGTAAAGCCGGCGGTCCCATGTCATAGATTTACGGCATGTTAAAGAACCTTCCACTAATTACAAATGTATAAAGCTAAAATTATACATAGGTTCAACATTTGACTAACTTTCTTAGGTTCCTGCTTTCGTCGTCAAGAGCCGACTGCGGTGGCATCTGGTAACTAACTTCTGAACTAGTTGGTCGATGACGGTGGCGTTTGGCGGCAAATGTAGGAACAACTTGGAAAAATTGAATGTCTGCCGTCCTTACTTGAATTAAAACAGATACACACACTAATACAGCCATCACAATTAACACCGGTTATCAGACAGATTCTTCACACACCCAAAGTACACGGGGCTACATGACCACGTTGTCGCAGCCCCTGAACTGAGGAACCAACCAACCAACCAACCACCACTGAAGTTTGATCTGGTGCAGTATTTTAAATTCTCATCAGATGCAGAAATGAGAAGTTCAAAGATTTAATCCACGAGTTCTGGCGCCTGGGTATTTTTGACCTGATGGAATGAATGTATCCCCCATCTAGTGGCGAGGATATGAACTGTGCCGGCTGCCGAAGCCTGTCTCACTCTCCTGGGGCAATGATTAAATGAATGACAGATGAAATGAAATGATAGTGGAGAGTGATGCTGGAATGAAATTGTGACAGGGAAAACCGGAGTACCCGGAGAAAAACCTGTCAGTCTCCGCTTTGTCCAGCACAAATCTCACATGGAGTGTCCGGGATTTGAACCATGGACCCAGCGGTGAGAGGCCGGCGTGCTGCCGTCCAAGCCACGGTGGCTCCGATGCTTAAATAATGCTCTATATTTTCGTTTTAGTCAGGCCTTATTTCCTGTCTCTTTCTGTACATTCCTTCCTAGCCTTGAACTTCGCCCTGCAAAAGAAACATATCCATAGCTTTTTGAACACTCAAGTTTTTTCTATATTTTGTGTATATTAAGGCTTTCATAGCCCGGATTATATAAATAATTCATGTTTTTTTTTTGGGTTAATGCCGTGTGTATTTAGATTAGGAACATACGTTTCGGAAATCAAACATAATGCCCCCAAAAACATGAATTATTTATTTTTCTATATTATTTACGGTCGGGTCAAATTTACCCATCGCGCCAGTCCTCGCGTGACAATTTTTGGCTTACGTTAGTCGGGACAATCTATAAAAATAAGTGGGAAAATCCAAATATTTTGGTGCAGAACAATCACATAGCTCACGTTCTTGTTGATCCATGTTTATGGTTTAGGGACACCTTGGTCATCAGTTCCTTTGTTCAAACAAAATCGAGAGGACTGACTTACCGCCACTATCAAGGTACGAAAACTATTGCGATTTCTCTGCATGTTAAATTAGAAAAAAAAACAAGAAGTTCCGTGAAGAACTATACAGCCTACTTTTCATGCCAATGATTATTATACAGTATATGAACCTATCTAGAATAATGACAAAATTAAGTTGGTAATATCGAAATATCAAATTAGTTCAAAATATACCTGGTATAATGTAGCCTAATAGAGCACTACGGTTGGCAGCCCTGGTGACTGAATATATTGTTAGTTCCATCTCTTAAGGTACAGAATACAAAATTAGGTTGAAGTCCAATGGACGTTACATGCAGTTAGGCACTGGATCTATCAGCACGCGTAAAAGCATGTTGCCAACAATGTCATGCGTGTCCTGGTCAGAAATAATCTGAATTATTATGATATCTTGTTGTGCCAATTTTGGATGAAATCCATTTGTTACTATAGAAGTTACATGTATTTTAAAATTGAACATATCGGCAGGCATAGAATCATGTTGGCAGCACTGCCTTGTATTAATTACTCCAAATTAATCCACAATGTCAGGTGCTATACGTGTGCAAAGTATATAGCTGTTGGCTTGCATACTTTCTGATATATTGATATTAGGGTAAAAAAATATAGACAGCATTTATTAACAGTTGGCAGCCCTGATTGCTCTTAACAATACTTACAGTCATATCTGTTATGGTACAGGGGTGCGTGATGGCGCAGTGGCTTAGCTGCTCGTCTTTCACCCGGACGGCCGGGGATCGAATCCCGGTGACAGCTGGGCGAAATTTTCACCTGAAAAATCACGTGGCGTCAGGAAGGGCATCCGGTCTTAAATCCCCGGCCAAAACCAAAATGGGCCAGGTTGGCTCCGGCGACCCCAATCAATTGGGATAAGCCGAAGAAAATGATGATGATATCTGTTATGGTACACATAGCACATACGAAATTTGGTTGAAATCGAACTGATAGTAGAGATGTTACATGTATTTAAAATTTGGTACTATCAGCAGGCTTATAATCATGTTGTTAGAACTGACGTATATAAGTTACTCCAAATTAATCTAAAATGTCAGAATATACGTGTGCATAGTTTAAAGCTGTTGGCTTGCATACTTTCTGATATATTGGTATTTGGATTTAAAAAAATAGAGACAGCAATTATTAACAGTTGGCAGCCCTGGTGGCTCTTAAGAATACGCTAAATCATATCTGTTTATGTACAGATATTATATACAAAATTTGGTTGAAATCCAATTGATAGTGTAGAAGTTATATGCATTTAAACATTGGACCTATCAGAAGGCTTAAAATTATTTTGGCAACACTGTCATTGTTGGCCTCCTGGAAATTAAACTGAAATAGTATTATCTGCATGTGTACCAATTTTGGAATAGCTCCCACGCATACCTTGCGTGATATCCAACATGGAGCTCAAATTTCTAGTGCGTTTTTTCAGCAGTTGGTAGCACTGATATCATTTTCAAATATGGACGTGAGATATTCCGGTGCACATCTTTACTCATACTAAATTTGGTTTTGATTGCTGCAGCCTTTTAGGAGTTGATAGGGGGAACACACACACAGCCAGACAGACAGACAGACAGACACACATTTTCCCGGATTTTTCCTCATTTTTGCAAAATGTGAAAAGTAGGCTAAAAACACATTTTATATTGGGAATAGTTCATAGGAAGATACCGGGTGTAAAGTTATTTCATTAAAATCCCTACAACTACGACAAAAGCGAGGGACACACTATGGGTCAAAATGGCCCGGGGCCAGTCCTCGTGTTATATTTTTAGCCTACTTTCGATTTTTGCAAGAAATGGAAGTAGACATGAGATCAACACAGGGCCAAAAATTGTGTGTCTGTGAGTGTGGGTACTCTGAATGTCTGTCCCCCCACCCTATCAATAATAATAATAATATTAGGCTATCACTCGTTCTCGAGTAAGATTGTCTTCTAAAGGTGAGTTCTTAGATGACTATATAGTCCAATCCTGGAAACACAAACTCGCCCACAGTAGCGACACACGTTGTTCGGAGCAACCACTGGCTCTTGTGGGTTGATCTTCCTATAAACCTCACGCTCTTTCCTCGCATTGTACTTCTCAGTCTCACGGCTTCGTCGATGTTGTTCGTAACATAGTGGACCTTGGTGGACGAAGCGACGCCATACCTGACGATTTGATGCTGTAGTCTCCCATTTATCCGTGTCGATTTGACATTTGTTTAAATTGTATTTTAGGACGTCTTTGAAGCGTTTCCGTTGCCCTCCTTGCTTTCTCTGTCCAATCCGCAACTGGCAGTACATGATTTGTTTTGGAAGACGACGTTCAGGCATGCGAACAACATGTCCTGCCCATCGAAACTGATGCTTTAATATCATAGCCTCAATGCTGGTAGTATTCGCTTCCTCCAGGACACTGATGTTGGTGCGTCGGTCCTGCCACTTAACTCCAAGAATTCTCCTGATGCAACGCTGATGGTACTTTTCCAAACACTTTAAGTGCCTTCTGTAGGTAGTCCAGGTTTCGCAACCATAGAGCAGAGAAGGTATTACAACAGCTTGGTACACATGCAATTTGGTTGGAGTACTGATGTCATGGTTGTCAAACACCCTTTTTCGTAGACGCCCAAACGCTGCACTGGCACATTTAAGGCGATATTGGATTTCAGCATCAATGTTAGCATTTGCTGAGAGATGACTGCCCAGGTAAGGGAAGTGTTCAATGTATTTTAAGTTTGATGGATAATTTGCGTTTTACTGGTGTTTATTTCCAGACCTATGCACTTATACGCGTCATTAAAAGCATTCAGAGCAGCCTCAAGATCGTCTAGCGAGTTTGCCAATATAACATTGTCGTCAGCATATTGGAGTTCGAGAACGGAACCTGTCGATACCTTTGTCTTTGCTCGCAGTCTGCTAAGATTGAATAATCCTCCGTCAGTCCTGTATTCAATATCTACACCATGCGGAACTTTTTCTTTGATCAGGTGAAGCATAGCGCCAACAAAAATTGAGAATAATGTTGGGGCGATCACACATCCTTGCTTGACACCTGTTGTGATCTTAAAGGGTTCTCCAGGCCCATTGCTGTTAAGAACTGAGCCCTTCATATTATCGTGGAGTATTCTAATGATCTGAATGAATTTTGGAGGACATCCAATTCGAGCTAGGATTTTCCAAAGAGCTTCTCTATTGACTGAATCGAAAGCCTTGACGATATCAATGAAGACCATATAAAGAGGGCGATCTTGTTCCCTACATTTTTCTTGCATCTGTCTAGCACAGAAGATCACATCAGTTGTTCCTCGATTGGGTCTAAATCCACATTGAGTTTCAGGCAGTGATTCTTCAGCCAAAGGTTTAAGACGATTGGACAGGATTCTGGCAAGAATTATTCCAGCTACAGAAAGCAGGGATATTCCACGATAGTTGCCACATTGAGCTCTGTCACCCTTTTTAAAGATTACTACTATCAAGGCATCCCTGAGATCATCTGGGATCGTTTCTGTCTTCCATATCTTGTCAACGAGCTTGTGAGTGTGGTGAACTAGTACAGTGCCCCCATCTTTAAATAGTTCAGCTGGAATCCCATCTATGCCTGCTGCCTTATCATTCTTGAGTTGATTAATAGCAATTTCAACTTCTAGTAGGGAGGGACCATCATCAAGCTGAGTTTGTACTGGTCTCTGAGGAATTTTGCTTAAAATGTTATCATTGACGTGGGTATCCCAGTTCAGTAGTTCGTCAAAATGTTCCCTCCAGCGGGAGTTGATTGAACAAGTGTCTCGGAGAAGTTCAGTATCATCTTTTGATTTTAGAGGATTTACGGTGTGACGGGATGGTCCATAGACTACTTTTGTTGCACTGAAGAAAGCATGTGTATTGTTGGTCTCAGCTAGATACTCCATTTCATGTGATTTAGATACCCACCAAAGGTTTTTCATGGCTCGAGTTCTCTTTTGGACTTCAGCCTTGGCATCTTGATAAAGTTGTTTTTTGGATGCAGATTTAGGGTTATTTTTCCATGCATTGAGCGCTTTCCTCTTCTCATCTATAAGAAATTGAATTTCTTGGTCATTCTCATCAAACCAGTCTTGATGCTTTTTCTTAGCAAATCCAGCTGACTCTTCGCAGGCTGAGAGTACTGCTGACTTGAACATTTGCCAGTGTTCTTCTATATTTTCTGGATAATCATCAGGCAGCCTTTCACCAAGTAGTTTATGTAACTTTGATTTAACATTATCATCTTTAAGAAGTTCGGTATTGACCTTACGTCTTACGAGCTTTCCCTGCTTTCTACATTTCTGGGGAATTCGCAGAGCCATAACAGATCGGATCAGTCTGTGATCAGTCCAACAGTCATCAACACTTGTCAGAGCTCTTGTGATGAGTACATCACGCTGATCTCGGGCACGCACTATCACATAATCAATTAGGTGCCAATGATTTGATCTTGGATGTTGCCATGATGTCTTAAATTTGTCCTTCTGTCGGAAGAGTGTATTTGTAATGACAAGGTTATATTCAGAACATTTAGTTAGGAGAAGAGTCCCATTATGATTGCTGTTACCAACACCTTCCTTCCCAATTACACCTGTCCACAGTGTTGAGTCCCTACCAACACGGGCATTGAAATCCCCGAGGAGAATGATCTTATCAGGCTGTGGTATATTTTTCAGAAGCTCATCGAGTTGGGAGTAGAATTCTTCCTTTTGGTCCTCTTCAGAGGTGAGAGTTGGAGCATATGCGCTTATTATAGTTGCTCTTTGATAATTACTGAGCTTGAGGCGTAGGGTCATAAGCCTTTCATTTACACCAAATGGAAGCTCATCAAGATGATCAATGAGTTCATTCTTAATGGCAAAACCAACTCCATGAATACGTGGTTCATTAGCCTCTTTCCCCTTCCAAAAGAAGGTGTAGCCTCCTCCATGTTCCTTCAATTGTCCTTCATTTGCGAGTCTCGTCTCACTGAGTGCAGCAATATCAATGCTAAACCTCCTCAGTTCACGAGCAACAATTGCTGTTCGTCTTTGTGGTCGGGTTTCTGTGTTAGTGTCCATTAGAGTGCGGATGTTCCAGGTGGCAAAATGCATATTTATTTTCTTTCGACCGCATATGGTGTACCCTCTGGACGCGGCTATCCAGTCAGGTAGTATTTAGGCTGGCTATGTTTAGAGCACCTTTTATAGCTCCCTCCCCATTCGGGGTAAGCAGAGCGGATCCTAAATAGGCCTGCTTAGTCACGAATGCAGCATACGAATTGCTCTACAGCCCATCCTCGAGCAAAGCGAAGATCACACATCCGCCGCCTACGTGCCGGTTTGTCACTAGAAGCTCCCAGATAACACAATCCTGCTCCCGTCACAACTCTCCGATCGCCGCAGGGCTTGCAGTCATGCAAGAAGAGATGTTATTTCCTTCAGAAGACGCCTGTGCGTGATATCTTTTTAGGTGGGAATACTGCTGCACATCAACAATCACACGATCCTTGACAGATACAGAGCCTTTAACTAGTGGCATAGTAACTACGACGACTAGAGGTTCCGAACCAAACCCTATCAATACGAACACGATGAAACCGAATTGAACGAAATTTGATACCAAGGTAGCACTAGCAAAGGTCACCTCAGTGTCATGTTCTATATCGCTGCCATCTTGACGGAAACGTAATGGCGTCCACCCAAGTGTTAAAAGCTTAAATCAAATTACGATCAACCTAATCATTTGATCTCTACCAAATTTTGCAACAAGATACCTTTTTGTGGGAAGCATCTTTTGACTGAACTACCAGGTCATCAGCCCAATAGTTTGCAGATAGCGGCCATGCCGTATGTGTGCAAATCGATTCACCATATCAATTCAAACACGGTGAAACCTAATTGAATGAAATTTTGTACAGAGGTAGCACTAGCAAAGGGTGCCTCATATTCATGTTTAATATCCGTATAGCACGTTGTATTTCAACAAGCTACTGCAACCAACATTCAATAATTATACTCCCAGAAAAGGACAAAGAGTTATAACAATACGCATGCATTTAGGAGAAAGTAGGCTGTATGTTCTTTACTGAACATCTTGTTTCACGCCAGTTCTCAAGTGTAAATTATAGTTTTTGTGTCATCCATGGCACAGTGACTCTGCCTCTGGAGGGATACTAACAATATTGGAAAAGGAGAGGTGGTGCTTCAAACAAAATGATTTAAAGAAACATTATGGTGTTAACATGCCAGTTTATTTCCACCACACTAGAATGATATCTATCGACCGCTGGTCTGAGTGGCGTTAGGAGCCGCCCGTACCTCCACTCGTTCTGTGAATCGAATGGTCACATCTCTTGTCCTCATGTTGGGTGTCATGAAGAGCGGTATAGTCTCTGCTCCAGGACGGTTGTTGCGGTCAAACGGGAAGCCCATGGGACGGCTGTCGGGGTATCTTTGACCGAAATAACCGCAGAAGCTGTGTGCTGAACCACATCCCGATTGCGGTGCTCGTTCAATCTGCAAAATAATTGGAATTGTGGTACTGTACCTCCGTACAAGGCATAAGGAAATCCCGATTCATTAGAACATTACCCAATAGATTTTGACAGTCGAAAAAATATCAGAAACCTCTATGGACATGAAATTGGCAGGGGAAAAGCTGAAGGAAGTAGGTGACTTCTGTTACTTAGGAAGCAAAATAACCAGTGATGGACGAAGCAAAGAGGATATAAAAAGTAGGTTGGCACGGCATTTCTACACAAAAAAAAATCTGTTGACATCGAATATAGATTTAGGAATTAGGAAGTCATTTTTGAAAGGCTTTGTTTGGAGCGTGGCACTCTATGGAAGTGAAACTTACACTATTGGTGCAGCAGAAAAGAGGAGAATTGAAGCGTTTTAAATGTGATGTTACAGGAGAATGATGAAGATCATATGGGTAGATAAGGTTAAGGCCAGTGGGAGAGGAGAGATGTTTCTGGCGACTGCTAATGAAGAGAAGAGATAGGTTGGTAGGAGACATACTAAAACACCCAGGAATAGCAAGCATAGTCATGGAAGGAAGGGTCGAGGACAAGAACTGTAGGGGTAGACCAAGGTTAGAATATGTTAAACAGATTGCCTAGGATTGTAGGGTGTGGTAGCTATGTAGAGATGAAACGATTAGCTCTGGACAGGGAGCCATGGAAGGCTGCATCAAAAGATTAAAGACTCAAACAACAACAACAATCAGGGTCTTGAATTTGATTATAATGTCATCTATCAATATTGGTTCACCTAGAGAAAGAAAGTCAGTGTTTTTACTACTTTGCCGTTTGGTGCAGCAATAATATGAGCAGCAAGAAGTTTATCCCTATGCACAAGTTTCCTACCGATCTTGCTAGTCAAAGCACGCTTCACATCGTCCAGTTAGCAGTTTATAAATTATTCTCATACGTTCTTGCTTCAACAAGAAGTAGGCTACCGTAATAGTACATTGTGCAACGAGCCTATAATGGCTATAATTAAGACACGAGTATTTTTATAAAACGAGCGTATGCGAGTTTTATAACTTCCATACGAGTGTCTTAATTACCATTATAGGCGAGTTGCATACGACTGTTTATGTTCGACGATAATTATAACTTTATTATATGTTTTAACATAAATATTCATAAATATCTGTTCAGTCACTAGAATGTTGTGATCGGGTGCTGCGCTGGGTAGTATATCTCTGTTTTTCAAGCTCTCTGGACAACCAAGGCATGCGCTCTGTGTGCTTCAATACCATATGTTTAGATTGTGCACCGTTATTCAGTAAAACTGTCACCGAAGTCGTTTCAAAACCACGCGCTGTGTAGAAATTGGTTTCGGGGATATTAAGGTACAGTGCTATTTCTGGTCTCATATTCACCAGTTTATTTACGCGAACATATGGACGGTGCACTTTCGGTAATTTATATATAGAAATGTTGGATTTTGAGCGCATGCGCGAAGGTATCCTTATCTAATTGGTCACACAACTGTTTCTTGAGCTCTGATTGGTGGGAGAAACTGTTTCATAATGAAAAATAGTGTTATAATGAGCCTCGTTATGATACAGTTTTCTGACACATAATAGAGTCGAACATAAACGTATTAATATAATTCACTTTGTTTGTTCTTTTCGTTCAAAATGACCACTCATCTAATTTTATTACGTCATCTTGTGTTAAAGATGAGTTAGATAAGTGATCTAATAATTGGGATGACTTTTATTTGTTTATTGTGTTTGTTGGATTACTGAATAGTCCAAGATAACGAGTAGGCCTATGTAAAGAGGTGTGCTAATTGGCAGTGGGGTAAAATTAGTTGATCACTTCAAGCTTTGTAAATTTGGGACTCTCAAAATTGTAATTAAAATTTTAATAATGTTATTTACATGCGTGCGAAAGTAACTGCCTAACCATAACATTTAGCATACATAAATATTTTAATGCCACGCCATTTTGCCATGATATTGCAGTCATTGCCCTACTCACCACAGTGCAGTAAAGGATAACAGATGAAGATCGAAATTAGAAAGTGATCTGATAGCCATTGGTCTTATAGGAGCTTCACTTCCTACTGTCGACCAAAATATTATGTGCACTCGAGTTTGAAGGTTTTTTGTGAAGTAACCAATAGACCTACATAAAATCCAATAACATCATCATTTTCATCGTTCTATTTTACGTTAGTTCATGTAGGTTTGGAATTTTTAATTTATATTTTAATATTTTTATCTCAGTTGAAACACAAAAAGTGCCCGTTTTTAAGCGTGTTTCAAACATACGTCATATTTAAGAATTATTATCTCACAAATCCATCATCAGATCGAATCCAAATTTTAACACAATATACATGGGATGTTGTATAACTGGTTTATTAATTTCAAAATGTTGTGTGTTCAAGAACGAAAGTTGTTATCATTTTTGTAAGGTAACTTTTTCTCGGTTTGGGGTCGTTGGAAAATGTAGTTCTTGGTTGCGTTGTAAACCTTATACATCAAAAGGTTATGCTATATGACTGTGAAATACGTAAATTAATTCACTTATTTTATATCGGTTTGTATTTGTACGGGGAATTAAGACATGGCTCACCAGCTAGCCGCTCCGGGAAATGCTGTACAGCGTTGCTGATATGGAGCCCATCACTTCTGAGCAAGGCGCGCCATGACGCGTGATGGAGCCCATCTTGGCAACGTTGTACAGCTTTCACCGAAGCGGCTAACTGGTGAACCATGTCTTAATTCCCCGTACAAATACAAACCGATATGAAATAAGTGAATTAATTACGTATTTCACAATCATACAGCATTCCTTTTTGATGTATAAGGATTACAACGCAACCAAGAACTACATTTTCCAACCACTCCGACCCTAGAAAAAGTTACCTTACAAAAATGATAACAAGTTTGTTTCTTGGACACACAAAATTTTGAAATTAATAAACCAGTTATACAACATTCCAATGTATATTGTGTTAAAATTTGGATTCGATCTGATGACGGATTTGTGAGGTAATCATTCTTAAATGTGACGCATGGTTGTAACACGCTTAAAAACGGGCACTTTTTGTGTTCCAACTGCGATAAAAATATTAAAATATAAATTAAAAATTCCAAACCTACATGAACTAACGTAAAATAGAACGACGAAAACGATGATGTTATTGGATTGTATGTAGGTCTATTGGTTACTTCACAAACAACCTTCAAACTCGAGTGCACATAATACTTTGGTCGACAGTAAGTGTTGTTGTTCAATGATAAAAGGCTACGTAAAGAACTTAACCTGGGTAATACCGGCTTTTTATATTCAAAGACCATAAAACTACGTCAAAGAACTTGATCTGAATTTAGGTGGCTGTGCGACACACAATGTTGGTTTTAATAAGATCAGCTGTTGAGTGGAACCACGGCCTTCTTGATAACTGTAGTGCCTGTGAAGCACCATGTGATTCCTCTGTTAATTTTAACACTCGAAACATACAGTACCGTAAACATGGGTTACTTTGGGCCAAAAGTAAGAAGTTTTTGACATTAAGCTTTATTAATTAGATCTTACTATATATATATTTTTTGTATTTAACATTTTTATAGATAAATTGGGAACTAGGGTACATTCCTAAACAGATTATTTCTAATTTTGTTTCATGTGACGTGCATAATGAATTTTTGAAATAATGGGCCAATGTTAACCTTATTGTGGGTTACTTTGGCCCATGCTTCTTTCTGTACATAATAGGCTGCTTTCTTTGGGTCTGGGACAAAGTAGGACTGAAGAATAACGTATGTAGGCACGACATTTGCTGAAAACAAGTCAAACATCATTTATTGATCGGTACAACAATAGTAAATAGTAAATAATGAATAAAGGTTCACATTTTTCAACGCTACCGGTTATTAATTGTCCTATTGAAAGAATTTACTGTGTAACTGTGTAACAGCCTCGTCTGACTCGTTTTGGGGTGTAAATCATCTTCTTGATGTCATTCCATTGGTAAAACAACGTGTTCCATCACCTCAGGCCACTTCCAGCATTTCTTGGCTTGGGCCAAAGTAACCCGTTATATTTTTAAAAACACGTAATTAATACAGAAAGCATACTATTACTGGAAATTCATTATTTTAGTCTTAGGGCTGATTCTTCAACATATCAAAATATGTACTCATCAGTGTTCTACACCAAACACCTACAGCTACACTGATAGAAGTTGTTCGACCGCCAAATTATGCTTCACTGCACTGCCATGTGCTTTACGCCACTGCCATCTGTTGGGGTAACGTAGAACAACTAACTCATCATAGAGACTTCCTTATGCTACTATCTACTGGATGTCGCAGGAATTCACTCTGTATTGTCAGGACCTTCTATACTACCGGACCTGACACTGCAATCCAAGATGGCCGCCGTAGTTGGTGGTCGGACATCAAATGCATGACGTGTGTCAGAATCCAACACAACACAAAATAACATCATGACGCGATTTTGTCTGCTGTTAATTCACTTTATGGGCTTGGGACATCTTGGTCATCAGCCCCGTGCAGTTGGATGTGGGTTGAATTCCTCTGATTATGTGATGACTGTAGTAGTGTGTGTAGCTGTGTAAGGGACAAGGCATGGGGAGGTGCTCCGGGACTTAAAGTAAGGTACTACCGGAGTTCCATCAGGAAAGGAATAAAATAAAATAATGTTGAGGCCCACAGGAGAGATCTGTAGAATATCTTGGCAGAGTGAACAGGGAAAGTTGTAAATGTTCCTGTTGGAATTTCAATCTCTTTTTAGTAAGTTACATATTATTCGGGGCCTGTTTGCCATCTCTTGATGAATGCAGTACATTTGCATTTTTCTGTTGGCACAGGCTAGAGTAAAATGAGGCTTTTCACCGATGTCTCAGTCTCACTCATGGCTGTGATTATATGGAAGCTACTGAGGTATGGGTGGTGCTTAGTAATGACATTCAGGGCACAGTCAGTGCTTGTGGATGCGGTGAAAGGTTCTACTCATAGGGTTAGTACTGCTGTACTGACTCAGTGAGGAAAACAATGACAAACTACCTCATTCCTCTTCTTGCCTAGTACGCCTCAATATAGCGCTGCCATGGGTTTTTGTGGGCATCTACCCACATAACCTAACGGCAGTGCCTTTTGAGGATCCAACCAGCCTTCGGGCTGACTACCTAACACTCAGACATGAAAATGAAAATCCACAGCCTGCTTCCAGTCTCCGACCGGGTCAGGAATGGAATGAATGAAGCCCCCATCTAGCGGCGAGGATATGGACTGTGCCGGCTGCCGAGGCCTGACGCACTCCTCTGGGGCAATGATTAAATGAATGACAGATGAAATGAAATGATAGTGGAGAGTGTTGCTGGAATGAAATTTTGACAGGGAAAACCGGAGTACCCGGAGAAAAACCTGTCTGCCTCCGTTTTGTCCAGCACAGATCTCACATGGAGTGACCGGGATTTGAACCACGGGCCCAGCGGTGAGAGGCCGGCGTGCTGCCGCCTAAGCCACGGAGGCTACCTAACACTCAGACTTATTATTCTTAAAAATAAATGTGACCAACCAGGTAGTGTAGTTCTTGGTTGTCACTTCTGGGGTCCAAATTTGATTCCTGACAGTCAAGAAATCTTAATTCTAGTCCGAGGGTAAGAACGGGGTACACACAGCCTAGTGAGGTAAACCGGGAAATGTTGGGTTCGATTCTCCGCTTAGCCACCCAGCAAGTGGTTTACCATGGGTTCCCACACATACTGAATATAAATGCCTAGGTAATTCCTATCATAAGGTCACGACTGCCTCCTGTAAATCCGTCAACAAGTAGGCTAGTCGTATTCATTCATTCCTATTCATAAGATTAAATGGCACTCTGCCAAACGCATGACGTGTGTCAGAATCCAACCCAACACAAAATAACATCATGTCGTGATTTTGTCTGCTGTTAATTCATCTTATGGGCTTGGAACTTCTTGGTCATCAGCCCCGTGAAGTTGTGTGTGGATTGAATTCCCCTGATGGGAAATTAGAAAATAGGCACCAATGGCTTATCTTTATAATAATTGGATTTGCATCCAGTCACACAACAGTTTCAAGGCATATCACCACAATTTTAGCATAGCCTACCGCATCATTGATAATGGAACGGAAAACTCTACCACCTCTAGAGAGAGAGCCGTCGACAGGTTCACAAAGCTCCCATTTGGTCTGACGTGCAGTCCGTTTCTACTATCGGCTACAATCAGAGAACTAGCAGCTATTCACCAAGCCCAGTTTCCTATCGCCGCATCGCTCATAGATCAAAACACCTTCATGGATGATTTCGCTTCAGGTGCAGATGACGACAACGACGTAATTGCACTATACTACGAGCTCGTATCCCTCATGAGGCAAATCCAGCTTCCACTTGCTAAATGGGCAACAAATTCATTTAAGCTAACGGGCATATGGAAGGCAGAAGGACGAAAGATTTCACACAATGCTCATGTATTGGGAATTTCCTGGCACACAGATACTGACACGTTTTCTCTCGCCCAACAGGAAGTTACAAGCAAATTGGAAACAGCGGTAGCAACTAAACGGACTCTGTTACAGGCCACTGCTAGTATCTGCAACCCCTTAGATTTGATTTCACTGGTGTCAGTAGTGGGAAAAATTCTCTTCCAAGATACCTGGACACGCGGAGTTGCATGGGATGACATCTTGCCTCACGACCTGGCAACTCGCTGGCGAGACTGGTTGTCCACACTACCTGACTTGTAACGCATCACCATACCATGGTGGATAGGAACATCAAATAAAGTTAAATCACAAATACATGTCTTCTGTGACGCGTCGGAGAGAACGTACGACGCCGTTCTGTACATGAGAAACACCCATCACAAGCACGCTCAAGTCCATCTGATCTGCAGTAAGAGCCGACTTGCGCCAGTGAAGAAGTTCACACTCCCCCGACTTGAGCTTCTGGGTGCGTTAATGGGGGCAAGACTTCTCCGTTACTACTGTAAGGCAACACATTTAAATATCAGGGAGGCTATTCTTTAGAGCGACTCATCAGTTACACTAGGATGGATAAGGAATGACCCAAATCGTTGGAAAACGTTTGTCTGCAACCAGGTGACTGAGATTCAGGCCTCCACAACTCCATCACAGTGGAGACACTGCCCTGGCAAGGATAACCCAGCCGACCATTTGACAAGAGTAAGAGCAGATAACCTGAACAAACTGACTGAATGGTGTAGCTAAACTTACTGCGAACTAACTCCTACTGGTAGTTTATTAAAACGGGATCCACACCAAGTACGTGATAAGATAGATATCCTTGAACCAACAGGCGTATAATTGGAAGAGAGAACACTGCAGACAATTTCAAAAGTAGGTTATGTTCCTACGTACGGTAATCAATTTTCAGATCTTCTTAGACCTTAAATTGGAATACGTTAATTATTACTATGCTTGCTCATAATAAATTACCATTACTAATAATTTATAAACCGTTAAAAAGAATAATAAATAGACCAAACTTACCCACTGATTGGCAATAGTATTGATGGCATCACAAGCGTAACAGAAGTCACCGGTATCTCGTACTTATGAAGCACTAATGCAGACATTTACTTACACGAACGTGTAATAACATTAAGCAATAATCAATACGCACAGATAATCAAGGGAGACGATTGCTAACCGAAATTCACACCACTATCACATCGTAAACAAAACGACTCAACTTATAAACAAAGCGTGTAATCACCAACAGCGACAGCCATCTTTCCTGTGTCCCGCCGCTAGTGTCAGGTCCGGTATTATAGAAGGTCCTGGTATTGTGCAAGAGATTTTTTTTAACATTTTTTTTTCATGGTGGGCCAAAGTAACACCCCAAGGGACAAAGTAACCCGTGTTTACGGTAAGTTGTTCTTTTCTACTTACTACGTCATTGGACACCATGACGAAGATCTCGACTGGGAAGCCTTCCGCTGACCCTTTAGGTACGAGCATGTGTTGAGGCCATCCACAGCCACAGTAGTTGAACTGCTGGTCGGTAGGATTGGTCTGTGTCTGATCCAGTTGACGGAAGGTACGCTCGTAAGGTATGGTGAGGGTAGACCGGTCAGAGCGACGTTCGATAGTGTTGTTTCCGCTGGCAACTTAAACAAGAATAAACAGGATTATTCCTAGGTACTTTCAGTAAAGGCAATCAAGATTTGCATTACATCAAGCGACAATACCAATCAGTTTAAAACTCAAAGAAGAATTAAAATTACATAAAATAACATTTAGAACAGACAAACTACAATAGACTCCACTACAAGACTCAACTAATTTAACTTCGTGAATCAAGAACTGTAAAGATGTATTAAGTAACAATCATCAGCTCCAAATCAATTATAAAACTTCGATATTAACAATTCCATCATACTCTAAACAGGATTAATTTAAGATTACTTGGAAATCGAGATACAAAATTCATCGAAATTTGATATTTTTCATTCGGTCAATACTTATATACGAGGGCAGATCAAAAAATAAGTTGCACTTCCCAGTTATGGCCATTTATTACACCACCTATACAACAGCAACACGCCTATAACGACATACAATGTAACGTCACTTTTCCACATAGTTTCCAAGAGACTCCGAACATTTCTGCGAACGCACAACCAACTTGTCGATGCCGAATGCATAGAAAGTTCCTCCAGCGTTCTGCAACCACACGGAGACAGCGGCCTTCACCTCCTCATCGGTCAGGAACCGTGAAACACTGAGCTCCGTTTTGAGCTTACCGAACAGATAAAAGTCACATGGCGATAGGTCGGGACTGTAGGGTGGATGTTGCCAGACCCCCCACTTGAAACGCTGCAGCAGTTCGCTCGTTTGGCGGGCCTTGTGAGGTGTTGCGTTATCGCGCAACAAAATCACACCGGCGCTCAATTTCCCCCGGCGCTTCTCTTTAATCGCTTTACGCAACCGGTGCAACGTTTGACAATACGACGCCGCGTTGATCGTCGTTCCTTTCGGCATGAATTCCACGTGCAGTAAACCCTCCATGTCAAAGAACACTATCGCCATAACCTTACCGGTTGAAGGTTGAACCTGGGCCTTCTTTCGTTGTGGTGATGAGGGGTGCACCCATTCCATTGATGTTCTCTTCGTTTCGGGAGTGAAGTGGTGGACCCACGTTTCATCGCCTGTAACGATTCGCCGCAGAAACCCGTTGCTGTCTGCGGCATAGCGTTGCAAAAATGCCAGGGAGGATTGGAAACGTTGCCCCTTGTGATCATCGGTGAGAAGACATGAGACCCATCTTTGGAGTGAACGTCCAGTCGACGCGTCGTAGAGACACCACAGCGACCTGCCTAACAGACGTGTGGGCAGTGTTTGTCCCTTTCTCCGCTGTGCTCACGTTTGCGAAACACAGCGCGCTGCTGCAGCGCGTTAGTGCAACTAACTTTTTGATCCACCTTCGTATTTATATGTATTATTATTATTATTTAATAATCTCATGTATTTTTTCAGGATTATGGAAATAACCCTTCACAATTGGGTACAATCGTATAGACCGACTGAAAATTCAAATTTCGATTACTAAGGCAACACTGGAAATGGCTTCAAATAACATAATATACAAAATTCATATCGAACAATATTTCTATCCTTGCCTTTGGTCAGCGGCTTCGGCGGGGTAGTCGGTAGCATACTGAGTTTCTATGCCCAAGATCGCGGGTTCAATCCCGGCCGAAGTGGTCGGATTTTTTAAGAGCGTTAAAAATCCCTCAGTATGCCTTCCTTCGGAGGGGAAGTAAAGCCGGCGGTCCCATGTCATAGATTTATGGCTTGTTAAAGAACCTTCCACCACTAATTACACCTGTGTGAGGCTAAATTATATATAGGTTAAACATTTGACTAATGTTTTTAGGTTCCTACGTTCGTCGTCAAGAACCGACTGTGGTGGCATCTGGTAACTAAGTTCTGAACTAGTAGGTCATTGATGGTGGCGTTTAGTGGCAAAAGTAGGAACTACTTGGAAAAATGGAATGTCTGATCTCCTTACTTGAATTAAAACAGATACACACACTAATACAGTCAACACAATTAACACCGGTTATCAGACAGATTCTACACACACACAAAATCGCAGCCCCTAAACTGAGGAACCAACCAACCTTTGCTTTTTGGATTTGATTACACGAATATATATCCTAATTTTAAATTGTAAGGCCGTTCATTTCAAAATTTATGTTATATTATATTGTAATTCTGTTCACCTACGCTTAATGAAGTTAGTTATTGTTGTTTTAAGGGGTGGAACTACGAGGTTATCTACCCCCAAACACTTACAAGGGGAGGATACGACGCATGGGTCACCGATTCGAACCATCTTTAGTACACCTGTAGGGCAGGACCAGGCGTATACCAGGTGCAAGTAGTAAGGTGCGCTTCTCAGCCGTTTCCGAGAAATTAATTAATTGCAATTACAGTGCGGCGTTTATGTGTGTTGTACGCTAGCAAGAACTTAACGAGCAAGTGGTGCATTGGTAAGAGCTCTGCTTCGTGGGCAGGGGAAGGCTGGATCGAATCCCACCGGTGAGCTTTTGCAGTGTGTTGTGTTGTTCTTATTCTTGTAACAATTGGCAGTTTCCAACCAATACCCACAGAATGAGTCACTGCTTGCGGGGTACGGGGTGGTCTGATGGTTCACAGACGTGCAATGAACAGATCAGACTAGGCCTTCAATGTATAAATGTATCATATAATAGAATTCACCTGACGTGTATAATACCAATGTATTTGCAATATCGATACTGTCAATGTTTACAACAACAACAAAAAACACAACACACTACAATAGCTCCCCAGTGGGATTCGATCCAGCGATCCCGCACTTACAAAGCAGGCTTTACTTCCTCTCCAAGGAAGGCATACTGAAGGATTTTGAGGGCCTTAAAAAACCGCAGATCAGTATGCTACCGAATATGGTACCGAAGCCGCTACTTAATGCAGTGTTAAGCTAATTCACAAGTTCAAGAAGGCCCCACTGAAGGGCCGAAAACATTCTTCGTTAAAGAAGTAAACGGATTAAGTATTAACAGGTGTTCAAGCGAATTTACTGTAAATACGACGAGATAAAACAATATTACATACAATTTTGTCACCGTGGAAGCCAGTAGGAAGGGCTTTGGGTCTGGCAACCCCAAGGAGTAAACAATACAGGGAATACTTCCAAAAACTGTAAATTGAAGTCAACTCATT
Organism: Meconema thalassinum; assembly: GCA_946902985.2. NCBI lineage: Eukaryota > Metazoa > Arthropoda > Insecta > Orthoptera > Tettigoniidae > Meconema > Meconema thalassinum. The sequence continues at coordinate 117,460,867 of OX336388.2, forward strand.
TTATTACAAAAGGGCCGTTGTCGATGGTTTGAGGTTAGTGGACTGGAAAGTTACTAGATTCTGGGTGGTACCTGTTGCCTGCCATTCCCATATTAAATATGTCGAGTTCCCTGTATTGGTACTGTTATCAATATCGCATGGCTCTGAGAGCTCTGGCAACGTTGCATGAAAGGGAGAAGAAGGGGAGGAGGCTAAGGAATGAAATGAGCACCGAATATGCGTGAGGAAGGAACCCTTATGAGGCAATAAATGTTTTTTTAAAGTATTCTGTATGCTGCATCTTTTGTTTGTGGATATAATGGATGTGAGCGGAAGTAATCTGAGGTTGTCACGAGCACGTCATGAAAATAGTCGACAGATTGACTCGAGGAATGTTCCAGAAGCGTAGAGGGCGCTGATGAACCCCCGGGCGAAGTCTACTTGGGAAGGTCAAGCCTGAGAAGGAGTTCACTTCTGTATCGTCGTGCTCCGGGGAAGTAACAACAGTCTACAATCCTGTGGGAAGTGACAGTGCATATCGTGAGTAAACTGCGCAAGATTGACGGGCCGGATCAAGGTGTCAAATAAATCTAGCACACAGTATAAGCAAAGACACGTGGGAATTAAAAGGCTTTTACGGAGTACGAGAATGTTGGAGGCTGGCCGCGATGTTTTTCACGCACGAGACTAGAGAGTGTAGCGCCAGGCATTTGTTTGAATAGTTGACAAGTGAAATTAGCAGGGTCAGCGAACTCGCAGTAAAAGTGGATGTAGGCCAATGACCATATATGGCGCGGCGAAGGTCAAGGGCGAAGACTGGTTACTACGAGGCAAGCTGGCGTGTGATTATACAAGCCAACTTGTGTTGTCAGTGAAATATCAGCACGGCTACGAACCAATAGTCCTTGGCACTTTAAGAATAACCATTGGAGCGAATCTAAGAATGGATAATATAGATATCAGTGTGCGTCACTGCGAGTTCCGCGTTACGTACTGTCGTGACGGAAAGATGGTCGGCTAGACGATGTACGAGGGGGCTGTTACGATGACGTGACGATGAAGGCGAGCCATGTTCGACGGAGACCCAGGGGTCGCGAGCTGGATCCAGGACGAGAGGAGAGTAGGATCCTTGAGAGAACGTGGAACCAACACCCACAGGAAATGCGTCGACGGAACCAGGATCAAGGTGGCAAGAAAGGTACAGGAACCACATGTTAATTTAAATGTAAATGTGTCTGGGTAGTCGTTACTGAAATTAGTACAGATGGGCGTAATATCGAAATAAACTGCGATAAAATGATAAAGTTATTAGTGACAGGAGATTAAGTTTCTTCCTTCGAGCGATTATTATGATTATTGTTAGGGTTTAAATGAGATAAATGGATGTCTTAAAATATAGTATAGGTAAATGGATTAGTCGGCGTGTTTCATCGCAGCGTTCTTTTGAGATCGTTCAACTATGATGCCAATTCATTGTTTGAGCATTCTAAACGTACAGGGAGAAACATGTACATCATGGTATCTATACAGAACACTCTCACACCACATGAGGCTTTTTACATGTTAAAATGAGAAGATGCATTTTGTAGCGAAGCTATTCAAGGTTGTATGGAAATGAAAAAGTGTTTGTGAAACAGAATGGCAGTTTAAAATAAAGATATAATGAAGCTAAATGTTCTCGCTATGACGAGGTTGATAAAAGTAAATGATTATAATTAATGTGACGTAGTTAATAAAGGTGTATGTTAATCTGAGGTCACTGTTAGTTAAGAAAAATACAATAAGGCTAAAGGCCATCTATACAAATGATCCTATAGTATTTGTGAATGTGTAAAGATCACGTGGTAATCAATTTAAAATCTAAAATTAAGCAAAATCAGAGATGTGAACGTAAATTCATAGAAGTGAAAAATAAGAGTGGTATATTATATTATCGTTATGTTTCATAAAGGTTTTATAAGGCAATGTGATGCACGTAACAACCAGTGTTTTTCAAATGAGGCATAACTGAATGGAAACCAGTTAATGAGATAACGAAGACATTTAATCCAGGAGTTAAATTTGTAAATAAGTTGTATGACACTAGATATCCATATTTCTCGACAGCAGCAATTAGTTAGGAGATCAAATCAGACAATATACATTTTTTTTTCATAATTATACACCTGCTCACATATGGAATTTACAATGGAGAGGTGTTTTGATGATTGAAGTAACTATCGTAATAATAAAGTGATTTAACTCAGATCTCCGTAAGTTGTATTATATCGAAAGTTAGGATGCCCTGAGATTTTTGTCCCTGACAATTTCAATTTTGCTTTGGCGTTAATGTTTTATTTGCACATCAAGATTCAGTTGGAAGAATCTCCGAGTGAAGGCAGGTTTTTGTGTTTTATTTTTGTGTATTTCTTGATGTGGTTGGTGGATGAGTTTTATCTTAACAGCGGAGTTCAATGTCATTCTTGTTTTGTTGCTATACTTGGGTGTTGATCGGATCAATTTTGAGATTTACCCCAGTTGAACCCTATCCTAGTTAAGACCCTGGGATTATTTGAAACTCGTCCCCAACTTTTTTTGGCCGAAATTGATTCGAACATTCAGGTTAAAAAAATGTATTTCGAGTTGTACCGAAATCTGGGTGAGGATTGGCGTGTCGTGTCGGGCCACCCAATCAGAAGCCAGATTATCGGGCACAGTACTTGCTTATATATTCTTTGATATTGCCAACTGTCGGAATCGCCCAAGTGAATTTCAGATGTTTTCTAACGATGTAACAAATAGTTGTGCTAAATTTGAACGAGATTGAGAAATTCACGTACTGTACGCGATGCTCATTTTTCATGGTGGTAATCGCTCCTCGTGCCACAAGTTGTGAGCCCATGTGAGATACAACACATAGGCTACCTAAGTAAGAGAGAGAGAGAGCAAGCAAATCACTTACGAGTAACTGCAAAAGTGTCCATTTCAATGAAAAAATGTCGTTGGACAGTGAAAATCATGGGAAGGTTACGCTCATCAAATTTAGGAGCCATGAAGATTCGTACGGTCCCTCTGCGACGTTCACCGTTGTTCTCCACCTGTAAATAATAACAATAAAAAATAATAAAACAAAATAATAATAATAATAACTAAGACATCATTCTTGTGGACAAAGTTTAAAAACACACACATTTGATCGAAGCTCACCGAACGCGAATACGAGAATATTGGGGAAGAATTAAAGCTCTAGGGTGAAAACGGTTGAAGTAACGTGGTTCACAGCAGGCCGAAACTAAGAAAGAAAGAAAGAAAGAAAGAAAGAAAGAAAGAAAGAAAGAATAATCCTAAACTAGCATTACCCGTCGCGGCTTCGCCCGCGAATATTCTAGTTGTAAAGAGTACATTTAGCAAAATCTCAATCATGAATGCTATGACTGATTTATCCTTGGTATGAATAATCAGACTTTATCAATTCAGCTACTGGTGCAGTGGTTAGGGGTTTGTCATTCCTTCATAGGTATATCAGAGCGAAGTTAGTTTTCTGGGAATATCTCAGACACTGTTAATTTAAGGGCCTTTAAATGTGGCTTTCGGAGACCCTTTATAGTCGGATGAAAAAAACCTTTCGTTCCACACCCACACGTAAAAATTGCGTGAAAAAATCTAGAGTGCCCCTTGACCCCCTTAAGTGCATTATACTGTATGTATTGATGAATTTTACTGCTTAATTTGGTTCAGAGATAACCTGGAAACTTTCACAGTAATATAATAATTGGAATTGCATTGCGTCTTACATGGGCCTGTGAGATTCTGTTACCATGGTTACCGTGTTGCATTCTTTCATTATTTCATTGTAAATATACAGGTTTTATGGTATTTATTTAATTGTGAGGCATTTAAAGAGTAAGTGAGTGCATTTCACATACGCATTAGGTTATGCTCAACCTGTAGGTACCCCATATGTGTAGGTTGGTGTTAATGGGACCTTATTTTCGGTACAAAACTGGAATGGGACCTTAGCAGAATAATATAGGGAGGGATAATGGTCTACAGACAGACACCCTATGGTAACCAAGGTTAGAAAAAAAAAACGCAAGTAGAAAGTTTCAAATACCTAGGAGAAATTATACAGAAAACAGGACTGAACTTGGCATCCAATGAAGATAGGATCACAAAACAAGTAGTCCCGTGAAGAACTAAAACCTATTTTAATATATCCTACTTATGTTTATTGCCACTATCAACATACAAAATTTCAGTTTGATTGATGTAATAGATTCGTAGATATTGAGAACCGACTAAATATTTCGGATGGTTGCCATGTTGGATTTTATATATGTAGGTCCTAGAGTTATGTACTGTTACATGAAGATTATTGTGTACGTGTAGCATTCAAACTTCAATCGCATGATGAGGGCACAAGAAGTAACAAGGAGATTTTAAAATTTCGCACAGCTGCCATCTTGTGGTTATGGAAACAATTGAAATAAATTAGATGCCTGTGGAGTAACATATGTATAAGGATTTACTGTACCAAGTTTCACTGCACTCGGATGGTTAAATTGCTAGAAACGTCCATGTGAATATTTATACTTTGCGTCGCCGCCATGTTGGATTTGTGATCACCAGGTTATTTAAAGTTCTATAGGTGAACTTAAGTTCGTAGCCCCAATGAACATTAAAAAAACAGTTAGATTGCTATAATAGATTCGTAGATATTCAGAGCCGTCTAAATATTTCAGATGGTCGCCATGTTGGATTGTTAAATGTATAGGCCATAGTCATGTACCATTAAAGGAAAATTATTGCGTAGGTTCATTATTCAAACTTTCACTTCGATCGCATGATTACGACACAAGAAATAAAAACTTAATTTTAAATTTCGCACAGCCACCATCTTGAGGTTATGTAAACAATTGAACTAAATTAGATACCAGTGCAATACAATGTGTATAAACATTTCCGGTACCTGATTTCATTGCGTTTGGAACATTAAATCGCGAGAAAGGTCTATTTAAAATTTTCAAATTTGCTTGGCCGCCATATTTGTTTGGTAGTTAACCGGCTTTTGAAAGTCTTATAGATGAACTTCCAGTAGTGCCCCTTATCTCCGTACAAAATTTCGGGGTGATACCGCTAATAGTTTCAGAGATATAGAATGCCAGTAAATATTTCGCACATCCACCATCTTGTGGTTATGTAAACAATTGAACGAATTTAGATGTCGGTGCATTACAATGTGTATAAACATTTACTCTACCAAGTTTAATTGCGTTTGGTTGGTTAAATAGCGAGAAACGTCTATTTAAAAGTCGCAAATTCGCATGGCCGCCATGTTGGCTTTGTAGTTACCAGTTTTTCAAATGTCACATAGGTGAATTAATAGTAGTTCCCTTTATCACCGTAATAAATTCCAGGGTGATATCGGGAATAGTTTCGGAGATATTGAATGCTGGTGAAATCTTTCGCACAGCCGCCATGTTGGATTGGTGAGACGTAACAAAATTTGAAGGGCTCGATCGGAGTCGCCCAGAATAGTGCAATGAACTAACCGAGTTTCATTGAAATCGCTCCAGCCGTTTAGAATTTATTAGGGACACACACACACACACACACACCTCACACACACACACACACACACACACACACACACACACACACACACACGGACAAAAGGTGATCTCATAAGCCTATTTTTTTTCAAAATTGAAAATAGGCTGAAAACGAGATTTTAAAATTTCACACAGCGGCCAGCTTGTGGTTAAGGAAACAATTGAAATAAATTAGATGCCAGTGGATTAACATTTGTATAAGGATTTACTGAACCAAGTTTCACTGCACTCAGATGGTTAAATTGCGAGAAACGTCCATGTGAATATGTATACGTCGCGTCGCCACCATGTTTGATTTGTGACCACCAGGTTATTGAAAGTCCTATAGGTGTTCATAGGCCCTATGAACATTAACAAAATTTATGGCATGTTAAAGAACCTTCCACTAATTGCACCTGTCTGAAGCTAAATTGGATAGGTTAAGAATGTAAACAACGCTCTTAGGTTTCTACGTTCGTTGCCAAGAGCCGACTGTGGTGGCGTCTAGTAGCTAAGTTCTGAACTTTGTCTAGTAGTCGTTGACGGTGGCGGCAAAAGTAGGAACTATTTGAAAAATTCTAAGTTGCAGTACTTAAATTAAAGAACAGATAACACAACACTAATACAGTCATCACAATTAACACCGGTTATCAGACATATTCTACACACACCCAAAGTACACGGGTCTACATGACCGCGTTGTCGCAGCCCCTAAACTTAAGAACCAACCAACCAACCAAAATAAATAATTTTGTCCTCCTAGATTTCGATTTTGACCCACTGTGCACCGGCTGGACCGGGTGCGCGCGGCTGCGATCTGCACTAGTCACAGCCGACTTAGCTTGCCGTGTTCACTGGTGCGCACACACATCAAGACCCTGTAGATGAATAAGTATCAAAACTACACATCTTGACAGGGTCTATTGCGCATCGATCAGCGCATCAGCTGAAAGGGCGCTCCCTGTGTCCTGCTTAAGCAATTGTTTCGTGTTCTGTGTTTACGTTTATATGGGTAGCTTGCCACAGTGGGTGAGTGGATATCGTGTCGGTCTACTAACCCCAAGATTGCAGGTTCCCTCCTGGCCGTGGTAAGTGATTTTTGAAAGCCGGCAAAAATATGATAGGCATGTCATACGATGTTGGCATGTCAAAGAACCCAGTAGGCCGAGTTCATAATGGCAAAATTAATCTCGGGAGTTTTCCGCCAACACGAAGTTCCTCATTTCTCTACTAGAAAGCGCTACAATGTTCAAGGAGCTTAGATATCTATTATCTAACCTCCTTGACGTTCATAGTGATTCAAGGAACAACGAAATTCGACATGCAAGCTACCCTCTGGGTGTCAAATTACAAAGCTTGCACAGGCACCCGAGTCCATACGATATTATTATTATTATTTATATGGGTGTGTTATTTTATTTTCAAATTAAGACACATCAAATACAGTGAGTCCGGGAATGTTCTCCGCAGCGTCTACATAAGTCTGCGAGAGCTAGCTACAGAAGTTACGTTGGCAGTACGGCTGCCGCTTGCATCACGAAATGATTGCCGGTGGTCGAGATGGGAACTATTCTTTGTTTACTTGTGTCGCACGTCAGCCTGCTTCATTGACAGGTACAGTTGCGCGAGTAGGATATGACTCAGCTCAAGTAGCCTCTGTCATCGTTTAACAGTTCCCGGTGACATGATCTCCTATGACGCGCAATGCTGCTTGACTTATGTGCAGAATGCATTATGTCATCGCTGTGTTCCCTAATTACAAGCAAACAGTATATTTTGTACTCACCACAGCCATTCATAACAGGTGCTGGAAGTGCTGATGACTCATACGCTCGCTAATTGCACTACACACTGACAGGCTACAGCTCACACGTGTGGGATTCACCCTGTCAAAGACACCGTGCTGCCAACTAAACCGATGAGGCAACCACTCACAGCTGCACGTAACCACAGCGGAGAACATTCTCGGGCGCCCTGTATTAAAACACTTATGAAAAGGAAAATAAAGGGGAGCGTGATGGCGCTGGGGCTTACCTGCACGTCTTTCACCCGGACGGCGACAGCGGGGTGGAATTTTCACCTGAAAAATCACGTCAGGAAGGGCGTCCGGTCTTAAATTCATGGCTTAAACCAAAATGAGCCTGGTTGGCTCCTTCGACCCCAATTAATTGGCAAAAGCCGAGGAGAGGTTTTTTTTATGAAAAGGAAAATAAAACAGCATGAGTTATGAAACTTTTGGGAAATATTTGTCTATATCACTTACAACTTTCAAAAAAGAGGCATATTTATTTGATAGTAAACAAGGGACTTATTCCGTATTTTGTCTCTCCTGATTTTTTTTTGTTGAAGTGATGTCTTGTTTTGAGACCAGACGCCTCTTACATAAAATTGTAGGGATCACATTTACTGATTATAACATGATAACACAAAAGTGTTCCATAGCAATCATATGTTATTGAGTCTTTTTGATGTGTAACATCTTTCCACTCGGTTGCTGGATATTTTTGTGGGAATGATTTTGAAAAATGGGACGGAAGTGTGTAAGATGCACTGCCAGCTGGATCGCATCCCTCCTGGCTGCTGTAACATCCTTCCACTCGGTTGCTGGATATTTTTGTGGGAGTGATTTTGAAAAATGGAACGGAAGTAGATCGGACGGACGTGTGTAAGACGCACTGCAAGCTGGATCGCAGTCCTCCTGGCTACTTTAACAGCCAGGAGGGAAGCCATCCAGCTGGCAGTGGTACTATGTGGAATGTACATAACATACGGATTACTTCAAGGTTTGGAGGCGCCATTACCGATATTTCTGCAATAAATAATCTTCAAGATGTCGTTCTTTGGTGTAAAAATATTCATTATATCGTATTTGCTGAAAATTATGATTTATTAAGAGTCTCTTTTTCAATCTCTGGATAAAAAGTGATGGGCATCCACTCCCCGGGTAACTTTGCTCAACACTTTCATACTGAACGGTGAACGCTCATGCGAACTCTGGTGTCAACTGATTGAAACACAAACCACGTGTTAAAAGTCTTCGTATCAGTATTTAAATGATGATACGCTTTAATATGAATCATTGTAACTAGTCGGCAAAGTCGGTATTATGTTTCTGCACAATGGCTATTGACATATTGCTCACATTGCGGTAATGCAGTGATCAATGTAATATATATCGATGTTTTATACGGGATCTGAGCTAGCCTTTCATAGACCTCTATAGGAATTCCCTTTGCTGTCAAGTAGGCGTATTCATAACTAATTTAAAACTCAATTCCACGCAGGAACATTATCGAAAAAAGCAAAATATTAATGGAGCATAAAAAATACTTCCATATTTTTACCGGCACTTGAAAATGGGTACCTGTCTTGTACTATAAATTTCTGTGGTTGTAATGGCTGCGTGGATAGCATCTTTTTCTGCGAATCATGTGGTCTCAGGTTCGAACCTCAGTCACGGCAATTATTTTTGCTACCGGATTATCGATTTAAATGATATCTATCATAACATTATGCGTCATTTTAACAGAATCTACATGAAATTACGATGTATCTAATTTTAATTACAATAGTTTGCACCAAGCAGGAGTTGGGAAATTTGATTGTATTGAACATTATTTCTAGTAGTCTATAGATAGGCTAGAGACTATGGTTTCATTCCTCCTCTTAATTTACAGTATAATATGTGATGTTTGTTCAAACAAGTGTGACAGTTGCATATCTCAATTCAATCTATACTTTCATCATAGTACCAGTATGAAAACGGAGCGTAAATTAACATTTTAAGAATGTCCAAGCTGTGTAGTATGCGAGTAGGATAACATGTCAGATGTTACACATACATTTCATCTCAATTTCATAGTAGGATAACATGTCAGATGTTACACATCATATGCGACTACTGAAAGGCTCGTATCTTTTTTTATCCTACTTATCTCGGTCATAATGGATCGACTGCAGCGCCCCAAGTGATAGTTTGAGTTACCAAGTAGTACCAAGCCAAACCACTAGGAGTGTCGTCTGTTTTGTACTCACCTGGATGCGGTAAGTGAATGGCACATGCTGGAGATGTGTGAGTCGAGCAAATACCGAGCCTTGCTGAGGGGCGATGTCCAGACCTCGGGATAGATCCACGTCGCTCTGCTGCCAGAAGGTGTTCAGCTCATTGTTGGGTCTGCCTTGAGAGATCACCTCCACATTCCTCAGAGTGATGCCAGGAAATCCAAGCTGCAGGGTAAGAAACATTCAGATGTATCGTACAAATTCCGTTGTTGTTAATTCATTTGGGGGCTTAAAGACATCGTGGTCATTATCCCCGTGTACTTAGGTGTGTGTGTGAAATTTGTCTGACAACCTGTGTAATTGTGATGGCTGTATTAGTGTGTGTATTTGTAATTCAGATGTTGCATCAGGACCACTTCTCTGTACTGACTTTCACCTCTAAGTCACATGGCACCACCTTACTTATGTAGACAAAACTCTTTCCTGAGGGAATATCAAAAAATAATATCCCTCCATAGCTTCCTAATCATTCTGACATACCTACAGTAAAGATAAGTAGCTTAAAATCCCGCCGACTACCCATCCTAACAATTAAATAATATTCAGATTGACAACAAGTGGTCTGAGGTGGGGAATAATTTCTTCCATGAGAAATATAGAAATTTCACTGATACTATCACGAAACCAGCTGGCATGGAACTACCACACCATATATGGAAATCACTCAACTGGATTCGAACGGGGTCTGCACAGACAGCTTATACAAGTGGAATAAGACTGCCTCACCTAGTGCGACTGTGGATTTGAAAGACAGACCATCCAACATACTGTGGAGGACTGCAGCCTTCAAGCCTATAATGAGAAACTGAAAGACTTTCATGATGCAAAACAACCTGCTCTTGATTGGATTTCAAATTTTAAATATTACCTTGTAAATCTGAACATTTTATCTGTTGAATATGTGTCTCCTCATCAAAATTGATTTTAATATTTAATATTCTTTTAAATGCTAATGTATATATTTTTTATTATTATTTATTTATTTAATATAGTTACAACCCGTGTTTCACCTACAGGTATATCACGGGATATTGACAGTTTTAAATGCAAAATTTACATGAATTATTGAAGTGAGAGGAAGATTTATTTAAATATAAATTCTGTTATTTCGACAGTATTCCAGTGGTGTTTCATAATGGTATGCAGTGGTAATGATCGTAGTACAGTTGGTAGTTTTCCGAGTACGTGGTGCATTCAGTCAACAGGTGACGAGCCCTCTGTGGTGATTTTTTCCTGGCAGCTGCAAATTGGTGAATCAATAATGTTCATTTTATGAAGATAGGATTTGAAGCGACCATGATTTGTGATAAACTGGGTGGTTATGAAGTTGGGCCTGAGAGATGAGGAAAGTCTGTGTGGTATATTAGGAAGGAATAATTTTGTATATAAGGTGTCTTCTGAATTGGTAAATATGGAGTTTTGTATAATGCTCAGTTAGTAATTTTTTGCCTGGTTTAGGGGTGCTGATTTATAATCTATTTCAGTTCTATGGCTGGCAGCAATCCTGGCGAGATAGTCAGCTCTCTCATTCCCTTAATCAATTGAGAAGTATTCTTGTTAAACACGTTAAGGGCAATAATTTTGTCTCTTATTTCAGTGGCGAGAGAATTGGTATTTTTTTCTGTTGGCTGTAGCAAATGTATAATATGTTTAATGTGTTCCTTAGCTTGTAATTATGTAGATGTACTATGCCATACGCTAAAATAAATCAGATGAGGATTGGAAAGGAGGCAGCCGTGGCCTTAATTTAGGAACCATTCTGGTATTCGCCTGGAGTAAAAGTGGGGAAAACCACGCAAAAAAGGGACAGTCATTCTGAAAGACTAGACTTTGTATCATTTTAAATGCTACAAATGCTGAAAAATGCTAGAAAGGCTGGAGGCTTCTTGCTTCACTCGAAGCCAAAGACTCTTGACGTGTTAGAAAATTATCTGCATAATACTTATCTTACTTATCTTGTTTCAAATTACTCGCGAAGGGCAAGTGCAAACCAAGGGCAAAGCAAGGTCAAGCGCGCGGGATGCCGTCACGCTCGCCATAGCGCGCGGGGACGTGCCCCTTCCATCCAGTCTAAAAACACTTATAGTGGGCGATGTATTGAAGATAGAGATATGCTCTCCCGGACTTTTTTGTAGAACTTTTCATGATGGCCAATTCTTACGTTCATAGTATATTGATATGTTTAACGGTTTGCCCAGCGTAAGCTTAAGAAGTGCACGGACGCCAAGTTTGTTTTCGACTTTTTTCACTGAAATCGTTACTGCTTAGCTTCCTTTGAGCATAAAATTATTTTCTACAGTATCTTTCCTCGAGATATCCTTTACAGAATGGTGAAAACCGCATCAAAATCCATCCAGTGGTTCTCGAGATTATCCGTGACATCCAAGAATCGTTTTTTTTTTTGTCTTATACGAACGAAGTAGAGATTGTCGGGGGTACACATACACCAAGCGGTACTATTACGTCACACACCACAGTGCATCTGTCCGTCCGTCACCGTAACGTAACGCCAGACCCCAGCGTAACGACGAAGTCGACAAGATCATTTAAAGTGATAAAACACCTCAAAGATGGCAGAGTCGGGAATTGCAAGGTGGCAGCCAAGAGTGCCAGAGCTTGAGCCAGCCGGGAAGGCGGTGCGCAGAACACAACGCTACGTCATGCCTAACTTCCATCCCACCAATCACATTCAGTCAGTCTGTCTTGAGAATCTGAGCTAGTGTGTTGTGAAGTCATTATATCGTAATATGTAAAGATCCAGTGGAAGCGATTGTTACATTTTGAGTACTATGGACGCAGAGGAAACTAAACGACAGGTTCTGCATAGGCAAGCTCGAGAAATAGTTGACAAAGTGCACGAATACTTTAAAAGCAGGGACGGTGCGTCATTAAGGGCCGAATGGGCCCTGCCCACCCAAGGCTGTTAGGCAGCATTGCAAATAATTTGTTTAATTAATGTTTTTTTTTAAATTATTTTATAATGCAGATACTCAACTTAAAAGAAGTGTTTTACCCTTTTATGTTCGACCCTGACTATTATGTGTCAGAAAATTGTATCATAATGAGGCTCATTATAACACTATTTTTCATTATGAAACAGTTTCTCCCACCAATCAGAGCTCAGGAAACAGTTGTGTGACCAATTAGATAAGGATACCTTCGCGCATGCGCTCAAAATCCAACATGTCTATAGAGCGTCTCAACCTTAAAAGACAGTATGGAATTAAATGTAGTTATTTATTATTTAGCGCATGCCATCATAAAAATGCAAAGAAACACAATCACAAATTAAATATACACTATGTACAGTAGGTTACTGTCTTAACTTCAAGCTCTCAATATAGTCTATGCAAGGCGGATTCAGATTTTGGAAGTCTTTTGAATTGCCCTGATATGCACTCAGGGGGCACTGTTCCACAATGTGATGGACTGTTTGTTTTGGGGCACCACAGCTACATTCCGGGGAGGAAAGTTTGCCCCATTTGTGGAGGGAGTCAGCGCACTTGCCATGGCCTGTCCTGATGCGATTGAGAGTTGTCCAGGTACTGCGGGGTAGATGAAATCCTGTTGGTGTTCTTGTGATGCAGGGAAAGGTCCGATACTCAGGTGGAGCTGTGGATGTCCATTCTTGCATCCAGTCCTGCTGTAGGTTGAAATTATCAACCAGGTTTCTGGCGGTCCTAACTGGTGGATTTCTGGAACGGAGCCTGCTGATCATGGCGTTGGGGATGTCTCCATGGATTGGCAGATTGGCATTTCCAGACAACTTCTGGTACTCTTGCAACAGGGCATTCTTTCTCCGTAAGTGTGGTGGAGGAATATGGCTAAGAACTGGCAGCCAAGAAGTGGGGGTAGATTTTATGGTTCCTGATACAATGCGCAAAGTATGGTTTAGCTGCGAGTCAACCAGTTTTGTATGACAGCTGTTCAGCCAGACTGGAGAGCAATATTCTGCAGCTGAGAAGACAAGGGCAAGAGCTGAAGTTCTTAAGGTTGAAGCTGAAGAACCCCAGGTGGTACCACACAGTTTATGGAGGATGTTGTTCCGTGTCTGGAGTTTGGCTGTTGTCCTCTTCAGGTGTTCCTTGAAGGACAGAGTTCTGTCAAGGGTTACCCCGAGGTATTTTGGGTATCTGTTGTGGTGAAGTCTAGTGTCCTGGAATTTAACATTAAGTTCACGGTGGGCCAGTTTGTTGTTGAGGTGGAAACATGTGACTTCAGTTTTACTCAAACTTGGCCTAAGTCTCCATTTATGAAAATACTGATCTAAGATGTTGAGGTCAGCTGTCAACGTATCTTCGGTATTCTCCATAAATTTGTCCTGCACTGCAAATGCCCAGTCGTCTGCATACCCAAATGGTGTGGAGGTTGTTTTCGGCAAGTCTGATATATATATAAGTTGAACAGCAGAGGTGCTAGTACCGATCCTTGAGGAAGACCGTTATTAAGAGTCCTTTCCTTACTGGTCTTGTTTCCCATAATTACACGGAACCTTCTGTCTGTAAGCATGTTTTCAATGAGCTTGGCAATTTTCTTGCAGGGTATTGTTCGAAGTAGTTTGCAGATGAGTCCTTGCCTCCATACTGTGTCGTATGCTGCAGTTAGGTCCACAAACAAAACTGAAGTCTTTAGTTGTTTTTGGAATCCAGCTTCGATGTGTGTAGTCAGAGAGAGAACCTGGTCTGTGCAACTTCGATTTGGGCGAAAGCCCGCTTGTTCGATGGGTAGATGGTCAAGAACTACTGAGCCGATTGTTGTAGAGAAGCCTCTCCAGTAATTTGTAAACTACACTCAGAAGAGCAATTGGACGATAGCTTTGAGGATTTTTACTAGATTTACCTGGTTTGAGAATGGCGATGATCTTTGTTTGTTTCATAAGTCGGGGGATAGACCCTGCCTCTAAGATGTTGGAGTAGAACTTTGCTAGCCAGGTAATTGCATAATTCCCTGCATTCTGGATGAATGCCATCAAAACCAGGGGCTTTCCCTGATTTGACATCTTTCAAAGCTGTAGCAACTTCCTCTGGGGTGAAGAGATAAGAAAATCTGCCGACCTCAAGACTGTCTGTTTTCATTGCTCTGAGTTCCCTTTTGATTGCAGAGGTGTGGTCACGATCTTTTGGAGCTTTCAAACTTGACACAATGTGGGACGCGACCTTGTTGGGGTTTATAGGAATAATGTCTCGAGCTACTCGGCTTCCATCTCCTAATTTCCTTAATAGGGACCACGCCTTCCTGCTTGAATGTTTGAAGTCGAGTAGTTGCCTCTCACTCGCACTCCTATGTCCTGCAATTAGCTTCGTCCTCTTCCAGCCCGGCGATGTTGCCATTTCCCAATAATTGAAAGTGACAAATCTAAGAAACTGTTTGCGTGGTCTTATAGAGAATTTTCCGCTCTTTATGATGATGTAAAAATAAAACCCATAAATAATTAACACATGGCCCAATTTTCACAATTACGATATTTTAGCGCAAATCTATATTTTTGCAGATATAAAACTTATCACGCCATAGATGATGAACTAATGATCGCAACAGATCAAGAATTTATTTTTAGATTGCCTGATGTTGGTAGAAGATACTCTATTTCTCAGGGAAGTAATTATTTTCATAGTAAGAAAGTTATGATTTTTTTTCTTAAATGTTACCGGTACTTGAAAAATCTGAGATGGTATCACAGGAAAGTTACGTAGCGACAAACTTTTTGCTATTAACTTAACGTTGGTGACTAAGCAAGAAGAAATGTTCATTAATATGTGAAAAAGTTTTTAAAACAAACCAGAGCTCGATATCAGATAGCATTCATAAGGTATCGCACTTATTCCTCCCGCCCAGCGCTGACGCTGCGTAAGTTTGTTTACTCAGGCGCCAGTATCTCCCCGACTGATGGTGTGATGGTGTGAAGTTAAACTGTGAAATGAAGTGGTCCTTGAGTTCTTTATAAATTGTCCGCCTCGTTGCGTACCGTAGTGGCTAGCATTCCTGGCTGTCACCGTGCTGTCACCGTGGAGGCCCAGGTTTGAATCCCGGCTCCGCCAAGAAATTTAATTCTGGTCTGAGGGCTGGAACGGGGTGTACTCAACTTCATGAGACAAAACTGAGAAGAGGCGGGTTCGATTCCTACATCAGCCATCCTCTAAGTGGTTTCCGTGGTTTGCATTTTTTCATCCCGGGAATAACATATTATAATATTATCATATTCATGAATAATTGAAAAATATAAATTGTTATAATGTGTGCATTAAACTCGCGCTCTGAGGTTCGGCGTATCATATCTAAATATTGTAGCGTTGTTCGCTGCAAGGTATGAGCTACAGTTATATACAGCAAACAAATATTTTGGAAATTTCCCGAGTTTTGCGTAAAAGCACGCCTGTATACGAGTTATAATACATCATGTGCCCGCCCTTGCAGAACTTTGTATTTGCAGTAGATCTGGCATCAGCGCGCCCCATTTAATGCGTACTGTCTTTTAAGGTAGAGACGCACAATATATAAATTACCGAAAGTGCACCGTCCATATGTTCGCGTAAATAAACTGGTGAATATGACACAAGAAATAGCACAAGAATCCAATTTCTACACAGCGCGTTGTTTTGACACGACTTCGGTGACAGTTTTACTGAATACTAGTGCACAATCAGAACATACGGCATTGAAGCACACAGAGCACATGCGTCGGTTGGCCTGAGAGCTTGGAAAACAGAGATATACTACCCAGCGCAGCACACGATCGCAAAATTCTAGTGACTGAACAGATATTTATGAATATTTATGTTAAAACATATAATACAGTTATAATTATCGTCGAACATAAACTGTCGTATGCAACTCGCCTATAATGGTAATTAAGACACTCGTATGGAAATTATGAAAGTCGCATACGCTTGTTTTATAAACATACTCGTGTCTTAATTATAACCATTATAGGCTCGTTGCATAATGTACTATTAGAATATCTATAGAGAATTCATTATAAATAACTCATCCCTAGGTTAAGATCCTGACAGTCTCGTATGGTGTATCGTCATAGCGAGGGCCGGTCCGCAGAAAGTCCCATGTAAAGTATATGGCTTGATGGGCCAGGTGAGGAAACAGTGGACATAACACTGTCTTGCACGCGAATTCTTCGGTGCTATGAAGGGAACTTGCTCTCTCTTCAAGGGCCAGAAGATTGGGCCCATAGCGTTGCTTTGAAGCGAAACAGAAGATCTCTTCATTTCACTTCCTGCTTCTGTCTCTACGGGAGAAGGGTCCACCCTATCCCACGCCCTTGAACAGGTATTCAGCCATTGTTCGCAGCTTTCTGACATTAGACAAAACTATATTTATACATATTCAGTTGTCTGAAGTTAATTTCTACTGAATAAATGTGTTTTAAACTTTTGTGTGTACGGTACGTAGTTATTTAATATGTCGATTGTATGCAACATAGGATAATGAAAGTGGAATATTTATTAATAAATCCATTTTCTTCTATAGCTCTGAACACAAAGTCAGAAATTAAATTATGACCTCATCAACCAAGCTGATAGATAAATTTGCTTCATCCAAGCACAGGAGAGAATATAGTTATAAATAAAGAGCCTTGTGAGTACAGTTTTTAATGCATCAACTATTATTAAAACTTGTTTCAAATGTTGTGTTGTGTGGAATAATGATAATGGCAATATTGGCAACAATGAATGCCAAATACAAAACAACAATAGTATCATCTGGGCACCCTAAAATTGTAATCAGGAACCGTCCCTGTTTAAAAGTATTGGCTCTCACTCGCGAACGAGTAAAAATTGTCTTCCAAATCATTCATTGGTGGGTTCTCAGGTGACTGTAAAGACCAATCCTAGAGCCACAAACTCTTCCACACTGGTGGCAAGTTGTATCATCACCTAGGTGCCGAGGGTTGTATTTTCTCAAAGACTCCCGTTCTTTACGAGCCATTCGCTTCAGAGCCTCAGAACTCCGGCGGTTCTGCTCGAAACGTAGAGGGCCATTGCGGACGAGTCGACGCCATGCCAGACGGTTAGCTGCTGTAGTCTCCCAATTTGGGATGTTAATCAAGCATTTCTTCATGTTTGACTTTAAAGCATCCTTGAATCTCTTCCTCTGCCCTCCCTGATGCCGCTTGCCACTTGTTAGTAGAGCATACATAATTTGTTTAGGAAGGCGAGTATCTGCGAAGGACATGACCAGTCCACCTCAGTTGACGTTTCAAGATCATAGCCTTCACTCTGGTAGAGTTAACGTCTTCCAGGACACTGATGTTTGTTCGTCGATCTTGCCAGCTGATTTTAAGGATCCTCCTCAGACAACGTTGTTGGTACTTTTCTAAGCATTTTATGTGCCTTCTGTAGGGAGTCCAGCATTCACATCCATAAAGAAGTGTTGGTATTACAATAGCTTGATATACAAGGAGCTTTGTCCGAGAGTCGACATCCGCGTTAAAAGTGTAAAGCAGCGTGAAAGAGACGGGCTAGATGACGTAAGCGGTGGTGTTGCCACATCGCAGGAACTCACGGCAACAGCTTGCGGTGTGGGGACTTGGACTTGGTGGACCTGTTGCAACAGTGGACATGTATCTCTGTCCCTCTATGCGCAGTTCCCGGAGAGTCGGCTTCCATCCCGGCTGATCCGAGCTCTAGCCACTACGCAATGAGGTGGACCGTACAAATATCGCTGTACCTTTCTATGAAATTAATAATATTATCACAAAATTAACAATACGGTTTCTAATTTAAAAAAAAAAAAACGAGTTGCTGGAACAAAATGGACAGCAGCTTTAGGATCAGCAGCACAAATATACCTAGAATCAGTTTTAAAATGCCAGACACAGCCAAAAGTCCACAGTTCCAATCATTTAGGCAAGCCAGTCAATGTTAAGAAAACATCCTTTAATGTCATAGCACATCGCTGAATCTTATTGTTGGTACATTTGTAATTTCGTTGTTTTATCGACTTTTCCGAACGTAAAGGACACCTTGAAAGTTTCTTATGATAACACGCGGTAGACTGATGATTGCTCACCGGAAACTCAACCATATCCGGTTCATTAGCAGTTTGCCTTTTCTCTCACTACTAGCTCTAGTGAGAGTTAATGAAACTCAACCATATCCGGTCGATTAAATAGGCAGTTTGTCTATTCTACCACTAAGAGCGCTTGTGTGAGTCAATGAAACTCAACCATATCCTGTCGTTGAGATTAGCAGTTTGTTTTTCTACCACTACTAGCTCTAGTGTGAGTCCATGAAACTCAACCATATCCTGTCGTTTAGATTAGCAGTTTGTATTTTCTGCCACTAAGAGCGCTAGTGTGAGTCAATGAAACTCAACCATAACCGGTCGTTTAGATGAGCAGTTTGTCCTTTCTACCACTAAGAGCGCTAATGTGAGTCAATGAAACTCAATTATATCCAGTCGTTTAGATTAGCAGTTTGCCTTTTACCACTAAGAGCGCTAGTCTGAGTCAGTGAAACTCAACCATATCCAGTCGTTTAGATTAGCAGTTTGTCTTTTTTACCACTAAGAGCGCTAGTATGAGTAAATAAAACTCAACCATATCCAGTTGTTTAGATTAGAAGTTTGTCTTTTCTATCACTACGAGCGCTAGTGAGAGTCAATGCAGAGTTTCACTTAAGCTCTTATAACTACTTCCGATGTGAAGATTTTTTCAAAAAATCAAATAATCGCCTGAGGGTATTGAACGAAGGAACACATAAAGTACAAATTATATTGTCAGGCATATTCCGTACAGACCTAAGTACACGGGGCTACAGGACCATGATGTCGAAAAGTCGCTAAATGGTTCAACGAAAACAGCAAATGTATTTAATGTAAAGCAAAGTGTAACACCCCATTTGACCACATAACTAATAGGATACTTACCTCGTCTGTTGTGTATGGAGTCAGGGTTGCTTTATGTTGCTGGAATATATCGTCCACCATCTGGTGCCAGCGATAAAAGGCGGGATCTCTCATAGACGTGGCCAAGTCTCCCATCGTACCAAACGTTTCCTATTCAACAGAAAGAGACTTTGTTTTAAAAGAACACGGAATTCTCCGTCTCAGTGAACAGTATTAGTATTTTCTTCAGTTAAGTGTTTTTTACACAATTATCCAGGATAGATGTGCAGTATTTCGTAGTAAAATACGTGTAAAACCTACAAAAATGGAAACACACCATAAAAAAGTTACCTGCAATGTAACCTTACCATTTGTCCCTGATCACAACAAACATGGTGGTATATAGTCCACGTCACCTTAAATAAGTTACTAACAATGTAACCTCACCACTTGTCTCCCAACACTACAAGTATGGTGCTATATAGTCCACACCACTTTAAATAAGTTACTAAAATGTAACCTTACCACTTGTCCCCCATCCCTACAAACTTAGTGCTATATAGTCCACGCCACCTTAAAGCTACTAACAATGAAACCTTACCACTTGTCCCCCATCCCTACAAACATGGTGATATATAGTCCACGTCACCTTAAATAAATTACTAACACTGTAACCTCACCACTTGTGCCTCATCACTACAAACACGGTGATATATAGTCCACGTCATCTTAAATAAGTTACTAACAATGTAACCTAACCACTTGTCTCCCATCACTACAAACATGGTGCTATATAGTCCACATCACCTTAAATAAGTTGCTAACAATGTAGCCACTTGTCCCCCATCACTACAAACATGGTGCTCTATAGTCCACATCACCTTAAATAAGTTACTAACAATGTAACCTAATCACTTATCCCCCTATCACTACAAACTTAGTGCTATATAGTCGATGTCACCTTAAAGGTACTAAGAATGAAACCTTACCACTTGTGCCCCATCGCTACAAAGCTTGTGATAGTCTATAGTCCGCGTCACCATAAATAAGATACTAACTATGTATCCTTACCACTTGTTTCCTGTCACTACTTCCATTGTAGCACAATACTTGTCAAGATATTTTATTTTTAGTAAAAGGTGAAACGTAACCTTGGTGCAATGATATATTCGCAATTAATTTAATACTCGGATTATAGGATAATAATAATAATTGTTACGTGCAATGCCCGTACCAACGTTTTTAAATATGTATCTCCCCTATATTCATGTGTCCCCGACCTTTAAAACGACCGCCTGATGGCTTGGTTCCGCTAATGACCTAGAGGTGGCAGCATCTATTGGCCTCTAGCTGGAGTTGTACCTTCTACCGCTAGAGTGTTTGTGGTACCTTCTGATCTCATCCTTGTCGAGACATAATTGAAGGATATTGTATTCTACGTCATTGAACAAAAGACTATATATACATAATACCGCCAAAATAATTACATAATGTGCACATTGTTACTTGATGTGTCAAGCTGTGATTGGTCAGTTACAATTAACATGAATGCAGTGCGGTATTTGACTTTGGATTCTCCGCCATCTTGTGAGATTCATTGTCTGTCTGTCGTCAAGGAAACAACAAGCCAGCTGCTGGTCAAAGAGTATCTCTCCGTGTGCTGGGGGGCCTTGGCCCCTAGCCTTACGAAATATGAATATATTCAAGAAAAGGAAACGCCTGTGCTCCTAAGGATTTAATTTCGTCTTTTCGCCTTGAAGATGAACTGTGGTATATTTATTTTGACGGGCTACAAGAAGAGAAGCTTCATGGGTGATCGAAAGCAGCGTGTGTACTCTCGTGGCCATTTTGAGGCAGTTCATGTTTTTTTTAAATCATTTAAAATGTGTTAATTATTTTATTTTTATTGTGTCTCCACAGAGAAGTTTTTAAGGTACGTAATTATTTAATTAGTTTATATATATTGTTATGGAGCTCCGATATTGGCCTTATATTAATGTTTTAATTCTGTATTTTGTTTCGCCTGGTAGGCCTAATTTTTCTGTTTTGCTAATGTTACCAGATATGTAAATTTTATTGTTTTCCTTCGTACCTTTCTGGAGACACGTTTCTAGTTTATTTTACGTTGTAAATTTTTATTTATTTAGTTTTTGGTAATCCTTGGAATTGCCCTATTATTTATTTATTTTACGATCCGTTGCAGTCTAAAAAGCCTCATGTCAATAGTGTTAAGGCGTAATTCTTTCCTCCCTGTCTGTTCTCTCTGGTGATTTTAATTTAATTTTTATGTTCGACCCCCACTATTATGTGTCAGGTAACTGTATCATAATGATGGTCATTATAACACTCTTTTTCATTATGATACAGTTTCTCCAGCCAATCAGAGCTCGTTCATTGACCAATTAGGTAACGATACCTTCTCGCGTGCGCTCAAAATCCAACATGTCTATATAAATTACCGAAAGTGCACCGTCCATAATGTTCTCTTAAATAAACTGGTGAATATGAGACACTGTACCTTAATATCCTTAAATCCAATTTCTACACAGCGGGTTGTTTTGAAACGATTTCGGTGACATTTTTACTGAATACTGATGCTCAATCTGCACATACGGCATTGAAGCTCACAGAGCGCATGCGTCGGTCGGTCAGTGAGTTTGGACATCAGAGATATCCTACCCTGCGCAGCACCCGATCACAAAATTCTAGTGACAATCTCAACAGATATTTATGAATATTTATGTTAAAACATATAATAAAGTTGTAATTATCGTCGAACATAAACAGTCGTATGCAACTCGCCTATAATGGTAATTAAGACACTCGTATGGAAATTATAAAACTCGCATACGCTCGTTTTATAAAAAATACTCGTGTCTTAATTATAGCCATTATAGGCTCGTTGCATAATGTACTATATGCTAATTGTTTGCCGTAATTCGATCGGACATGCGGTCATCTATTTGGTGGCCATGTTTTTTTTTTTGCCCGAGTGCATTCTGGTCTTGGGAGTCCATTCTCTAGGCGTCGAGCGGGAGAATCAAACGTGTTGTGGTGCTCGCTTAGTATGTTTTTGTTTATCTTGGTGGTTTAACTTTGTGTTTTTGTGAGTGTTCCCGAAGTTTTCTCCGTCATGTAAATTGTGGATTTGTTAATTGATCTTATTTTTATTTTATTAATTTAATTTTAATTTTTTTTTGTTTCATCGCGGCCTTGGTGTCTGCATGTCGGGTCGGTATTGCATACCTTAGTTAATTATCAAGTCCTTTCTCATTTGGTATTTCCTGTATTCTTGTTTTTTTATCTTTTGGGCATTATTATTTAAATTTTAAATTAAATGTTTTCATTTCGCTCAGCAAGCATGTTAAACCGTCTCTTGCCTACTTATGTAAATACCTTGTGTTGGCCTTAAGCCATATGCATCACCAGAGAGAGGTTGTTGTCGCCATAGAGTTTCTTGTTTTTTTAATGATTTTGTTAAATTTTTATTTTTCCTTGCCCCTTTTGGTAATTAAATTTTCTTTTAAATTTTAAGCAACTGTTGTGGCATTATTTCGTCGGCGACAATTATATTAGTTATCGGAGGGTGTCTGTAGACGAGCCTGTGCCTTCCTTCCTCCCTTTAGGTGTTCCTCTGTTGGGGCATGTCTTCTGGCGGTGGTTTTGCTGTAGAAGCGCCGCGGTCCTCTTGAAAACAAGGTAAGTTGGCCCATTCCATTCCACCCTTTCCATCCCGGGCGGCGCAATAATAATAATAATAATATCAATAATAATAATAATAACTACCTAAAGTTCATTGTCAAGGATGCATCTGTGCAAGATGACCATTGCAGATACGGTTGCCCAACATCTGAGACTGTTCAGCATATTATATCAGGTTCTCGCCATTTTGCAGGGTCAGAATATAGGAAGAGACATGATTTTGTTGCCAAGATAGTACATCAAGAATTGGCTGTACACCTTCAACTGCTGAGCCAAGAGAAAGTGCCGTACTATAAATAAATGCTCCTGAAAGTGTACTGGAAAATAACAGCTTTACGTAGTACTGGGATCGTACTGTATTGACAGACCAATCAGCTGTGCACAACAGACCTGATCTGGTTCTTGTTGACAAATGCATGAAGCACACCACCTTCATAGATGTGGTGATCCCAAACAGTGGCAACATGCTAATAAAGCATGTTGAAAAGCTGCCGAAATACACAGAGCTTTCAGAACTGATAAGGAAGCAATGGCACATGGCACAAGTTAGGACAGTTCCTATTATCATCTCCAGCACTAGCATGATTCCCAACAACTTAAAGGAATCACTCACGGCGTTGAAATTAGATCCAGGCCTTTTCAAACTGATGCAGAAAACAGTCATACTTTCTACGTGTCGCGTAGTAAGGCTGTTCTTGGTCAATTAGGCCTGAAGCAGTGAGGGAAATATGAAGCTACTACTCAATGCAGTCACCAAGAATTTGCTCCTTGTGATATTTATGGTATCTGGGATTGTAAATGTTTTCTTTCCAGCAAATGCTGAGAATGTGTAAGCGCATGCGCAAAATAAATAAATAAATAAATAAATAAATAAATAATAATGATAATAATAATAAATTGTTAATGGCATTAAATTAGCATTTTTAAGCAAATATGCGAGTCTTTGCGTTTTAGAAATGAAAGTTAAACCACTCTGGGTTTTTTCCCCAGGTGCAACAATTTTATATTTTCCATCTCAAAACCTGTTCATTATTAACATTAATATTATTATTATTATTAAGAATAATCAATATTACATCCAGCAATACAAGAAAATATATACACACAGAGCTTTTTAAGTATTAGGACATACGTCCGAACATTGTTCAAGCAATCGCGTGTGCTATATAGACATTGTCCTTTGCACTACAACATTGTATAATTCACTTGTTCTCTTGATCACTGGAGTCCCGTTATGTTAAATATGTACAATCTTCATCATATCGTAACTTTAGTCTATTTCTGATTATTATCTAAGTAAACGTATTAGTCTAAAAATGTACATTATGAGATCTATGTGATGAATATCAAATTCAGCAGAGTAAGGGAAGAATACATGTAAGCTATAGACTACCACTTAAGGCAAGGCCTTGTGGGTGGCATATTAGGTCTGCTTACCTAATGATAACGTTAAGTGTTCATGTTAAAAAATATATTACATATACTGTATATATTTAAAACAAAGCGTTGTGAAATAGCTAGGTAGCAATGGTAATGCTATTTTATAGATTAAGCTACTTTAATATATCTTTAATGACATTTTTATTCTCTCGAACAAATATCTTTGCGTTACGTATAAACTTTGTAAATTTATGTAACTGCTCTTTCATGGATTTAGGAAGTATATTGTAAAATTTAGGAATAAAGTATTGAAAATTACGCTTTGCAATAGTTAGAAATGGTTTGAAGAGGACAGCCAAATTTTCTGTTCTACCTCATGTTTGGTAGGTGTGGCTCATATTAATGACTGTATACTCAAGTTACCAGATATCGTTGGTCCGGGTCATGGACGATAGCGAGGGCCACGTGACCCAAGTTGTGCATGTCTCCGTAGAGGTTAGGATTGATGTTGAGAGAGCTCGCCTCCATCATGTTGCCGAGGAAGTCGATACCTCGAAAACCAATCAGGTTCTCGTATGAGTAGTTGCTCTGAAACAAAGAGAGATGTTTATACATAATGGCATGATTAGATAGTGTATAAAAATCCACAGTAGTAACAAGCAGCTCTATGTTGAAAACTTCATTCTATGGAGACTATTCCTTTTTTTGTGCATCCATAATAAATTTTCGTTATTTTCACCATTTTTAGCCTACTTTTCGAATTTTGTAAAAATGAGGAAAAAGTAGAGTTATGAGATCGATCTGGGCAAAGGTGTGTGTCAGGCTGTGTGTGTGCCTCCCCCCTTATCAACTCCTAAACGGCTGTAGCAATCCAACCAAAATTTGGTATGAGTAAAGATCTCTATCTGTATATACAATGCCGTATTTAAAAATGATGTCAGTGCTACTAACTGCTGAAAAATCGCAATTGAAATTTGAGCTCCATGTTGGATATCTTGGAAGGTATGAATGGGAGCTATTTCAAAATTGGCATACGTATAGATAATAATATTTTAAAACTCAGCAATTCTTCTAGGTTTGTGCCGTGTTTCTTGTGTGGGGTTTCGCCTAGGACACCAAGCTGGCTCATCGGCGGGCTCTTGGTGTCCCCGCCCGGACCCCCACAGGAGTGACGAACTGCGCGCCACCTTCCTTTATATTAGGTGCAACTGCACCACTTGACTGCGAGAACTAAAAGCCCAAGCAGCCTTAACCTCCCTATGAAGGCTTCCAAAAAGATGGTATATTGGCTTTCACGGCCAGTGAATTAAAACTCAACAATTCTCCTAGGCGAAACCCCACACAAGACACGGCACAAACCTAAAAGAATTGCTGAGTTTTAATTCACTGGCCGTGAAAGCCAATATACCAATAATATTTTAGTTTAATTTCCAGGAGGCCATACATGCCAGTGTTACCAAAATGATTCTAAGCCTGCTGACAGGTCCAATTTTTAAATGCATATAACTTCTACACGGAAATCAACCAAATTTTGTATGTGCTATGTGTACATAAACAGATATAACTGAGCGTATTCTTAAGAGCTACCAGGGCTGACAATTATTAATAAATGCTCTCAATTTATTTGATCCAAATACCAATATATCAGAAAGTATACAAGCCGACAGCTTTAAACTATGCACACGTATATTACCTGACATTCTATATTAATTTGGAGTAACTTATATACGTCAGTGCTACCAACATGATTCTAAGCCTGCTGAGAGGTCCAACTTTAAATACATGTAACTTCTATACTATTATTTGGATTTCAACCACATTTCGTATGTGCTATGTGTACCATAACAGATATGACTATGCGTATTCATAAGAGCAACCAGGGCTACCAACTGTTAATAAATTCTGTCTCTATTTTTGTTACCCTAATATCAATATATCAGAAAGCATGCAAGCCAATAGCTCTAAACTTTCCACACGTTTAGTACCTAGCATTCTATATTAATTTGGAGTAACTAATATACATCAGTGCTGCCAACTTGATTCCAAGCCTGCAGAGAGTTTCAATTTAAAAATGAATGTAAATCCTATACTAACTAATGGATTTCATTCGAAATTGGCACAACAATAGATCATATCATTTCAGATTATTTCTGACCAATACATGCATGACATTGTTACCAACATGATTTTACGCACCCTGTTAGATACAATGTTTAACTGCATGTAACGTCCATGCTATCCATTGGACATCAACCAAATTTTGTATTCTGTACCCTAAGAGATAGAACTAAGAATATATTCAGTCACCAGGGCTGCCAACTGTTGTGCTCTATTAGGCTACATTATGCCAGGTGTACAGTATTTCGAACTAATTAGAGATTTCAATATTACCAACTTAATTTCGTCATTATTCTAGATAGATAAATCATTGGCTTGAATCCTAAATCTCAAGAAAAGTAGGCTCTTTTGTTCGTCACGGATCTTCTTGTTACAAACGTAAACGACACACTAAACGTTTCTTACGAGGTGCCAACATGATGACACTCGATAGACTGATGATTTTTCGCCGGAAACTCAACCATATCCGGCCGAATAGATTAGGAGTTTGCCCTTTCTACCCCAACGAGCGCTAGTTTTATTCAATTCAGAGCTTCACTTAAGCCTTTGTAATTACTTCCAGTGTAAAGATTTATCAAAAAATCAAAAGTACACCTGAGGTTATTGAAAAGTTTAACGTGACCGTTAATCCTGAGATCATGAGCCACGGGACCTCCTTTTTACGTGGAATCCGAACCACAGGACATGGCATTTCACTTCGAAAATCCCACATGCATTGACCGGGAATTGAACCCGGACCGCCTTGGTGACAGGCATAACGCTAGACAGCTGAGCCACCACGCCCCCTGAGGTTACTGAACCAAGGAACATATTAAAGATCGAATTTTGTAAATACTGTAAGTTAATTTGGCTAGGATGTGAATTTAAAAAAATTACAGTCAGTCTGAAAGACTAAACGTTATATCATTTCAAACGACGCATGCTACAAATGCTACACATGTTAGAAAGGCTCAGGAGGGCTTCTCGCTTCGCTCGAAGCCCCAGGACGCTTTCAACAGACTCCATTACCCATTAACTTAGGCTTCCCGTGCGGGCACCTCTTTAAGGGTCATTCATTATTTGAATCTGATATCTTGCAAACCTCTTTAAGGGTCACCCTGTATTTGATTGAATCTAACATACTGTACACCTCGTTAAGTGTCACCCAGAAATTTGCTCTGACATCCTGCACACCTCTTTAGGAGGCACCTGTATTCTTATCTGGCATCTTGTATATCTCTTTAGAAGTCACCCTGTATTCTTGTGTGACATCTTGTGCACCTCTTTAGGAGTCACCCTGTAATCTTCTCTGCCATCTTGTACAACTTTTAGAGTCACCTTGTATTCTTATCTGGCATCTTGTATATCTCTTTAGGAGTCACCCTGTATTCTCATCTGGCATCTTGTACACCTCTTTAGGAGTCACCCTGTATTCTATTCGCTTCGCTAGAAGCCCCAGGTCGCTCGATGCCCCAGGACTCTTTCAACAGACTCCATTAACCAATAACTTAGGCTTCCCGCGTGGCTACATGACGTCACGCACTCACCGTCCTTTACTTAGGCTTCCCGCGCGGCTGCATGACGTCACAGTCTCCGTCTCCGTAACGCAACCGTCTCCGTCCCGCGTAACGTTAGACCCAAAGCATAACGACGAAGTCATTTGAAATGATAAAAACAAATCCTCTCGGCACGCCGGAAGACAGAGGTAGGTTTCACCGGGCAAACTATGTTGGTTTTCGTAGAAGGATCAGACCTCATTTATTGCGAGAAAGTTTTTTTAATTAACCTTCTTTTTTCGTCTTTCTATGCATATTTTTAACATGTCCTATGGGGACGGTAACCTTCTTGTCATTTGGGGTTCATTTTTACACGTGTGGTCTCACTGTCCTTGTGCAAGGTTTGGAACTGATGTGTAACTATCTAAGTCTGTTACTTCTTCACGCAAAAGTTTATCTCCCGCAGAGATGTTGGTTGGTTCCTCAGTTTAGGGGCTGCGACAATGCGGTCATTTAACCCAGTGTACTTTGGGTGTGTGTAGAATCTGTCTGATAAACGGTGTTAATTGTGATGGCTGTATTAGTCTGTAATTAGTGTAAGGACTGCAGACGGTCAATTTCAAGTAGTAGTTCCTAATTTTGGTACCAAATACTACTGTCAACGACACCTAGCTGTGAACTTGGCAACTATATGCCAGCGCAACGAGCACCTTAAAACGAACGTTGGAACTTCCCCCTCTGAAGGAAAGCATCCTGAGGGATTTTTAGCACTCTTAGAAAATCCGACGACTTTGGCCAGCTTTGAACCGGCGGCTTTGGGCATTGAAGTTAAGCATGCTACCAGTTACGTCACCTAAACCGCTTCCCACAGAGTCAGATGGCAAACTGAATGTGATCTAGTGCAATGACGTTGTCATGGCAAACTCTGATAGCTCATCCCTCATCAATTTAGAAGCGTTGTCATGGTAACTTTTGATGTCTCTTGGCATTTTCTTAAAATTTCGTGAAAGGCTAAAATTGTGATAAAAATCCGGAGTTTGTCTGTTTGGGGCGATTATATGGTTATACAAAATCAACTATGGTTATACTGTAATAATACAGGCTGATACTTATACGGTTGTCTTCCTGACTGGAACTTCGAGTAGTTTCGTGTTCACTCGAGCACCAGTTTTGGTCGACCTAACATTATATATTAGATATACTATATTTAGCCTACACCGACAGTTGCATTACCAACACTGCAACTAAATAATTGTACATATTGTAAATATTTTTCACCTGTATTCTCAAACATAGATGTTATAGCCTAAGTGTAATGGATCTGATGATGATCGCTTGACGATCGAAACTGGTCATCCTAGTGTATTTATTAATTTCATGTAATTTATTTCAGGATTAGGACACAGCCCAGCTCTTTTTGGGTACATTCGTGTTGACCGACTGAAAAGCACCAAACTTTTGTTTACTCCCTAGATATTTAAAACGGTGAACACGCTCGACTGGAAGACCTCTGATGTTCAAAGCAGCCTGGTTATGAGTTTACCAATAAATATTGAGGCAATAAGCATCCTTAAAAAGAACTAGCTATTGTAATGTTGCAAAACTTAGAAAAGACGATCCCATCAACAAAAACAGATTTCCTCCCCCAAACGAATCTTAAATCAATAAGCCCTAAACCAAAGTAGAATTGTAAACTATAGTCTAAGGTGCGTTCAAAAAGTAACGAGCCGGAGCTGGAATGCGCAAACCGGTGACATCGGCTAATCTTGGCGTGTGTATCGAGGTGTGGTTCCGACCACTAGAGGGCACGCGTGCACGTCACGTGACGATACAAAGCGAGCAGCAGCTTGCATCAATTGTTCAACGCTGCCAGTCGCATTGCAAACAGTGACATGGAGGCGTCAACCGAAGAGCAAAGAGGTGTTGTTCGGTTTCTGACAGCGAAAGGAGTAGGTGGAACAGACATTCATCGCCGAATGTCACAAATGTACGGCGAACACTGCATGCCCCTTGCAAGGGTCAAGGCGTGGCACAAGCGGTTCAGGGAAGGACTGGTGTCGTTAGCCGATGATGCCCTGTCTGGGGCACCCCCCTGCATTACCGATGACAACGTCCAGCTGGTTGATGCACTCATTACCCAGGACCGACGAGTGACAGTGAACGCCATAGCCGCCGTGGTCGGATTGAGCGTCGGAAGTGTGCACACCATCATGAAGGAACGACTGCACTTGCGGTAAGCGTGTGCCCTATGGGTGCCCCACAGTCTTCAATTACACCAGGAACCATGTCGAATGGCCTACTGTCTTGGTCTTGGTTGGACGATTGATGCATGCATGCTGCTGCTCGCTTTGTATCGTCACGTGACGTGCACGCGTGCCCTCTAGCGACGGGCTGTGACCTTCCACGCTCTGGTCGGAACCACACCTCGTTACCCACACCACGATTAGCCAATGTCGTCATCGGTTTGCGCATTACAGCCTCCGGCTCGTTACTTTTATAACGCACCTTATGCTGAAATATCTGAGGAGAACAGTATCAACGGATGGAAGCGCTGTAACGTGTTTTTCGAGGGTATTTTACGCCACTGACATAAGTCAGTAGGAAGCCATTCAATGTTTATTTACGCGGCAAATTGTTTAGCCAAGATATGTTTCATGTAACTTAAGCCTCCGTGGCTTAGGCGGCAGCACGCTGGCCTCTCACCGCTGGGTCCGTGGTTCAAATCCCGGTCACTCCATGTGAGATCTGTGCTGGACAAAACGGAGGCAGACAGGTTTTTCTCCGGGTACTCCGGTTTTCCCTGTCACAATTTCATTCCAGCAACACTCTCCCTTATCATTTCATTTCATCTGTCATTCATTTAATCATTGCCCCAGAGGAGTGCGTCAGGCCTCGGCAGCCGGCACAGTTCATATCCTCGCCGCTAGATAGGGGCTTCATTCATTCCATTCCTGACCCGGTCGGAGACTGGAAGCAGGCAGTGGATTTTCATTTTCATGTTTCATGTAACTTATTGTTATTATTAAGGTATTTTTGGAGCGTTTTTTTTAAGATTTTAAGTATACAGATAGGTTTTCGATGTTATAGAAAACACTATCAAGCGAATTATTACGAACAACATTATCGCGGAAAATTATATGATTACGGAATTTAACGGATTTTAGTCAGTTAGGGTGTATTGTGAGAGAGATGAGTCATTGGGAATTCAGCTACAGGTATATTCTTGTCGAGTAGCGTGACGAAAGTCGTGGGGCACTTCCAGCTGGCTGCATCAAGAAAAGGCGAAATGGCCTGGACCGGAAATCGACATCGTCGCGCCGAGTATATTGACCCTTATGTCGGGAGTATCGCGTGGTGAGTCAGCCAATCATAGGAGACCGGGCGACTAGGAGACGACTCCAGAGAGGGGATGCGACGAGTGCATATATTGTTTGCGCGCCGAGAAGGGAGGACGATTATCATTGTAAAACTTGACCGATGTGGTTCCTCGTTTGGTTGGTTCCGGTGTCAACGGACCATAACTTTATCATTTCTACAACATTCTCCACATCTGACGAAGAAGATGGCGACGTCCAGAAGGCTGTGGGAAGCTCTCTTCAGCATCAAGTACGTGGGAAATGCCACGGCAATTTCCAATGGTAAGCGCGAATGACTCAGAACTACAAAATCTCTCGCTTCATTGTTTCATATTCAGTATTTCAGTAACTTCTTAGCTTGGGAATAATAGTAAAATCAGTAATTCATCCGACTCCGTTTTCACATAATTCTCTAGTGGTAAATTCAAATCGTTACGCTCCAATTTAAATTTATTATTATTATTATTATTAAAATCGCCACTACTTGTTTTTTTTTATATAATAAATTCATTTCTTATACCATGCAATCTTTGCTTTCAGTAGGTAGCATTAGATATAGACCAAATTCCTTCTCCTTATACAATTGTTAGTTGGGTTAATGATCAAATCCTACCACGATCTGAGTGTGAAGATTCTTAAAGGTGTTCTGCCAGAGCTAGGTGTTGTTAAATATAAATTTAGATTTCAACATAGCGTTGAGGTCTTGGCGCCCATTAATACAACGTATCTTAGTCAGAGTAAACATTACATTTATCACCTCAAACGTGGGACTTGTTGTGGTTTTTCCACACTCTCCCCAGTGAAACCGTTACACCTGTCACCCAACAGTGGGGACACTAGTAAAAACGTTACAGCGCCAAGAAGAAAGTGTTGAACAGGGTACAAAAAGGTCCCAATTTCTTTCATCAAGTACGGAACATAGTATGGATGATTTAGAGAAAGTCGAGAGACGTATCCTTCGAAATTGTTGTAGTAACAGGTACAAAGAAGCTCCTGTACAGTATTAGTTTTGGTCTTAAAGGAAACAGGTGTCATCAGTAAATTTAATTAACTGAGATAATACGTACACTTAATGCATTTTCCATTAACGTTAATGTTTTTGTTTCAAGTAAAAAAAATGTTTTAAACAAGGACAGAGATCCTTCTTTCACACTTATGTTTCGAGTTTCTGGCAAAATAAACTCGTGAGAATAAATGATTTTTCCTTAATTTTCGAACTTACAATAAGTCAGAATCCTCTATGGACATCAAATTGGCAGGTGCAAAACTAATGGAAGTAGGAGACTTCTGTTACTTAGGAAGCAAAATAACCAGTGATGGACGAAGCAAAGAGGATATAAAAAGTAGGTTAGCTCAGGCAAGGAAAGCATTCTACAGAAAAGGAATCTGTTGACATCGAATATAGATTTAGGTGTTAGGAAGTCATTTTTAAAGGCCTTTGTCTGGAGCGTGGCGCTTTATGGAAGTGAAATTTGGACTATTGATGCAGCAGAAAAGAGGAGAATTGAAGCATTAGAAATGTGGTGTTACAGGAGAATGATGAAGATCAGATGGGTAGATAGGGTTACAAACGAAGAGGTATTAAGATGAGTGAGAGAGGAGAGATGTTTCTGGCGACTGCTAATGAAGAGAAGAGATAGGTTGGTAGGACACATACTAAGACACCCAGGAATAGCAAGCTTATTTATGGAAGGAAGGGTCGAGGACAAGAACTGTAGGGGTAGACCAAGGTTAGAAAATGTTAAACGGATTGCCTCGTATGTAGGGTGTGGTAGCTATGTAGAGATGAAACTATTAGCTCAGGACAGGGAGGCATGGAAGGCTGCATCATACCAGTCAAAAGATTGAAGACTTAAACAACAACAACAACAACAATAAGTTAAATTAGTGAAAGCAACTTACTCGCATAGCACGTCCCTCGTGGATTGCTTGGAGGATGCGGTCTCGCCATATCTCGAGATCATGGATTTTGAACACAAGTCGCTCTGCCACACGGTTTACATCCTGGAAGCACAACATTCAATATTAAGCAGGGGTAGAATTTAGTTTGTACAGTAATTCATTCGCGGGGTCGACTCTTCTTGAATGTCTTTTCCGCCAAGGATAGTTAAGGAGACGCTTCACTATGGTCAACAGACGCCAAGACTTCAGCCATGTTTTTCCACATCATATTGTTTTGTTTTGGCCACTCAATTTCCCATTCTTCTAAGGTGCACCTTATAAGGTTTAACAAGGGATTTTTTTAGTGTGTTACGCTTTACATTTTGTTGTGTCTTTGACATTTATTTATTCACATCGGTGGCGTAGTTGGTAGCATGCTGAGCTTCTATGCCCAAGAGAGCGGGTTCAAACCCGGCCGAAGCCGTCGGATTTTTTAAGAGCGTTAAAATCCCTCGGTATGCCTTCCATCGGAGGGGAAGTAAAGCCGGCGGTCCCATGTGATAGATTTATGGCATGTTAAAGAACCTTCCACTAATTGCACCTGTCTGAAGCTAAATTGGATAGGTTAAGAATGTAAACAACGCTCTTAGGTTTCTACGTTCGTTGCCAAGAACCGACTGCGGTGGCGTCTAGTAGCTAAGTTCTGAACTTGGCCTAGTAGTCGTTGACAGTAGCGCTTGGCGGCAAAAGTAGGAACTATTTGAAAAATTCTAAGTTGCAGTACTTAAATTAAAAAACAGATAACACACAATAATACAGTCATCACAATTAACACCGGTTATCAGACAGATTCTACACACACCCAAAGTACACGGGGCTACATGACCGCGTTGTCGCAGCCCCTAAACTGAGCAACCAACCATTCATATCGGCTGATGAAGGGGTCAAAATCAAATTAGGCCTTGAAACATGTCCCACCAATGACCACAGAGTGATCTTTATTTAATAACAAGTATTGATTAGGCGAAACTTTTAACCTATTTATCACTCAATTAGTTTAGCAATAAGGAACCAGAATGGACCTTTTACGTTCTAAAATATACGGAGGTTGTTCCCGATCTCTGGAAACGACTTTCTGGTCGCATTGTAGCAGTTAGGCCTGTATTTGAGTGCCATTTTTGGGCGGGATTATTACAATCACTTCTGTTTATGTGTGAGTAGTGTTCACAAGCTTGCAGCTCAAGCGATGCCGGTGAATACTGAACCTTACTGGGAAGGCTACATTACGGCCCTTTCCGACGCAAACTAAAGCTATTCTGTCAATATTGAACAGTGCAGGAAGAAGAATTTTACTGTGGCTTAGAAAGGGATCAACTGTGTCATGAATAAGAAAGGAAAGAGTCGAATGGGATTTATTCCGAAGGAAAAGAAACAAACGAACCCATGACCTTCTACAAGCCGTACTCCAGAGGTCATAAGGAAGGTGAAGACCCTTGTCTCCAGCCATCCAACGGGCCATAACAAGTAAGTTGGGGACATCATTAAAAACTGTTAACACAATAATAAAGCGGGATTTAAAATTAGAGGAACGGAAAAAGTTGATGGATCGTCACATTGCCAAAGGGCGCACAAACAGTAAGAAACTGGCAGATTTCTCTTAAGCAACATCACAGGCAAGAGGAACTATGTTTTAGTCTCAGTTAGAGGCAAAGTAAATATACGAGTATTCCCCGACATATATTGGCACGTATCTATCTAATATAAAGACAACTCCTGGGCAACGCCGGATACAAAAACTAGTACAGTGCGATAAGTTCATCTGAAGCCCCGGAAAATATGCGAACTACTCGGCTTCCCCTTGTCCATCTAGTCATCATGTTACTGGATCTACAGCTATTTGCTGTCGCGGAAAGGCGTGACTTGCACAGAAACCAACTGACGAGAGGATGATAAATTACCAATGGTGTCACTCTCTCCCACCTTCGTTCGCTCGCGCCGACAGCGCCCTCATTCAGAGCTTCAGTTGAAGTTGCCGAGCTATATATACTAATATTGTTACGCCCCGAGCCCCCAGGGGCATAATCATCCATTTTTCACGCCACAACCCCATACGGAAATCAAAGCAACAACTACACTGGTCTGGCGAACCAACTCACATACACGAGGTAAACACGGATCCAGCACCATTATCTAGCAAACATAAACATTACAACGCTGACTCAAGATTTCAACACGACCGGGATTACTTTAAATAGAAGTGCCCCCAAGGAGTAGGGATCTCTTGCCTGTGAAACGGCTGTCCGGCCCGTCGCTGCAAGTCTACAGACTACGTGAGTGTCGCTCTTTGGTTATTTTCCCCAGACTTGTCCATCCAACTCCACACCCAATTACTCTGTAATCGCCTCATTTCATCTCATTACATTTCATTACACCTTGTGACACTAGGAGTTCACTAGCAACTTATCCCCATAACATTTGTGGAATTAAACCACTTTTACACACCTAGACTGACTCCGTACATTTCTTAACCCTGGAGAGGGCGCGAAAGAATAATCACGTAAGGAGGGGCGCACGGAGTTTTCGACCGGGTCGCGAAAAAATAACACAAATGACGCAAAAACTATTTTTATTGTTAGAAAACAAGTAAATAATAATGAACCAACTTATAAATAATGCTCAAAGTCACTTAAACAATAAAAGATTAACTGAAAAATAAAAGTAAAACTTAACTCATAAACACGCATACGTCATGGGGCGCGCCAGAAGGTTTAGACCGGGTCCGTTAAACAATGCACTCTGGCTGAAACTGAGGAGTGGGAGGGGTGAACTGCTTACGCACATTGACAGTGGACGAGTCCAGTGTAAGGTACTGAGGGGATGGAAACTAACGGCCCACTACGTTAAGAACTATAGACATTTATCTCTGCATCCGGTCGAAAAGACCGTGACGCGCCCCCTCCAGGGTTAAACGCCCTCATTTGAACCCCTGACTCCCAGACCGCTCCGAGTAAGCTAGTTCCTCTACACCGAGCGCGCCTCATCGGTCTGCCTGCTGACTCGACCGCTCATAGTCGCTAGCTCAGCATTCCGGCTCTTGCCCGCAAGGCAAGGACGAGAGCCGGCCTTCAAATCCTGCGTACACACCACTTCCCCGTACAGTTACATTTAAGTATCGCCCTCCTAGCCGTACACTCTACGCTGACCACTGAGCACCGCCCCTACCGAAAACGCACCCCTTCAGATACCATACCCCAGGCCGAGGCGATACAATATATAAAAATGAGATGGTGTGTGTCTATGTATTACTCAATCACGCAAGAACCACTACTCCGATTTACAGTAAATTTTACATTGAAGTAGCTGATTTACCTGGTTAACATATAGGCTACTTTTGATTTAGATACTTTGTACTATTTAAAGATGGCGACCTTTTTATTGACGTCACTAGACCCTTTGGTTTCAAACTTTCATTTTTCCATTTTAAATAAAAAGAGAACGCTAAGAAATAGCAAACTTTTGATGGCATATAAGAGTTTTAAAATTTAATTTTCTATCCGAAAGGTCTGTATCGCTTTTCGTGTATCTCTAACGGTTAGCGAGTAAAACCAAAATTTGTGCTATAAAACACGGTCAACGCCGAGCGGTGTAGTTGGACAAAATGTTCCATCCTTACTCTCCCTCCGCGCAGCACCTCGCATATCCCCTGTTTTAACTGTCACCTTCACATTTTAATTCATTTATGACCCGTAGCGAAGCATGGGTACTTCAGCTAGTAATTGATAAAACAGTTCCTACCTGAAGCTTGCTGTTCGCTTGCCTTGCTGGCCAGTTCCGGCTGGCGACGAGGCTGTTCAGTTTGGGGAAGTAGGCCTCTTCAATGGGTTCGTTGAAGTTACTGAGGGGCCTCACTCGAAGTAGCTTGTTACTTAACCGCTCAAAGTTGTACCTGCAAGGGTGGACAAAACAACACAATATTACTGTATAATCCCTCCTAGCCTCACACCTAGTCCACTTTCTAGTTCCAGGTTCCTTTCGTATCGACCTCCCTTGGACAACTCTTGCTACCTCTGATAGTGGTTGTTGTTGTTGTTCTAAAAGGAAAAACATGTAGGTCATGTACCACTAAGGACTTGGATGATTGTGAAATTGATAAAAAAAATGTAAAGTAGTCTACACACCAAGGCCGACCGTGTTCAAAGGAAGGAAATAAGTAGGGATGGGAGGTAGGCCTAATAAGCAGAGAAGGAAGGTAATAAGCAGCGATGGAAGGTAATAAGCAGCGATGGAAGGTAATAAGTAATGAAGGAATGCAATAAGTAATGAAGGAAGGTAATAAGTAGTGATGGAAGGCAATAAGCAGTGATGGAAGGTAATAAGTAATGAAGGAAGGTAATAAGCAGCGATGGAAGGTAATAAGTAATGAAGGAAGGTAATAAGTAGTGATGGAAGGCAATAAGCAGTGATGGAAGGTAATAAGTAATGAAGGAAAGTAATAAGTAATGAAGGAAGGTAATAAGTAATGAAGGAAGGTAATAAGTAATGAAGGAAGGTAATAAGCAGTGAAGGAAGGTAATAAGTAGTGATGGAAGGTAATAAGCAGCGATGGAAGGTAATAAGCAGTGATGGAAGGCAATAAGCAGTGAAGGAAGGCAATAAGTAATGAAGGAAGGCAATAAGTAATGAAGGAAGGTAATAAGTAGTGATGGAAG
Source organism: Meconema thalassinum (assembly GCA_946902985.2). Classification (NCBI taxonomy): domain Eukaryota; kingdom Metazoa; phylum Arthropoda; class Insecta; order Orthoptera; family Tettigoniidae; genus Meconema; species Meconema thalassinum. The sequence goes on from OX336388.2 coordinate 117,498,939, forward strand.
GTAATAAGCAGCGATGGAAGGTAATAAGCAGCGATGGAAGGTAATAAGCAGTGAAGGAAGGCAATAAGTAATGAAGGAAGGCAATAAGTAATGAAGGAAGGTAATAAGTAGTGATGGAAGGCAATAAGCAGTGATGGAAGGTAATAAGTAATGAAGGAAGGTAATAAGCAGTGAAGGAAGGTAATAAGCAGTGATGGAAGGTAATAAGCAGCGATGGAAGGTAATAAGCAGCGATGGAAGGTAATAAGCAGTGATGGAAGGTAATAAGCAGTGATGGAAGGCAATAAGTAATGAAGGAAGGCAATAAGTAATGAAGGAAGGCAATAAGCAGTGAAGGAAGGTAATAAGTAATGAAAGAAGGTAATAAGTAATGAAGGAAGGTAATAAGCAGCGATGGAAGGTAATAAGCAGTGATGGAAGGTAATAAGCAGTGAAGGAAGGCAATAAGTAATGAAGGAAGGCAATAAGTAATGAAGGAAGGTAATAAGCAGTGATGGAAGGCAATAAGCAGTGAAGGAAGGTAATAAGTAATGAAGGAAGGTAATAAGTAATGAAGGAAGGTAATAAGCAGTGAAGGAAGGTGATAAGCAGATAAGGAATGTAATAAGTAGGGATGGAAGGTAATAAATGAAGGAAGGTAATACGCCGAGAATGAAGGTAGACTGAAACAACAGCATACCTTGTAAAACGGGCACAGTACGAACCACCATTTTGAGTTGGTGAACTTACCGGGCGACGAGCTGTTGATGCTGATAATAGAATAACTCTCCTCGTCGATCCTTGTTTACGATCTCTGGTGGTCCAGCGAACGGGTACACGAGATGCCACGTCCAGTGATGGAGGTTGATACCCATGTCTTCTCGGAAATATGCGATACGATGTTCCATGTCTGCGTCCGTGGCTGTGTAGTCCCGAGGAATTTCAATGGGCGTCTGAAAGCAGAACACTTTACTAACATACTGTGCAAACCAGTGGGATGAGAGTGTTGAAGTACCTTAAGGGAAATCCATTATTATTATTAGTCTATTATTATTATTATTTATTTTTTACAATTGCTGTTCATTATGGTCATGGACACGGTTGGTGTATTCTTTGGATTACACGGTTAGTTAGAGTTAGCTCTTGCTGCTCTTTGCCTTTTCTCTTTCATTAGTTTCTTTTATTTTCCCGTCGCAGACACCAACAGGGAACCCCTTCTTTGTATTCCCTTTTTCTTTGAATATGTACTAAAATGTATGTAAGTTTGTTTCAGTTATTTATCCCCTGGATTTCAACCCTAGCTCTCCATGCGGCAACCTGTCGAAGGTTTGGAATCAGAGATCTCACGAACGTCTTCAAACCGGTCAAGCAGATGTCATCCTTGTCGTCCGCTAACATCTCCTTGGAGACCCAACTCCTTGAAGAAAATTATATTATATAAAGGGTTTATATTACTCAGTTGTTACCCACCCTGTTTTATGTTCCTTTGTCACCCCCCCACCTCCCCTTCGTCTTCTCGCTTGCCATGTGTTCAAATTCTCCTTTCACGTCTCTTGTAGTCAGCTTGGTGAACAGTTCAGCCCTCTCTCCGAGGTTCTCCTCCTCTCGAATGAGGTGATTCAAACGGACGCCATGTCTGAATTTTGAGTGTAACGGTCGCATGAGGCTTCAAACTTCAATCCGCCATGGCAAGATAAGTAACTACCTACATTGATTTTAAAACATTTTAGAAGGTTTTAAACAACATTTTGAATACTTTTAATGAAATTTATAGGCAGTGTTGGGATTTCCGCAAAATTGAGTAATAACTGCCCCCCGTGGGAACCGTTATTCTTCGCCAACCAGGCTTGCTACTAAAGTTATGAAATTCAGCATTTCTTGAACTAAATAAGGGAATACTTTTCCTGTAACGAGGGATTTCTGTTAAATTCATAGCTGTCTAAAACTTAACTAGTCTGCCTACGTGGGATGTCTACTTGCTCCTTTAAACTGTCACTACAGCTCTGGAACTTTCCATTCATAATAAACTCTTAACAGTGAAGAACTATACTCAATACCGTCAAAATTACTGCAACCTTTAAGTTAAAGTGAATTCATAAGCTGCAATATCAAGACTACATACCGCTAAAACCCGTGAAATTGTAACTTAATGAACCTATACATACTGCAATAGTGAAAATTTACAATCTATCAACAAACTTTAGTTCTACAAACAGTGTCCGTTCAATAATCTAACGCGTCGTGATTCGTTCGTATTAATAAAATTGGCCAGGACGCTATCCTATAATTCCTACACTCCCAATCCCTTTTACTAACAATTTAGGGTAAATTTAAACTAGTTGCTTCTTTCCTACGAGGCCTCGTCAAAAAATAGGTGTCCTCCCAATTTTGCTCCATTTAACATTTATTCATTCTGTAAAAATAACCGTGATTATAATCGGCATTTTAATACGTTTTTTTTTGTTGCAACCAGGAAGTTCTAATTTTCCAATTGTTAAACGTTTATCTAATTTGTGTAATCCAGGTTTTACAAAAGGTGACTGCCCTGTTAGAATTTAGCATCTCTTAAATACTGTGTCAATATAACAGTGGTTATAGGAACCACTTATTAATCTCCTTTTTCTTATCCTGCTGCGCCCAGGAATGCATAATCCTTTTGCTTGCTACTAAGGTATTCTAAAAGCCATTTTTTTGAAAATTTAATATTCTACCTAATTAAGCTAACGAAATATTAAACCAAATTGTAAGTCCTTTGTTGTTATAGGCTTTAAGCCTTTTAATTGTATGTAAAATTCGAAAACTCTTGTAAAGTTTCTTATTGTTACTACAGATCTGAGACCTCAAAAGTTTACTAAAACAATTTTTTTCTTAACTCGAAATAGACCTCAGATCTAAATTGTTATTTATATTCCACTTAATTACTTTGTTAAATAAAATCTTTATTATTTGTTTTCTACTTCTATTGCTAGAAAAACGGTTAGGCAGGACCTTCTCTTCCCTATTTTTTCTCCTGAATTATTCTATATTCAAAGAAAAAGGCAAATCACTGAATGATAAGTTTATTAAAAACTCCATCACTTGTTGCGTTTAAAACAAAACTTCTATTAACAACATTTATAAAGTTTCTTTTACCTATCACAGCTAATTCTAGTAAATAATTGGGGCAAGTATAGCTCACTCTGCCAGCTTCCTACTTGTAGAGATTTTCTCTCAGGCTTGTTATTTACTGTCTAAGATTGTGGTTTTGTTCAAGTTAGGTTTGAGGTTTTCATCCTTTCTAAACTGTTAGTTGGCACCTTACTGGGTAAAAGTTTAGCTTTCGTTAAACGCAACAATTGGTTCTCTCCAAAAATTTCTACTAATAATAATGAAAATAAAAATATTGCTAAAAGCACTATAGCTGCTTTATCACTGCCCACTCTGGGGGCATTCGGCTTTTCTGTTGGGGATCCAACAGTGTCGTTAATAAAATTATTCCGTCTAATTTAAATCTTTCTGGCATTTCAGAACGCTTTCTAAAATCTCACCCTTTTGAAGGGAAAGTACATAAATCATTTTTATTTGGCATACCTTGGCTCGCCAGTACACTACGTCCCTACAATATACCCGCAATCACGCTCTGGAGGGAAAGAGCACTTAGCGATAGCTTGCCGGCAACCTCAGCTCACGCTGCGCTCTCCGTTATCCCTATTCAGGCTCCCGCTTGTTCAGGTCGCTTCTACCAGTTTAAAGCAGTGTCGTCATTTTTTCTAGCTATTTCTTGATTATTTGTATTGGATTCTCTTCCTCTTTGCCTATAATTGTTTCCACCCCTAAACCTACCTCCCTTTCTTTCTCATCATCTTCCCTCAGGTAGTGCTGAAGCTCAGGATTAATCTAACAACGGTTACTGCAGATCTACAACAACCGTTACCTTGGACCGTTCTTTACGCTGATGACGTTATGTTGGCCGCTTAAAACAAGCTGGATCTCCAACATCAAGTCCAGGGATGGAGTGATCGGTTAAGTCAATATGGCCTGCGGCTTAAGAAAGCTAAATCAGAATATTTGACGACGGATGCAGGAGAATCCAAGTCGACGGCGATGATCTGCCTCGAACGACAAAATTTAAGTATCTTGGCTCTACGATAACTGCTGAAGGTCATCTCACCGAGGAGGTCAACGTACGAATTAATGCTGCGTTGATGAGGTGGCAAACAACGACAGTTGTCATGTACGATTGCCAGATGAAAAACCACCTAAAATCGAAGATTTACCGCACTGTCATTCGCCCCGTGGCGCTTTATAGAACTGAATGCTGGCCGAGCACCAAGGAAGCAGAACGTCGGCAAAGTGCCATGGAGACCAAGATGCTTAGATGGACAGCAGGCATTACTAGGTTGGATCACATCCCCAATGAGAGAATAAGGGACCGATTTGGTGTCGCGGCAATCAACAACAAGATACGTGAGGGTCGTCTGCGATGGTTTGGGCATGTGCTACGGTCAGAAGCGGACACCATTGCAAAACAGGGCTACACACTGGAGGTCGCCGGGAAAAGACCAAAGGGGCGACTGAGACAACGTTGGGCCGATACACTGCACAGGAATCTGAAAAGCGTCAACCTACATCCGGACATGGCCCATGACGAGTAAAGTGGAGACAGCGGATTCACATAGCGGACCCTGCCACTAGGCGGGACAAACGCTATAGCAAAAGAAGAAGAATATAATTTATTTATATATATATTTATTTATTAATATTAATATACCAGTTCATCATGTGGAGCAAATTCTTCAATCTCTAGGTGACTACTTTCCGTAATAACATTACTATTTTCCCCATATGATTATTATTATTATTATTATTATTATTATTATTATTATTATTGATGTGTAACATCTTTGCCCTCGGTTGCTGGATATTTTTGTGGGAGTGATTTTCAAAAATGGGACGAAAGTGGATCGGACGGAAGAGTGTAAGACGCACTTCCAGTTGGAATTTTTATCACTTACGGATTACTTTGTAACAGCAGAGTATAAAGAAGGCAGTGCGAGAGTAGAAATATCAAGTAGGCAGTGAAGAACAAAAAGTCAGTCTCTGTTAACGTAACTTAGTTACTGGCAGTATTAAGAAGGCAGTGCGAGTGTAGAAATATTAAGTAGGCAGTAAATAAAAAAACGAGAGTCTTGGAATTGTTATGTATTATGGAGTGTAAAATTAAAAATATTTATGTGTGTTGATGAATGTCAAGGATAATAAAAACGGTAACAACTTCAAGGTAGGATAACATGTCAGATGTTACACATGATATGCGACTACTGTAAGGCTTGTATCTTTTTATTATTATCATCATTATTGGTTTAGATTATGAGCTTTCATATCTTGCTTGTTTCCTAAAAGTCAGGGGCAGATGACCTCGTAGTTCCGCCCCTTAAAACAACAATAACTAACTAAGAGTCCGACTCATTGCGTAGCGGCTAGCATTCTTGGTTGTCACCGCGGAGGCCCAGGATTGATTCCCTGCTCTGCCAAGAAATTGAATTCAGTTCTGTGGGCTGGAACAGGGTACATTCTGTCTAGTGAGGCAAAACGTCAGCCATCTTGGAAGTATTTTTCCGTGGTTTCCCACTTCTACTCCAGGCAAATGGCGGGTTGGTACCTAACTTAAGGGCACGGCCACTTCCTACCCAAATCCAATCTCAATCTTATACAAATACACACAATAGTTGTTGTTGATTATTTTAGAGGCTTTGTGACATCATGGCCATGTATCCCCATGCATTTGGATGTGTGTGTGTGAAATTTGTCTGATAACCTGTGCTGGCTATACTAGTGCGTGTATTTGTAATTAAGGTAGGATTTAGATAGGAAGCAGCCGTGGCCTTAAGTAAGGTACTGTACCCGTATTCTCTTGGACAGATTTTGTTGAATCCGATGACAAAGCTGGATCGTAGAATCTGGAATTACCTGGCTAGAAAAAAATATTCTACCAACAAGTTCAACCAGGAATAGGGATACACACAGATATAAGAAAGCGTTAAGAAAAAAACGATGGAAACAAAAATAAACTAGCCCAAAACGGAGAACTCGAGAATCAAAAGAAAGATCTCGTGGTTGAAGACTTACATCGGGAATATATCAAACACTGGCCTTCCTAACACTTTATTTCATTAATATAAATGACCACATCGGAGTGAATTTAAAATAAAACACAAGTTTATTCATCGAAGACAACATAAATAAATATCTACAAACAAAATTCAAAGTGAATGTCACTTCAATGATCAGAATATTCCTGATGCAATCCTGCATCTGACGTAGGTAATCCATGTGTGTAAATCTCACTAAACTATTTATCATATTACAAGTTACCATATTTTATACACGTTCAATTGGCAAGTCTTAAATCAAGACTTAGAAATACACGTAATTATTAATCAAAATTATGTACAGCTAATACAGATTTAATCATTTCTTAAATCCATTCAAGATTCAAGTCTTCCAATTATATTTATCTCATTAGCGTAATATCATGGATATTTCCTTGTCACATCAAGTCCTATTTGACAAGCAATTAAGCAAAGCAAACGTAAGTTATATCATCCGTAAGTAATAATAAATCAATTCAATATCTTGCTAAACGAAAATAGCTAAAAATGACAGAAACATCATAATTAAACTACTGTTCACTTCAACATATAAGAATATATGGTGAAAAGGTTACTCCAAAGATATCTCTAAATCTACTGTCTACTAAATCTTCCCAGCTACCTTATGATGGCTTCTTGAAGAACGTGTATATTGGAATACACAACCATTCCAACTCAAAACGACACCTTGGTTCCGAAATGTTGTTGACCCTCCTGGCATCGAACTGGGAAATACGAACTTCATCTCCCCGCTCGTCTTTCCTCGAGTAATCAACGGCATCTCTCCTGGACAACTCTTGGATCTCGTTCGTAGCGATAGTAGACACCTGCTCTCTTGGTTGAAGATCTCTCCATTTGTAACAGTATTCCATCTCAGAGTGCTATCTGTAGAATTCCCTTCGCTGACTTTGTGGTATTGAACTGTATAATTCTTATACGTGTTCAATTATGTGATTACTCTTGATATTCGTCACTGTTCTGCAGGTTACATTCCTTTGGTAGCTTAGCACTTCATGATTACAGGTTTATAAAACTGCAAAGTCGTTCCTCCTGCCTTCAGTTTCGATAAGATGTTGCTAAAATATAAATCAATTTCTGTGTCCAATTGCTTTTTCACTGCGACGTATAATTTATAAAGTTTCACTGTAGATATTCAAAGTTCCAGTTTTAACAATTGTAGAATGAAGAACAAGTCTTCTGAATGATATGCATCGTTGATATTTCAAACTCCAGGTTCCTTATCGTAACTTAGCTTCGCGTGTATATAATACTGCACGGAACGCACTTCACTGATTTACGATATTTATCACGACCGAGTGTTCTTGACCGGTTGAATACAAGAATCAATCTGTTGTCTCTCCTCACGACACAATACTGCAATAGTCTGAGAATACCCCCACTCCTCGGGGTAATACAGTGTGCCCGGGAGAGTTCTCCGCAGTGCAATCGATGTATATCGAAGTCTATATACGTAAAACTGCAATTAATGCTACTTAACGCCTTCTATGGAGTGAAAACTCAATAGAACTACAGTAGCTCCCTAATAAAGTGTGTTAATGTTCATAACATATCCATGTCGTCTGTCCCCTCTGTAATCTCTGTAATTCATAAATAATCACTTTCTGTGAGTATATTGCGATATATCTCGCCCCACTCCATTTACGGAATGTTGACCTTGACTGTCACCTGCTTGCGCATGACGTCGTAACTGAGAACTCGCCTCGACATGTGTAGTTGTTGCGGGATAGTATCAATTCTCCTTAACCAGCTGAAATTCAACTTGCGTAATAATTCTCGCGTCTACAAACATCGCGGCTGTACGTAAAAATATCCAAACCAAAATTGCTTTAATCTCAACAGGAAAATACTGGTACAGTACCATTCCGGCATTTGCCTGGAGTATAAGTTGGAATCCACGGAAAACCACTTCAAGGTTGGCTGAGGTAGGAATAGAACCCACCTCTTCTTAGTTTTGCCTCACCAGGCTGAGTGTACCCCGCTCCGGCCCTCAGACCTGAATTAAATTTCTTGGCTTAGCCGGGAATCGATCTCGGGCCTCCACGGTGAGAGCCAAGAATGCTAGACACACACTAGTACAGACATCACAGTGTCACAGGCTATCAGACAAAATTCTACACTCACACACAATAAACGGCTCTGCTTGGCCACTATTTCGCAAAGCTCCTAAAAAGAGAGAATCAACATCATATAAGACTCTTTCCGAAAGATCATCTCAACTTACACGATCTGCTGGCTGCAGTAGAGACAGCACTTCCCGTGCCTCGCGGAAGACAGAGCCATCTACGAACATGTCCGGCATGATAGCGGTGAGCGGAGGAATATCTATGTTCTGAGTGTCATTGCGATTGGCCAAGGCCACCTGCATAGCCCACGTCCACATACGAGGATTCATTGTGTCACGTACTAAGGCTGCTGCAGTCACGAACTGTTCGTATGTTGGCATTGCTGGAAAACAAAACAACAGCAGACTTCAGAAATGACATAATGGCAGACCAAACAACGGGTAAGCAATTGAAGTTACACTCAAGATTCGTTGGTTGATTCCTTAGTTTAGGGGCTGTGTCAACGCGGTCATGTAGCCCCGTGTACTTTGGGTGTGTGTGGAATTTGTCTGATAACCGGTGTTAATTGTGATGGCTGTATTAGTGTGTGTTATCTGTGATTCAAGTACAAAGACTGCAGGCGATAATTTTTGATGTGTAACATCTTTTCACTCGGTATCTATAGGCTATATTTTTTGTGGGAGTGATTTTGAAAAATGATACGGAAATGGATGGGACGGAAACAATGAGCTCGCGCGGTGGCGGAGATTGATACCACAACGTACTGACGGCCATGTGGCTATGTGAAATGTATATCGCATACGGTTTACTTTAAGGTTTGGAGGCCCATTTAAAGATATTCCTACAATAAATCATCTTCAAGATGTCGTTCTTTGGTGTGAAAATATTCCTTATATCATATTTGCTGAAAACAATTATGATTTATTAAATCTTCATACTTTTGCTGTATTCTTATTTAATGTAAGCATTCGAGGTACTGTCGGCCATGTGGCTATGAGGAATCTATATCGAATACAAAATTACTTCAAGGTTTGGAGCCCCCATTAAAGATATTCTTCCAACAATAAATCATCTTCAAGTTGCCGTTGTTAAGTGTGAAAATATTAATTATATCATATTTGCTATAAACCGGTCAAGATTTGGCACTGCAGTTTTATAAGAAGTTATTTCAATGACCAACAGAGCTCACTGTTAACAACGGATAACATGTTACACATCATATGCGACTACTGTAAGGCTCGTATTTTTTTTCAAGTAGGCTAGTTCCTACTGTTGCTACCAAATGCTACCGTCCACGACATCTAGCTGCGGGCGTGGCAGCTATATGCCATCGCTGTTAGCACCTCGTGGTGAACGTTGGAACTAATATAGCGTTATCGAACTAACCTACAAATTTTAGCTTCCTCAAGTCTAGTTATTGGAAGGTTCTTTTTCATGCAATAAATCTATGACATGGGACCGCCGGCTTTACTTCCCCTCGAAGGAAGGCATACTGAGGGATTTTTAACGCTCTTAAAAAATCCGACGGCCTCGACAGGGTATGAACCCGCGATCCTGGGCATAGAAGCTCAGCATGCTACCAACTACGCCACCGAAGCCGCTTTAAAATTATTTTGGTAGTATTATAAGAAATGTTTAAAAAACAATTACGCTCTCTATTATTGTTTATGGCTACCCTACAAAAAACATGATTTCGCCAAACAACTGAGCCGCTATAAGAGGATAGAGAACATACAATAATAATAATAATAATAATAATAATAATAATAATATCGTATGGCCTCGGGTGCCGGGTGCAAGCTTTGTAATTTGACACCCAGAGGGTAGCTTGCATGTCGAATTTCGTTGTTCCTTGAATCACTATGAAAGTCAAGGAGGTTAGAAATCTAAGCTCCTTGAACACTATGGCACTTTCTAGTAGAGAAATGAAGAACTTTGTGTTGGCGGAAACTCCCGAGATTAATTTTCCCATTATGTGACGGCCTACTGAATTCAAATGGGATCTTTAACATACCAACATCGTATGACATGCGTGTCGTATTTTTGCCGCCCTTAAAAAAAACCACACTTACCACGGCCAGGAGCGAACCTGCAATCTTGGGGTTAGAAGACCGACACGCTATCCACTCACCCACCGTGGCAAGACACAATAATAATAACAATAATAATAGTCTAATAATATTATTAATAATAAAAGCAAATTCAAGAAAAGCCGTTTGAAATTTTATGTGCATATTCGCAGAATGAGTGGTTAGGATCTGTCAATGCGAGACCTCCTTTTTCGAGAAGGACTAGAAGTGAAGCTTCTAGTCTAATAAGAAAATGAACTTTACTAAGTAGGAACAGATTGAACATTGATGAGTAAATAGGAATGGAAACAGTTTGCCAATAACAGTGGTATTTTATTCAAAAACCAACTTTAAAAAGATTAACAATAAATAAATATATAAACATGTAATGGAAAGGTGACCTTTGACAGGCCAACAACAAGCGAACAAGATTTCATAAGTTTGAAAAGGATTAACAATAAATATATAAATATGTAAGGGAAATGTGACCTTTGACAGGCCAACAACAAGCGAACAAGATTTCATAAGTTTGAAAAGGATTAACAATAAATATATAAATATGTAAGGGAAATGTGACCTTTGACAGGCCAACAACAAGCGAACAAGATTTCATAAGCTTGAAAAAGATTAACAAGAAATATATAAATATGTAAGGGAAATGTGACCTTTGACAGGCCAACAACAAGCGAACAAGATTTCATAAGTTTGAAATGCCAAGAACCCTGAGAATAAGTAACCACTTTGTGGCCAGTTAGTCTGAAGTAGAACTATGCAGGGAAAAATAGTGAGTAACTATAGTGCTCAAATGAAGGCTTAAAATTTAGCCTAGGACTGCACACAGAGAGTAAGCTAGTTTATTTACAGAAAAATCAATATTTACATGCCAGTAGGGATAGCATCCCACTAGTTGCCTGATAGTTACAAGGCGAGGTTGTTTACAATTGAAATGGGAGCATTCCCAAGAACACTTTGATAGATTAAATGAAGAACAAGCCATTCACTTCGTCAGATAGGTGAACTGGTGTTAAGCCCAATAGTTTGTACAAAAATAGAGAAAAGAATGATTTGTTTTGAAGGAAAGTTAACATGCGAAAGAGAGAGAACAACCGTTTTCTCATAGCCTACAATTTAAAGGCATAATACATGCTTAAACCACTTAATAGAAAGAAATAAGTTGAGTTTGGCATAGTTTGACAAGTTGTTTAAGTCGGGTAACATAACCCTAAAAAGAAAGATACATTTTTAAGATTTAGAAATTTTTGAGGTTATAATAAACACTTAGCTTGTTGGCGTTGGTGTAGAGGAATTTCCACATAATATAAATAGAGGAAGAGCGTGATGATCACTTTTTTCCGTCTTGGAAATGTTGAAGACTTCGTGCCCAGCACAAAACTGACGTAGGCCAATCATCGATGTAAACTTATATAGACTTTGTAGAACTCGGTTTTGATCACTTTTTTCCGTCTTGGAAATGTTGAAGACTTCGTGCCCAGCACAGAAGAAAATTTGTTTATCGTTTTTTGCTCACGACAAACTGACGTAGGCCAAGTATCGATGTTAACTTATATAGATTTCGTAGATTTTAGAATGCACTGCTGGTTTGACTAGAAGCATTTTGCGATGTATTAGCACACAGCGTTGAGACACATTCAAGCGTTGTGCAAACAGCGTGAAGACAGCTGACGACGAGTGATTGGCATTGTGACTTGCTGGAGACAGACGAGACAGACGGTTCATGTAGGCCAGGGCAGGCTATATACCGGAGATCACGCGGAATGCGTGACGCGGACAGGTGGCGTCGGCCAATCTGAGAGCATGGAAGATTCTCGAAAACTGCTGAGGCCAATCAGAGCAAGGGGCCAACTGAAAATGAACCTCGTGACCAACATTAGTTCCGGAAATCATTACAGTGTCATGGAACACGTGCAGCAAGAACAGATTGAAGAAAAAGGGAATGACATGACAGGTGAGAGGTTATGTTATAATAAAAATAAGTGCACTTTGTAAATTTCACTGAAAAGTGAACATACTGCCAGAGGGGCAACAGAGAGAAAAAAAAATAACATGAGAGAGAAGAGCTAGAGTGGCAGAGGGCAAATGACTGAAATAGGACGAACACAGTGTCCTGATGAAGTTTTAAGTTTGACCACTCGAACTCTAGCATCTCTGCCATAATAGCATTTTATAACACGACCAGTTTTCCATACAAGAGGAGGACTTGGGTCTTTGAGAAGAACCAAATCACCCTCCTGAAGGTTAGGCTGAGAGAGCTGCCACTTGTTCCTCCTTTGGAGCGAGTGAAAATACTCAAGTCTCCACCTCTTCCAAAATTGAGCTTTAAGGGATTCTATCTTTCTCCACAAGATAGGCAAAGACAGATCAAGTTTACGATCAAGCAACGGGGGAGACGCAGCTAAGGAACTGCCCACCAGAAAATGACCTGGAGTCAAAGGAAGGAAATCACAAGGATCATTGGAAAGAGGAGAAAGAGGTCGTGAGTTGACAATTCCCTCAATGAGTATAATTAAAGAATTGAATTCTTCGTAAGTTACAATACTAGAGCCTAGAGTTTTCTTTAAATGATTTTTTGTGAGTTTCACACAAGATTCCCATCGTCCGCCATGATGGGGAGCATAAGGAGGGATGAAATGCCATTTGAATTGGTTTAAGTGCGAGTAATTGGAGATTTGTTCTTTCGCACGAGGGGAACAAAGGGCTTTATACCATTGCTGCGAAGCTCCAACAAAGGTTTTGGCATTATCAGAGAAGACTTCTGAAGGAATGCCTCTTCGTGAAATGAATCTAGAGAAAGCGGAAAGAAAGTATGAGGTGGAGGCACTAGTTACGAGCTCAAGATGAATAGAGCCAGTGACCATACAGACAAATAGAGAAACGTATAGTTTTCCAAGGATTTTCCTTTTAGCACTGGGGTGATTTTGTTGATACACAAACGGACCGGCGTAATCAATGCCGGTGAAGGAAAAAGGCCTGCAGGGAGCTGAACGAAATGGGGGAAGGTCAGCCATGAGTTGCTGATTAGGTTTAGGCTTAGCTTTGAAACAGGTAATACATTTATGTATAACAGAAGTGACTTCGTGTAAACCATTAATAGGCCAGTATTTTTCCCGTATCAAGCATAGAAGGGTTCTAGAACCAACATGCAAGTTTTGATAATGAAACTGACGAATGATTATCCGAGTAACATGATGTTTAGACGGAAGGATAATAGGGTGCTTTTTTTCATCGGAGAAGTCAGAAAGAGAAAGTCTGCCGCCCACTCTTAACAAACCATCGCCATCGAGAAAAGGGCATAAGGCAAAGAGCCTGCTGTGTTTCTTGAGAGTTTTACCTTTAGCCAATATGTTTATTTCGACTGAGAATGCCTCTCTCTGGGTGAGCCAAAGAACTTTGATGGTGGCAATTTGCAGTTCAACAGCCGAAAGAAAAGGCTGAGGGAATAGAGGTTGATCTAGTACTAAAAATTTCCATCTGAGCACATAAGCAGTGACGCGCACTAGTTTTTGAAAAGAAGAGTAACGTTCCAACAAGGAAGGAGTGTTGGCAGTTACAAAGGCAGAAGCTTTTTTGCTGATTTCAGGAATATCCTCTAACGGGAAATTAGAGTTGGAAGGTCGGTTTTGAATTCTTTCAGAAAGCCATGAAGGGCCGTGCCAGTACAAACAGGATTGAGATAGTGACTTAGGTGAACAACCACGAGAAATGAGGTCGGCGGGGTTGTCTTTGCTAGAAACATGGTTCCATTGTTCTGGTTTAGAAACAGTTTGAATTTTCTCAACTCTGTTAGCTACAAAAGTTTGCCAATTAGAAGGAGGTTTAGAAATCCATGCCAAAGCAATAGAGGAATCTGTCCAAAAATATGTGTGCGAGAACTTACAGTTGAGTGTTTGTTTGAGTTTGTTAGCTAATTCGGCAGCAAGTAGTGCGGCACAGAGTTCAAGACGAGGTAATGAAACGGGTTTCAAAGGCGCAACCTTAGATTTAGCACATATCAAATTGGAGAAAAAGGGGGAGCGGCTTACAATGTAAGCACAACATCCGTATGCTTTGGTCGAACTGTCAGCGAAAAGGTGCAAATCCAAGACAAGAGAGCAAGAGAACGGAACTAGCACTCTAGGAATGTCTATTAATGAGAGATCACAAAGTCTGTGCCGAAAGGTAAGCCACTTTTGTAAAAGCGAAGGAGGAATGGGATCATCCCAATCCGAGTTCAATGACCATAGCTCTTGCATAAAGATTTTAGCTAGAACAATTACGGGTGCAATGAACTGAAGCGGGTCATATATCTTAGCTATTTCTGATAGCACTTGTCTTTTGGTTTGTGGAGGTGAGGAAGACAAATTTACTTCGTAAAAGAAGGAGTCAGCTTTAGGATACCAGTGTATTCCCAAAACTTTAGTAGCATCCTCCAATTTACAAAGCTCTACTGGAGTATCAACAGGACAATGTGGCAAGAGATTTGATAGAAGTTCCTCAGAATTTGAGTTCCAACGATGAAGTAAGAATCCTCCTCTGCTAAGTAAAGTTTTTAAACTTTGAGAGAGTTCGATAGCCTCAGATACATTCTTCAAAGAAAAAAGAAAGTCATCAACGTAGAAGGAATTTTTCAACAAAATAGGAGTTTCAGAAGTGAACAAGTGACCATCTTGGTCGGCAAGATGTTTCAAAGTACGAATGGCAAGAAAAGCCGATGGTTTAAGCCCATACGTTACGGTTTTTAATTTAAAGATCTTGATGGTTTTAGTAGGAGCATCACGCCAGAGAATTCGTTGAAGATTTTGTTGTTCGGAATTAATAAGAATTTGTCTATACATTTGTTGTATGTCAGCTATGATTCCAATTGGAAATAGACGGAAATTTAAAAGAATAGACGGGAGATCAGACTGAATGGCAGGTCCAGATAGGAGAGTGTCATTTAAGGAAATGCCATTGGCATCAGGGGCAGAACCATTAAAAACAACTCTTATCTTTTCTTTGGTGGAGGGATTCTTCCAAACGGGATGGTGATTTAAATACACTGAATCTAAAGAAGGGTCGAAATCTTGAACAGTCTCCATATGGTTTGAAGCTTCATAATCCTCCATGAATTCAAGGTATTGTTTGCGAGTGGAAGGATCTTGCTTGAGTTGATTCTCAACTGCAAATAAAGCTCTAAGAGCTTTCGGATAGGAATCACATAAAGAAGGAGGAGAAGGAATGCGTGGCATTGTGACAATAAATCTGCCATCTGGGTTACGAACAGTGGTTTCTAAAAAATGTTGTTCACAAAATTCATCTTCTGATGAAAGAGAAGGAGCAGATTCAATGGACTCGATTTGCCAAAATTTTTCCAGACGCTGATGAAGATCTGCATTAGTGAAATGGCATTGAGAGGAACCTTGAACAGTTTGAAGAGGAATATAACCTGTGATAAGCCAGCCAAATTTAGTATGGTGGGCGTAGAAACCAGATGAAATATTAACCCTTGACGGAAGAAGATTTTGCCAAAATGTGTTAGCGCCAAAAAGAATGTCAACGTGAGAGCTTTTATAGAATTGAGGGTCAGCCAGTTTTAGATCAGAGGGAAATTTCCATTCGTCAATGGAAAAAGAGCGACTGGGAGTAGGACTGCCAATACTCGGAATGGACAGACAGTTTAGATGAAAGTTAGTGCCATATTGGACTGAATCTTTCACTTGCAGCTTGACATAATTTAAGGAAGTAGACTTGCTGTTGTTGATACCAGATATTTCAATATTGGTGGAGAGTGGTTTGAGACCTAACCTTTCAACTAATGATGAGGTTATGAAGTCATGAGTTGCCGCATTGTCGAGCAAGGCTCGTACTAAGTGCCAATTGCCGGAAGAATCTTTAACTTGGACCTGGATCGTAGATAACAAAACTTGAGCACTACGCCATGAGGGGGTTGTTTGATTGTAGGATTGGGCAACGGTATTTACAGTAGAAACAGAAGAGCTTGGTGGAGAAGCATCACTAGTGAGGCTCAGCGCAGGTTGGGCATTAGGATTTGAAACTGTTCCAGGAATAGACCGTGGCTTTTCGAAGCGGTGCAAGGTAGAATGATGTCTTAGCTTGCAATGCATGCAAACTCCCTTTGAAGGGCAGTCCGCTAAGATATGCTTTGAAGAGAGGCAGTTGAAACAAGATTTGGTTTGCGACACAGCTTTTCTACGATCGTCAACTGAAAGGCCTTTGAAGGTATTGCAGAAATATAAAGGGTGCAAATTATTGCAAAGAATGCATGAGGTTTTATTACCTTGTATAGAGAAAACATGAGAATGTGAAGCTTTTTCCGAGAAATGCTTGATGGGTTTACTTTTGCTGACATCGGTGGAACCTTCAGCTTTATTGATTAAAGCAGAAAGAATTTGACAACGTTTCTTTATGAAAGAGATCAACACTTTAAATGTGGGTTCAGGTTTGTCCACTAAATCGGATTCCCATGCTTTACGAGTATTAAGGTCAAATTTGGAGGTAGTGAGATGTATAAGAAAAAGATCCCAATGTTCAACAGGTTGTTTAAGATGTTCTAGGGCTCTTACATGAAGTTCAACGGTGTCTCCCAGATTTCTAAGGGATGATAAATTATCAGGGCGTGAAGCTGGTAAATTAAACTAGGCGTTCATATGGCGTTGAATCCTAAGTTTGGCATTGCCATATCGCTGTTGGACGAGGTCAATAGCTACCGAGTAATTTTCGGTTGTGAGAGGTAAAGCTTCAATTAACTTTAAAGGAGGACCCTGAAGAACAGACTTTAAATAATAAAATTTTTGAATCTCAGGGAATGATCTATTATCATGTATTAGAGAAGAAAAAAGTTCAAAAAAGGAATCCCACTGTTTTTCCTCCCCTGAAAAGGTAGGAAGTTGGATTTTAGGAAGAAACGGTTTGCTAACTTCGGTGTTTTGATGGGTTGCTAATTGCTTAATTAAATCCTTAGCTTCGCCATACATATTGTAATACAGTTCTTCAACAGAACTACGATCCTGTTCTTGATCAGGTTCGATTGTTTCAATTTCGGTTTGCAACACATCATACTCTTGAAAATGTTGCTGATAAACATTAAAACGTTGAACTAGAACGTCATAATTGTGATCATCAAAAGATTTGGAACCTAAAAACTGCTGAAAACGAGTAAGTTTGTTTTTACAGGCGGTTCTTTTGGCTACAAGCTCTTTAGGAAGAGACATGGCGGAACTTTGAGTACTTTCACTCACCGATCTGCTAGACTGCCGAGCGTCTGTAGTAGTAGTAGTAGTATTGGTACTGGTAGAGGTGGTAACAAGGGACATCTCCGCTCACCCCAACACAGCTTTCATAGCGATAGCTGAAAAATACAATTAGCATTAGTGACAGAAGTGAAAAGCTGCAATAGCTTATCGAATGGCTTGGCAACCTGTTTCATACAATAAACAATTATGAAGGTTATTTAAAGTTCCCGGGTTTCGGCACCAACATGGTTAGGATCTGTCAATGCGAGACCTCCTTTTTCGGGAAGGACTAGAAGTGAAGCTTCTAGTCTAATAAGAAAATGAACTTTACTAAGTAGGAACAGATTGAACATTGATGAGTAAATAGGAATGGAAACAGTTTGCCAATAACAGTGGTATTTTATTCAAAAACCAACTTTAAAAAGATTAACAATAAATAAATATATAAACATGTAATGGAAAGGTGACCTTTGACAGGCCAACAACAAGCGAACAAGATTTCATAAGTTTGAAAAGGATTAACAATAAATATATAAATATGTAAGGGAAATGTGACCTTTGACAGGCCAACAACAAGCGAACAAGATTTCATAAGTTTGAAAAGGATTAACAATAAATATATAAATATGTAAGGGAAATGTGACCTTTGACAGGCCAACAACAAGCGAACAAGATTTCATAAGCTTGAAAAAGATTAACAAGAAATATATAAATATGTAAGGGAAATGTGACCTTTGACAGGCCAACAACAAGCGAACAAGATTTCATAAGTTTGAAATGCCAAGAACCCTGAGAATAAGTAACCACTTTGTGGCCAGTTAGTCTGAAGTAGAACTATGCAGGGAAAAATAGTGAGTAACTATAGTGCTCAAATGAAGGCTTAAAATTTAGCCTAGGACTGCACACAGAGAGTAAGCTAGTTTATTTACAGAAAAATCAATATTTACATGCCAGTAGGGATAGCATCCCACTAGTTGCCTGATAGTTACAAGGCGAGGTTGTTTACAATTGAAATGGGAGCATTCCCAAGAACACTTTGATAGATTAAATGAAGAACAAGCCATTCACTTCGTCAGATAGGTGAACTGGTGTTAAGCCCAATAGTTTGTACAAAAATAGAGAAAAGAATGATTTGTTTTGAAGGAAAGTTAACATGCGAAAGAGAGAGAACAACCGTTTTCTCATAGCCTACAATTTAAAGGCATAATACATGCTTAAACCACTTAATAGAAAGAAATAAGTTGAGTTTGGCATAGTTTGACAAGTTGTTTAAGTCGGGTAACATAACCCTAAAAAGAAAGATACATTTTTAAGATTTAGAAATTTTTGAGGTTATAATAAACACTTAGCTTGTTGGCGTTGGTGTAGAGGAATTTCCACATAATATAAATAGAGGAAGAGCGTGATGATCACTTTTTTCCGTCTTGGAAATGTTGAAGACTTCGTGCCCAGCACAAAACTGACGTAGGCCAATCATCGATGTAAACTTATATAGACTTTGTAGAACTCGGTTTTGATCACTTTTTTCCGTCTTGGAAATGTTGAAGACTTCGTGCCCAGCACAGAAGAAAATTTGTTTATCGTTTTTTGCTCACGACAAACTGACGTAGGCCAAGTATCGATGTTAACTTATATAGATTTCGTAGATTTTAGAATGCACTGCTGGTTTGACTAGAAGCATTTTGCGATGTATTAGCACACAGCGTTGAGACACATTCAAGCGTTGTGCAAACAGCGTGAAGACAGCTGACGACGAGTGATTGGCATTGTGACTTGCTGGAGACAGATGAGACAGACGGTTGATGTAGGCCAGGGCAGGCTATATACCGGAGATCACGCGGAATGCGTGACGCGGACAGGTGGCGTCGGCCAATCTGAGAGCATGGAAGATTCTCGAAAACTGCTGAGGCCAATCAGAGCAAGGGGCCAACTGAAAATGAACCTCGTGACCAACATTAGTTCCGGAAATCATTACAGTGTCATGGAACACGTGCAGCAAGAACAGATTGAAGAAAAATGGAATGACATGACAGGTGAGAGGTTATGTTATAATAAAAATAAGTGAACTTTGTAAATTTCACTGAAAAGTGAACATACTGCCAGAGGGGCAACAGAGAGAAAAAAAAATAACATGAGAGAGAAGAGCTAGAGTGGCAGAGGGCAAATGACTGAAATAGAACGAACACAGTGTCCTGATGAAGTTTTAAGTTTGACCACTCGAACTCTAGCATCTCTGCCATAATAGCATTTTATAACACGACCAGTTTTCCATACAAGAGGAGGACTTGGGTCTTTGAGAAGAACCAAATCACCCTCCTGAAGGTTAGGCTGAGAGAGCTGCCACTTGTTCCTCCTTTGGAGCGAGTGAAAATACTCAAGTCTCCACCTCTTCCAAAATTGAGCTTTAAGGGATTCTATCTTTCTCCACAAGATAGGCAAAGACAGATCAAGTTTACGATCAAGCAACGGGGGAGACGCAGCTAAGGAACTGCCCACCAGAAAATGACCTGGAGTCAAAGGAAGGAAATCACAAGGATCATTGGAAAGAGGAGAAAGAGGTCGTGAGTTGACAATTCCCTCAATGAGTATAATTAAAGAATTGAATTCTTCGTAAGTTACAATACTAGAGCCTAGAGTTTTCTTTAAATGATTTTTTGTGAGTTTCACACAAGATTCCCATCGTCCGCCATGATGGGGAGCATAAGGAGGGATGAAATGCCATTTGAATTGGTTTAAGTGCGAGTAATTGGAGATTTGTTCTTTCGCACGAGGGGAACAAAGGGCTTTATACCATTGCTGCGAAGCTCCAACAAAGGTTTTGGCATTATCAGAGAAGACTTCTGAAGGAATGCCTCTTCGTGAAATGAATCTAGAGAAAGCGGAAAGAAAGTATGAGGTGGAGGCACTAGTTACGAGCTCAAGATGAATAGAGCCAGTGACCATACAGACAAATAGAGAAACGTATAGTTTTCCAAGGATTTTCCTTTTAGCACTGGGGTGATTTTGTTGATACACAAACGGACCGGCGTAATCAATGCCGGTGAAGGAAAAAGGCCTGCAGGGAGCTGAACGAAATGGGGGAAGGTCAGCCATGAGTTGCTGATTAGGTTTAGGCTTAGCTTTGAAACAGGTAATACATTTATGTATAACAGAAGTGACTTCGTGTAAACCATTAATAGGCCAGTATTTTTCCCGTATCAAGCATAGAAGGGTTCTAGAACCAACATGTAAGTTTTGATAATGAAACTGACGAATGATTATCCGAGTAACATGATGTTTAGACGGAAGGATAATAGGGTGCTTTTTTTCATCGGAGAAGTCAGAAAGAGAAAGTCTGCCGCCCACTCTTAACAAACCATCGCCATCGAGAAAAGGGCATAAGGCAAAAAGCCTGCTGTGTTTCTTGAGAGTTTTACCTTTAGCCAATATGTTTATTTCGACTGAGAATGCCTCTCTCTGGGTGAGCCAAAGAACTTTGATGGTGGCAATTTGCAGTTCAACAGCCGAAAGAAAAGGCTGAGGGAATAGAGGTTGATCTAGTACTAAAAATTTCCATCTGAGCACATAAGCAGTGACGCGCACTAGTTTTTGAAAAGAAGAGTAACGTTCCAACAAGGAAGGAGTGTTGGCAGTTACAAAGGCAGAAGCTTTTTTGCTGATTTCAGGAATATCCTCTAACGGGAAATTAGAGTTGGAAGGTCGGTTTTGAATTCTTTCAGAAAGCCATGAAGGGCCGTGCCAGTACAAACAGGATTGAGATAGTGACTTAGGTGAACAACCACGAGAAATGAGGTCGGCGGGGTTGTCTTTGCTAGAAACATGGTTCCATTGTTCTGGTTTAGAAACAGTTTGAATTTTCTCAACTCTGTTAGCTACAAAAGTTTGCCAATTAGAAGGAGGTTTAGAAATCCATGCCAAAGCAATAGAGGAATCTGTCCAAAAATATGTGTGCGAGAACTTACAGTTGAGTGTTTGTTTGAGTTTGTTAGCTGATTCGGCAGCAAGTAGTGCGGCACAGAGTTCAAGACGAGGTAATGAAACGGGTTTCAAAGGCGCAACCTTAGATTTAGCACATATCAAATTGGAGAAAAAGGGGGAGCGGCTTACAATGTAAGCACAACATCCGTATGCTTTGGTCGAACTGTCAGCGAAAAGGTGCAAATCCAAGACAAGAGAGCAAGAGAACGGAACTAGCACTCTAGGAATGTCTATTAATGAGAGATCACAAAGTCTGTGCCGAAAGGTAAGCCACTTTTGTAAAAGCGAAGGAGGAATGGGATCATCCCAATCCGAGTTCAATGACCATAGCTCTTGCATAAAGATTTTAGCTAGAACAATTACGGGTGCAATGAACTGAAGCGGGTCATATATCTTAGCTATTTCTGATAGCACTTGTCTTTTGGTTTGTGGAGGTGAGGAAGACAAATTTACTTCGTAAAAGAAGGAGTCAGCTTTAGGATACCAGTGTATTCCCAAAACTTTAGTAGCATCCTCCAATTTACAAAGCTCTACTGGAGTATCAACAGGACAATGTGGCAAGAGATTTGATAGAAGTTCCTCAGAATTTGAGTTCCAACGATGAAGTAAGAATCCTCCTCTGCTAAGTAAAGTTTTTAAACTTTGAGAGAGTTCGATAGCCTCAGATACATTCTTCAAAGAAAAAAGAAAGTCATCAACGTAGAAGGAATTTTTCAACAAAATAGGAGTTTCAGAAGTGAACAAGTGACCATCTTGGTCGGCAAGATGTTTCAAAGTACGAATGGCAAGAAAAGCCGATGGTTTAAGCCCATACGTTACGGTTTTTAATTTAAAGATCTTGATGGTTTTAGTAGGAGCATCACGCCAGAGAATTCGTTGAAGATTTTGTTGTTCGGAATTAATAAGAATTTGTCTATACATTTGTTGTATGTCAGCTATGATTCCAATTGGAAATAGACGGAAATTTAAAAGAATAGACGGGAGATCAGACTGAATGGCAGGTCCAGATAGGAGAGTGTCATTTAAGGAAATGCCATTGGCATCAGGGGCAGAACCATTAAAAACAACTCTTATCTTTTCTTTGGTGGAGGGATTCTTCCAAACGGGATGGTGATTTAAATACACTGAATCTAAAGAAGGGTCGAAATCTTGAACAGTCTCCATATGGTTTGAAGCTTCATAATCCTCCATGAATTCAAGGTATTGTTTGCGAGTGGAAGGATCTTGCTTGAGTTGATTCTCAACTGCAAATAAAGCTCTAAGAGCTTTCGGATAGGAATCACATAAAGAAGGAGGAGAAGGAATGCGTGGCATTGTGACAATAAATCTGCCATCTGGGTTACGAACAGTGGTTTCTAAAAAATGTTGTTCACAAAATTCATCTTCTGATGAAAGAGAAGGAGCAGATTCAATGGACTCGATTTGCCAAAATTTTTCCAGACGCTGATGAAGATCTGCATTAGTGAAATGGCATTGAGAGGAACCTTGAACAGTTTGAAGAGGAATATAACCTGTGATAAGCCAGCCAAATTTAGTATGGTGGGCGTAGAAACCAGATGAAATATTAACCCTTGACGGAAGAAGATTTTGCCAAAATGTGTTAGCGCCAAAAAGAATGTCAACGTGAGAGCTTTTATAGAATTGAGGGTCAGCCAGTTTTAGATCAGAGGGAAATTTCCATTCGTCAATGGAAAAAGAGCGACTGGGAGTAGGACTGCCAATACTCGGAATGGACAGACAGTTTAGATGAAAGTTAGTGCCATATTGGACTGAATCTTTCACTTGCAGCTTGACATAATTTAAGGAAGTAGACTTGCTGTTGTTGATACCAGATATTTCAATATTGGTGGAGAGTGGTTTGAGACCTAACCTTTCAACTAATGATGAGGTTATGAAGTCATGAGTTGCCGCATTGTCGAGCAAGGCTCGTACTAAGTGCCAATTGCCGGAAGAATCTTTAACTTGGACCTGGATCGTAGATAACAAAACTTGAGCACTACGCCATGAGGGGGTTGTTTGATTGTAGGATTGGGCAACGGTATTTACAGTAGAAACAGAAGAGCTTGGTGGAGAAGCATCACTAGTGAGGCTCAGCGCAGGTTGGGCATTAGGATTTGAAACTGTTCCAGGAATAGACCGTGGCTTTTCGAAGCGGTGCAAGGTAGAATGATGTCTTAGCTTGCAATGCATGCAAACTCCCTTTGAAGGGCAGTCCGCTAAGATATGCTTTGAAGAGAGGCAGTTGAAACAAGATTTGGTTTGCGACACAGCTTTTCTACGATCGTCAACTGAAAGGCCTTTGAAGGTATTGCAGAAATATAAAGGGTGCAAATTATTGCAAAGAATGCATGAGGTTTTATTACCTTGTATAGAGAAAACATGAGAATGTGAAGCTTTTTCCGAGAAATGCTTGATGGGTTTACTTTTGCTGACATCGGTGGAACCTTCAGCTTTATTGATTAAAGCAGAAAGAATTTGACAACGTTTCTTTATGAAAGAGATCAACACTTTAAATGTGGGTTCAGGTTTGTCCACTAAATCGGATTCCCATGCTTTACGAGTATTAAGGTCAAATTTGGAGGTAGTGAGATGTATAAGAAAAAGATCCCAATGTTCAACAGGTTGTTTAAGATGTTCTAGGGCTCTTACATGAAGTTCAACGGTGTCTCCCAGATTTCTAAGGGATGATAAATTATCAGGGCGTGAAGCTGGTAAATTAAACTAGGCGTTCATATGGCGTTGAATCCTAAGTTTGGCATTGCCATATCGCTGTTGGACGAGGTCAATAGCTACCGAGTAATTTTCGGTTGTGAGAGGTAAAGCTTCAATTAACTTTAAAGGAGGACCCTGAAGAACAGACTTTAAATAATAAAATTTTTGAATCTCAGGGAATGATCTATTATCATGTATTAGAGAAGAAAAAAGTTCAAAAAAGGAATCCCACTGTTTTTCCTCCCCTGAAAAGGTAGGAAGTTGGATTTTAGGAAGAAACGGTTTGCTAACTTCGGTGTTTTGATGGGTTGCTAATTGCTTAATTAAATCCTTAGCTTCGCCATACATATTGTAATACAGTTCTTCAACAGAACTACGATCCTGTTCTTGATCAGGTTCGATTGTTTCAATTTCGGTTTGCAACACATCATACTCTTGAAAATGTTGCTGATAAACATTAAAACGTTGAACTAGAACGTCATAATTGTGATCATCAAAAGATTTGGAACCTAAAAACTGCTGAAAACGAGTAAGTTTGTTTTTACAGGCGGTTCTTTTGGCTACAAGCTCTTTAGGAAGAGACATGGCGGAACTTTGAGTACTTTCACTCACCGATCTGCTAGACTGCCGAGCGTCTGTAGTAGTAGTAGTAGTATTGGTACTGGTAGAGGTGGTAACAAGGGACATCTCCGCTCACCCCAACACAGCTTTCATAGCGATAGCTGAAAAATACAATTAGCATTAGTGACAGAAGTGAAAAGCTGCAATAGCTTATCGAATGGCTTGGCAACCTGTTTCATACAATAAACAATTATGAAGGTTATTTAAAGTTCCCGGGTTTCGGCACCAACATGGTTAGGATCTGTCAATGCGAGACCTCCTTTTTCGGGAAGGACTAGAAGTGAAGCTTCTAGTCTAATAAGAAAATGAACTTTACTAAGTAGGAACAGATTGAACATTGATGAGTAAATAGGAATGGAAACAGTTTGCCAATAACAGTGGTATTTTATTCAAAAACCAACTTTAAAAAGATTAACAATAAATAAATATATAAACATGTAATGGAAAGGTGACCTTTGACAGGCCAACAACAAGCGAACAAGATTTCATAAGTTTGAAAAGGATTAACAATAAATATATAAATATGTAAGGGAAATGTGACCTTTGACAGGCCAACAACAAGCGAACAAGATTTCATAAGTTTGAAAAGGATTAACAATAAATATATAAATATGTAAGGGAAATGTGACCTTTGACAGGCCAACAACAAGCGAACAAGATTTCATAAGCTTGAAAAAGATTAACAAGAAATATATAAATATGTAAGGGAAATGTGACCTTTGACAGGCCAACAACAAGCGAACAAGATTTCATAAGTTTGAAATGCCAAGAACCCTGAGAATAAGTAACCACTTTGTGGCCAGTTAGTCTGAAGTAGAACTATGCAGGGAAAAATAGTGAGTAACTATAGTGCTCAAATGAAGGCTTAAAATTTAGCCTAGGACTGCACACAGAGAGTAAGCTAGTTTATTTACAGAAAAATCAATATTTACATGCCAGTAGGGATAGCATCCCACTAGTTGCCTGATAGTTACAAGGCGAGGTTGTTTACAATTGAAATGGGAGCATTCCCAAGAACACTTTGATAGATTAAATGAAGAACAAGCCATTCACTTCGTCAGATAGGTGAACTGGTGTTAAGCCCAATAGTTTGTACAAAAATAGAGAAAAGAATGATTTGTTTTGAAGGAAAGTTAACATGCGAAAGAGAGAGAACAACCGTTTTCTCATAGCCTACAATTTAAAGGCATAATACATGCTTAAACCACTTAATAGAAAGAAATAAGTTGAGTTTGGCATAGTTTGACAAGTTGTTTAAGTCGGGTAACATAACCCTAAAAAGAAAGATACATTTTTAAGATTTAGAAATTTTTGAGGTTATAATAAACACTTAGCTTGTTGGCGTTGGTGTAGAGGAATTTCCACATAATATAAATAGAGGAAGAGCGTGATGATCACTTTTTTCCGTCTTGGAAATGTTGAAGACTTCGTGCCCAGCACAAAACTGACGTAGGCCAATCATCGATGTAAACTTATATAGACTTTGTAGAACTCGGTTTTGATCACTTTTTTCCGTCTTGGAAATGTTGAAGACTTCGTGCCCAGCACAGAAGAAAATTTGTTTATCGTTTTTTGCTCACGACAAACTGACGTAGGCCAAGTATCGATGTTAACTTATATAGATTTCGTAGATTTTAGAATGCACTGCTGGTTTGACTAGAAGCATTTTGCGATGTATTAGCACACAGCGTTGAGACACATTCAAGCGTTGTGCAAACAGCGTGAAGACAGCTGACGACGAGTGATTGGCATTGTGACTTGCTGGAGACAGACGAGACAGACGGTTGATGTAGGCCAGGGCAGGCTATATACCGGAGATCACGCGGAATGCGTGACGCGGACAGGTGGCGTCGGCCAATCCGAGAGCATGGAAGATTCTCGAAAACTGCTGAGGCCAATCAGAGCAAGGGGCCAACTGAAAATGAACCTCGTGACCAACATTAGTTCCGGAAATCATTACAGTGTCATGGAACACGTGCAGCAAGAACAGATTGAAGAAAAAGGGAATGACATGACAGGTGAGAGGTTATGTTATAATAAAAATAAGTGAACTTTGTAAATTTCACTGAAAAGTGAACAATGAGTGATCACAGGCTGACTAAAATAATTCTAATTTTACACTCTCAAAGAAAGCTAAGAACAACTGGCTTTTTGAAGTTGAAACAAAAGAAAAGCGGCTTCGGTGGCGTAGTCGGTAGCATGCTGAGCTTCTATGCCCAAGATCGCGGGTTCAAATCCGGCCGAAATCGACGGATTTTAAGAGCGTTAAAAATCCCTCAGTAGCCTATGCCTTCCTTCGGAGGGGAAGTAAAGCCGGCAGGCCCATGCCATTGATTTATAGCATGTAAAAGAACCTTCCACTAACTACAATTGTGTGAAGCTAAATTTGTATGTTAGATTTGATTAATGCTGTATTAAGTTCCAACGTTCGCTGCCAGGTGCTGGTCGTAGTGGCATCTGTTGGGGGCTAGGTGTCGATGACAGTAGCATTCAATAGCGAAAGTGGGAACTACTTGAAATTTATCGTCCTCAGTCTTACCTGAATTACAGATAACACGCACTAATACAGCCATCACAATTAACACCGGTTATCAGACAAATTCTACACACACCCAAAGTACACGGGGCTACATCACCGCGTTGTCGCAGGCCCTAAACTGAGGAACCAACCAACCGAAGTTGAAAAAGGCCTTCAGGAAATAGACATCTCAAGCGGTATAGTAGACTACTCGACAGATCTAAATTCAGAGAAACTAGTAGGTAGTTGACAATCATCCGTTTTCTGACCACCCAAACATTGGATCCAACAGAATCTGTACGGAGGGGCGCAGAAAGAGACATGGCGAGAAGACGAAGAGATATTTGATTTGATTTGATTTATTTTCACTGCTACACTTAGAGCTTAAGTGCTCCTTTACAGTAGCGCCCTACATAAAATGAGGTTAGGCCTTATAAAATTAAAACATTTCACCTACATTACAATATAAATAATCATAGTCTAACAATTATAGTAACAAAAGTATAGTAACAATACAATAATAATAATAATAATAATAATAATGATAATGGAAAAATTATATACAAAAGAGTGAGAGTGCATACAGACTATCAGCCCGAAAAACAAACACCATATACTGTACAAGAAGAGCTATTGAAGTAGACAGGTTGTCAGCTATTGTCCTTGTGTTCTAATTGAACTTTGAAAATGTATTTTAACATAATACAGTAATCAAATGTGAGAGGTATACTGCTCGAAGAAGCAGGATGAAAGATGTCTTTTGAAAGCTGCAGTGCTTGCAATGTTGACGAACTTATATAAATTGAAGGTGTTGAAGAGGCGTGAGGCGGTGCAAACAAAAGATTTATTGAACTTCATGGTTCGGTGTATAGGAATCTGGAGTGTTAATTTTGTGTATCTATTTTCTCGATTATGAACAGAATGCATTGGTGTAAAGGCATTGTAGAGAT
Source organism: Meconema thalassinum (assembly GCA_946902985.2). NCBI lineage: Eukaryota > Metazoa > Arthropoda > Insecta > Orthoptera > Tettigoniidae > Meconema > Meconema thalassinum. The sequence goes on from OX336388.2 coordinate 117,527,210, forward strand.
ATAACGGGGTCTTGGTATGTAATATTTTATGTGTCAGAATGGCAACTGATAACTGCCTGCGCTCGTGGAGTTTCAGCCATTTCAGCTGCACGTAGTAAGGTGTGATATGTTCATCTCGCCTTACATCCAGAATGTACCGAACACATGCATTCTGGACTCTTTGTAATTTGATGTTCTGTGTTTCTGGTAAATCATTGTATACAGCAGAGCCATAATCAATGATTGGAAAGATGAGAGTTTGGACGAAGAGCTTACGTATATTAGGTGGGGTGTAAGAAACAGTTCTTTTCAGGAGATGCATAGTTGATACAACCTTCCTTACCACATTAGACGTATTCTCTGCCCACGACAGTGTTCTATCAAATATCACTCCGAGATTATTGACAGTGTTTCTATATTTAATATTATCTAGTATCTTGATGGGTGGTAGTGAATTAAAATCTACTGAATTTAGAAGTTTTGTATATCCAATGGATATAAGTTGTGTTTTAGATATGTTCAAGTTAAGATTATGATTTTGGGCCCATTCACAAAGCCTGTCAATGTCTTCATTAAACAGATTTATACGATCACATGCAGTGTTAGGCGTGAGGTGAAAATAGGCTTGGAGGTCATCAGCGTATATATGGGAGGACAAGAAAGATCAGCTAAACTCCGTCCAAGCAATCTGCGAAGTGCCAGTGTGAAAACACGTATTACCCTTTCACGCATTGATTGCCGGCGGTCGAGATGGGAACTATTCTCTGTTTACTTGTGTCAAACGTCAGACTGCTTCGTTGACAGGTACAGTTGCTCGAGTAGGATATGACTCAGCTCCAGTAGCATCTGTCATCGTTTAACTGTCCGTGGTGACATGAGCTCCTATGACGTGCAATGCTGATTGACTTATGTGAAAAATGCACTCTGTCATCGCTGTGTTCCCCGCTTCTCCCCGCGGGACAGCTGCTACAATAAACAACAAGCACTGGGTAATAGTCTGCGCACAGGAGTGACTCGGCTGACTGGCCAATGAGGCGCGATGACACTGTATAACAAGCGCAGGAGGGAGGCGCGACCTTGGCTTCAACCAACTCTCGCAACGGCTGGGCTGCCATGCTCCACCCATAGCATTCTATTTTCACTTCCTCTGTGTGACGTCATGCGCAAACCTACAGTGAGTCCGAGACTGTTCTCCGCAGCGCCTGCATGCGTCTGCGAGATCTAGCTACAGCAGTTACGTTGGTAGCACGGCTACCACTTGCATCATAACAAATAAACAGTAAACTTTGTACTCACCACAGCCATTCACAACAGATGCTGGAATCATTCACAGTACATCACTCATTTTCCGTAATCAGTTTGTTTTAATTCATGAACCACGGTAGCTTTATAAGGGAACAACTGAAGCTTGTCTCTTACAGCTTTATGTGCTGTCGACTTAGAGATTCCTGTTTGTTGAGCTAATTTTCGTGTTGATTTACTTGGACTTCCCAGCATTATATCGGAGATTTCATCAAGTTTTTCGTTTGTTAAAAGCGTAGGCCTGCATGTTCCCGGTACATCGTGAACTGAGCCAGTCTCACGAAATTTACTAACCAAATCCCGAACGGTATCACGGTTTGGACACTTTAAATTAGGAAACCGCGCCTGAAATCTTAATCGCCTTCGCGAAAAATGTATTCCACCAAAAAAAAAACTCTCTCTTCAGTAGTAAACATTACCGCCTGTATACTGTTGCACTCTTCCAATAATCTATCTGAACGCTCGCTCGCTCGCTTATCGCAATACACACTGACAGCTCACACGCGGGAGTCCCCCTTTCAAGGACACAGTGCGGCCAACTAAACTTATGACTCAACCACTCGCATCGGCACGTGCCCACTGCGGAGAACATTCTCGGGCGCCCTGTACTTCACAGATTCCGTGGATGAGGTATAGACAAGTTCCATCGCACTCTACAGATGGACCTAGGGATGTATTGAAATGTCCACCTCTTATTAATTCCATTACAACGTTGTCCGGGCTGAGATGTGATGCATATTCATGCGGCGGGTGGTTTTTATGGCATTGTGTCCTTCCTGACACCAACCTTATAAGAGGGCCCAATTGGAGATTGAAGTTTCTTAGGCACCATGGCACCTCCATGACTTTGGAATATTTTCTCTAGCCACCAAATACGCCACCAGCCATGAGCTAGTCTTAAAATGGAGGTGGAAGATGCAGCACTTGTTGTTTTTCTATCAGATTAATTAAACACCTAAAACGGGGAAATAGAAGATTTTGGGTTCACCAACTTTTACAGGATTAATCAACAATCAACAAACAGAATCCTGTCAAATTGTTCATCTTCCTACGAATAAACATTATTCATATTTGATGATCTACTGCAGTGTTTAAAAGATCATCTGACCGGTGTGGACACAAATATGAGAGATAGTACATCTCCAGAGGAAATACTCCTAGTGGCACTGAGGTAAGGAGAATTTGCAAATTTTCGATTTACTTTAATGGGCGTTCTATTTATTAAGTAAAATTACTTATTATAATTAGTTACCATTATATTTTCACAAGCATGTTTCTTTCACAGTTCTTTTTAACCTGACCTGGCCGCACAGGAAGTCGCGTCTCGTGTGTAAAGCTCCGTTTGACTCAATGTAAACATGTGGTGGCTCTGCCAACTTGGCCGATAAAAATCGCATTGTCTGCCACCAGGAATTCTGGCCGCGCCACCACGTGTGAAAAGCTACACTTGAATTAATGCAAAGGAGTGGTGGAGGCGCTGCTACGGATTTACCAAGCCCTCGTCCTGTCCCTGCTTGACTATGGTTCTTCGGCATACGGTTCGACAAGGCCGGCGAGCTTCAAAATGCTCGACACTATCCACCATAGTGGCGTTAGACTCGCTACCGGTGCCTTCCGGACCAGTCCGATTCCCAGCCTACTCACCAAATTGGGTGTTCCACCTCTCAATTATAGACGCCATTTGCATACGAGTATGCTGCCAATGTCGTCAAATGCCGCGAGCTATTGAGCTCTCTTCAGTACCCAATACCACCAGAGGTACGCCAACCAGTCTCGTGCCATTCGGCCAGTTGGTATTAGACTTGATAGCTCGTGTACTGAAATAGGAGTGGCTGTAGGTCCATGTATGATCCGAACCCCTAGAGATGTGCATCCGTGGTAAATCCCGCGTCCGGAATTTCGGTTAGATCTACACCGAGGTCCTAAGGTGGTCACGGATTCCTCCGTTTATCGGAGGCAGTTCCACAGCATAGTTCACCAATTTCCGGACGCTGACATTCTCTACTAGGATAGTTCGAAGGTGGACGAGAAGGTGGGTTGTGCACATGTCATTGATGGTGCAAATACCAAGATCTCTTTGCCTGAGGCTTGTAGTGTGTTTACTGCGGAGCTCGTTGCCATCTATGAAGCTCTGCAGTTTGCACTACAGGATGCTCGAATCCACTTTCTCGTGTGTACCGACTCTTTGAGTTCGTTGCAGTCAATTGCTACAATCTTCCAGCAACACCCCCTAGTGCAGCGAATCCACGACCTACTAGCCGGGTTGTGCCACGCTGACACTCGAATCACCTTTCTGTGGCTGCCAAGCCACATGGGAATTGCGGGAAATGAGTTAGCGGATCAAGCTGCAAAAGAGGCGGTATCACTACCACCTCGACCAATGGAGGTACCTGCTAGAGATATTCGCTCTCTGTTACGCCGACAAGTACTGTGGCTAGCTGACCCACTGCCCAGTAAACTGAGAGCAATCAAGGGAACTACAGTACTCGCGTGTGGCGGAGCTCTTTCCGGTCACGGAGGGAGTCCGTTATTTTGTGCACGCTAAGGATAGGCCATACAAGATCCACCCACTCGTACCTAATGAGAAGGGAAGAACCCCCACTTTGTACCTGTGGAGCCGTTTTCACCGTGGCCCGAGTGTTTGGATCTTGCTGACTTACCAAGAAACCTTGGTTTGCGGATGACACTCAAACGTATATTAGCCGATGACGCGGTGGCTGCTGATCGCGTTATCCGCTTTATAAGCGAGAGTCATTGGTGACTGCTGATTCTTGTAGGACGTAATATGATAGACTTAACTTATGATAATTATTATAGCTGGGCTAACTTGAGATATTAGACTAGGCCTAAGTCTAATATAATTATTCAGTCGCAGAGCACTATTACGAACACATTGCACAATACAATACAATCGAATATCACTTCCAAGATGTGCACACTCTGAAAACAGGCCATCCATTCTGACCGCGTGAAATCGTAACCAATAAGCATGTAGAGCTCGAGCCAGCCGGGAAGGCGGTGCGCAGAACACAACGCTACCATTACGCCATGCCTCACTTCCATCCCACCAATCACAGTCAGTCTGTCTTGAGAATCTGAGCTATTGTGTTGTCAGGAAAGCTAAGTGTAAAGCAGCGTGAAAGAGACAGGCTCGTTGAGGTAAGCGACGGTGTTGTCATACTGCAGGAACTCATGGCAGCAGCCTGCGGTGTGGGAACTCGGACATGGTGGACCTGTTGCAACAGTGGAAATGTATCTCTTTCTCTCTCTGCGCAAATCCCACAGAGCCGGCCGCCTTCCGGGCTGACGCGAGCTCTAGTGTTGGTTTAAATTCAACCAATAGCGAGACTTGAGGATCTCAGTCGACGCTCTCAGAGCGCCATTAAATACACCAAACCTGCCTCTTCCCCCCTCAAGGGCTCCCATACATTTCTAAAGCTATAAACACGTGCTTTGAAAATGCAAGAGCGGCTTCGGTGGCGTAGTTGGTAGCATGCTGAGCTTCTATGCCCAAGATCACGGGTTCAAACCCGGCTGAAGTCGTCGGATTTTTTAAGAACGTTAAAGATCCCTCAGTATGCCTCCCTTCGGAGGGGAAGTAAAGCCTGCGGTCCCATGTCATAGATTTATGTTATGTTAAAGAACCTTCCACTAATTACACCTGTGTGAAGCTAAATTATATACTGAATAGGTTAAACATTTGACAAACGTTCTTAGGTTCCTACGTTCGTCGTCAGAAGCCGACTGCGGTGGCAGTTATGAACTAGTTGGTCGTTGACGGTGGCGTTTGGCGGCAAAAGTAGGAACTACTTGGAAAAATTGAATGTCTGCAGTCCTTATTGAATTAATAACAGATACACACACGAATGCAGTCATCACAATTAACACCGGTTATCAGACAGATTCTACGCACAACCAAAGTACACGGGGTACATGACCGCGTTGTCGCAGCCCCTAAACTAAGCAACCAACCAACCATCCAACCGAAGATGCAAGGCTTCCTTCCTCAGCTTTCTACTCCGGGCGGTGAAGGTCACACTTCACCCATCTAGGGGTGATAGTGAGACAGAGATTATCGAGAGGGCGTGCAAGGTAGACCGAAATACAATTTTACAAAACAATCTTTTTTTTTAAAACAGTTATAGCTGAGAGCGTACTGTAGGATGATCCTCACATCCCGCATGGAGGAATCACCACCGGTGAGAGTGGTCTAGGGCCAGTGATCTACAGTAAATTCTCAAGTGATCATTGACTCAAAGGTTTTGTTCTTTTTTGAATTCTGAATTTTTTTGAAACCCGTATATGTTTGTTTATTATTATAATTATTAGTATTATTTAATTTCTTGTTTTATTATTTGTATGCCTTTTTTTTTTTTCAATATTTAGGCTTCGGCCAAAAATGTAAATATATATTCAAAATTTATATAATTTAATCTGTGTTAAGAAGGGTAGATGACCTCGTAGATCCGCAACTTAAAACAACAATAATTCATTCACGAATGATATTGGGCAAGGGTGTGGAAGGAAGCGGCCGTGGCCTGTTTGAAGGTAGACCTACTGTCCCAACATTTGCTTGGAGTTGAAACTGGGAAACCATGGAAAACGTCCACAGAGGAAGTCCTAGCACTAAGCGTTAGCAAGGGTAGCTACCGCTGTTGGAAGTATGAATATTAAATACTAGTAGTGCCCGGTGGATTTATTTGTTTTATGGATGATAATGAATACTACTACAGACCTGGAGCGCTCAAGGATAAGGATCGGAAAGCACCAACGCTTATTGCAGCTGATAACCTCAGTACACTGCACCAACACCATCGCCCTATACAGAGGCATACTATTGTCATGATGATAACTGTTTTAAGGGGCCTAAGAAATCTTTTTGCTCTAATTACTCCCCGTGACTGCAATTTATAAGCAGCTCGCAATTCTGCACCAGAACACTGGTAGGGGCGACGTGATGCAGCCCGCATTGCCAGGCAACAATAGTCGTAGGTATTATTGAAGTTGGTCTGGAGTGCTTGCTCTTCCGATTTACTGAACAAAAATCAAGCTTTAAGGTCACCTGAGAGGTGTAGCCTAATGCTCTATAGCCTAAACGATTCCTCTTGAATCAGGCTATCATATACAAAAATAATTTTTCGAATTCGACTGGTGGTTCCAGAGATTAGCGCGTTTAAACACACAAACACACAAACTCTTCAGCTTTATTATATTAGTATAGATTTGAGGCAAATAGCCTGGTTGTTTACCCATGAATACGTTGATCAGCTGTTCAGCACATCGCCGATGGTGAGGCACGAAAGTAGAAAACAGCTCATTTCGTGGCATATCGAAGGCCAAAGTCATATTCGGCAGTTCCATGTCTGGTATTACAATGGACGTCGCTGTGCTTGCGGCTCCTTGTCTGTTCTCAAGGTCTTCTGAGGTGTTCTGGTAGCGGGCGGGCTGTCAACCATGGAGCAATAAAGTAGAATTAGTATTTGGGCAAACTGTATAGGGTGTTTCTGAGATAAAACAAGGGCAGAGGAACTGAACACTACGTAAGAACCAGGGGGAGTTGATGATGATTAGAATGTTGTTTAAAGGGGCCTAACATCTAGGTGATGGACGAAGCAAAGAGGATATAAAAAGTAGGTTAGCTCAGGCAAGGAAAGCATTTCTACACAAATGGAATCTGTTGACATCGAGTATAGATTTAGGTGTTACGAAGTCATTTTTGAAGCGTGTTGCTCTATGGAAGTGAAACTTGAACTGTTGGTGCGGCAGAAAAGAAGAGAATTGAAGCGTTTGAAATGTGGTGTTACAGGAGAATGATGAAGATCAGATGGGTAGATAGGGTTACAAACGAAGAGGTATTAAGACTAGTGAGAGAGGAGAGATATTTCTGGCGACTGATAATGAAGAGGAGAGATAGGTTGGTAGGACGCATACTAAGACACCCAAGCTTAGTTATGGAAGGAAGGGTCGAGGACAAGAACTGTAGGGGTAGACCAAGGTTAGAATATGTTAAACAGATTGCTCGGATGTAGGGTGTGGTAGTTATGTAGAGATGAAACGATTAGCTCAGGACAGGGTGGCATGGAGAGCTGCATCAAACCAATCAAAAGACTGAAGACTCAAACAACAACAGGCACACTCATTAGTTATTCGTGTATTTCTCTAGCAGAGTTGTTACAGTGGCTGAAAAGAGAATAATTCATCAAAGACCATACTTGATCGATCCCCTTAATATTATATTACTGTATTATGGAATGACTAATACCTATTCTTTCATCATCATCATCGGTGACAGCTTTTGCGAATATGGACATAATTCTACGTCAAAACTTCTACGGTATATGAAATACAACTTACCCAATGATTAGAGGGTGTAATCAAACGCACTTCACCGTTCTCGCCCTTGGGTACGAGTAGAGGTTCACAGGGGCGGTCCATGAGGTATTTGATCAGCCTTGGGTCGCTAAGGTCCGAGACTTCCTGCTGCTGGAGACAAACAATGAGAACACATTCAGTGAATTTTTCCGGAGATACAGGAGGACAAAAAAATTATAATTAAGTGATCATTGTACAATAAAATATACTCCAAAGTAAAAGTCAGCTGTTAAGTCGTAGGGTGCAAGGAGTGATGGGTAATACCGGCTTTAAAAGCTCGAACACCATTAATTATTATTCTACGTTGATGAACTTGGCCTGAGTTTAGATGCGATGTTTTAAGACGATCAGTTAATGAATGGCAGTGCGCAAGGTTGGATGCATCAACAGGCGCTTGCTGTGCCCCAAATGCCATTATTCAGCACTACACATACCTCAGTAGCTTCCATATAATCACTGCCATAAATGAGAAAAAAATGAAAATCCACAGCCTGCTTCTAGTCAACCGACCGGGTCAGTAATGGAATGAATGAAGCCTCCATCTAGCGGCGAGGATATGAACTGTGCCGGCTGCAGAAGCCTGTCGCACTCCTCTGAGGCAATGATGAAATGAATGACAGATGAAATGAAATGATAGTGGAGAGTGTTGTTGGAATGAAATTAGGACAGGGAAAACCGGAGTACCCGGAGAAAAACCCGTCTGCCTCCGTTTAGTCCAGCACAGATGGAGTGACCGGACCACGGACCCAGTGGTGACAGGCTGGCGTGCTGCCGCCTAAGCCACGAAGGCTCTGCCATAATTGAGACTGAATCGCAATTTATTTGAATCGTTCTTCTTTGCGTTTCAGATTTTTTTCCTTGGAGGCCACGTTGATGAAATGCTTCCTGCCAAGCGTCTATTGTCATGGTAACAGTGCCGTCAACCCAGTATGCACAGGCAGGTGATGAGGAGGGGTGAATGTAGAAGGCACTAGGAGGAGGCTAAGTTGCTGCAAGGATTCCTGCCAGGCATCTGTTGTCATGGTAACAGTGCCCAGTATGCGGTGGGAGGTGATGAGGAGGGGTGAATGTAGAAGGCACTAGGAGAAGGCCAGGTTGATGCAAGGCTTCCTGCCAAGCGTATGTTGTCATGGTAGCAGTGCCCAGTATGTGGTGGGAGGTGATGAGGAGGGGTGAATGTAGAAGGCACTAGGAGGAGGCCAGGTTGATGCAAGGCTTCCTGCCAAGCGTATGTTGTCATGGTAACAGAGCCGTCAGCCCAGTATGCGGTGGGAGGTGATGAGGAGGGGTGAATGTAGAAGGCACTAGGAGAAGGCCAGGTTGATGCAAGGCTTCCTGCCAAGCGTATGTTGTCATGGTAACAGTGCCCAGTATGTGGTGGGAGGTGATGAGGAGGGGTGAATGTAGAAGGCACTAGGAGGAGGCCAGGTTGATGCAGGACCTCCTGCAGGCGTCTGTTGTCATGGTAACAGAGCCTTCAGCCCAGTATGCGGTGGGAGGTGTTGAGGAGGGGTGAATGTAGAAGGCACTAGGAGGAGGCCAGATTGATGCAGGACCTCCTGCCAGGTGTCTGTTGTCATGGTAACAGTGCCTTCAGCCCAGTATGTGGTGGGAGGTGTTGAGGAGGGGTGAATGTAGAAGGCACTAGGAGGAGGCCAGGTTGATGCAGGACCTCCTGCAGGCGTCTGTTGTCATGGTAACAGAACCTTCAGCCCAGTATGCGGTGGGAGGTGTTGAGGAGGGGTGAATGTAGAAGGCACTAGGAGGAGGCCAGATTGATGCAGGACCTCCTGCCAGGTGTCTGTTGTCATGGTAACAGTGCCTTCAGCCCAGTATGTGGTGGGAGGTGTTGAGGAGGGGTGAATGTAGAAGGCACTAGGAGGAGGCCAGGTTGATGCAGGACCTCCTGCAGGCGTCTGTTGTCATGGTAACAGAGCCTTCAGCCCAGTATGCGGTGGGAGGTGTTGAGGAGGGGTGAATGTAGAAGGCACTAGGAGGAGGCCAGATTGATGCAAGACCTCCTGCCAGGTGTCTGTTGTCATGGTAACAGTGCCTTCAGCCCAGTATGTGGTGGGAGGTGTTGAGGAGGGGTGAATGTAGAAGGCACTAGGAGGAGGCCAGGTTGATGCAGGACCTCCTGCAGGCGTCTGTTGTCATGGTAACAGAGCCTTCAGCCCAGTATGCGGTGGGAGGTGTTGAGGAGGGGTGAATGTAGAAGGCACTAGGAGGAGGCCAGATTTATGCAGGACCTCCTGCCAGGTGTCTGTTGTCATGGTCACAGTGCCTTCAGCCCAGTATGTGGTGGGAGGTGTTGAGGAGGGGTGAATGTAGAAGGCACTAGGAGGAGGCCAGATTGATGCAGGACCTCCTGCCAGGCGTCTGTTGTCATGGTAACAGAGCCTTCAGCCCAGTATGTGTTGGGAGGTGTTGAGGAGGGGTGAATGTAGAAGGCACTAGGAGGAGGTCAGGTTGATGCAGGACCTCCTGCCAGGTGTCTGTTGTCATGGTAACAGAGCCTTCAGCCCAGTATGTGATGGGAGGTGTTGAGGAGGGGTGAATGTAGAAGGCACTAGGAGGAGGCCAGGTTGATGCAGGACCTCCTGCCAGGCGTCTGTTGTCATGGTAACAGTGCCTTCAGCCCAGTATGCAGTGGGAGGTGATGAGGAGGGGTGAATGTAGAAGGCACTAGGAGGAGGCCAGGTTGATGCAAGGATTCCTGCCAAGCGTCTGATGTCATTTTGACAGTGCCCAGTATGTGGTGGGAGGTGATGAGGAGGGGTGAATGTAGAAGGCACTAGGAGGAGGCCAGATTGATGCAAGACCTCCTGCCAGGTGTCTGTTGTCATGGTAACAGTGCCTTCAGCCCAGTATGTGGTGGGAGGTGTTGAGGAGGGGTGAATGTAGAAGGCACTAGGAGGAGGCCAGGTTGATGCAGGACCTCCTGCAGGCGTCTGTTGTCATGGTAACAGAGCCTTCAGCCCAGTATGCGGTGGGAGGTGTTGAGGAGGGGTGAATGTAGAAGGCACTAGGAGGAGGCCAGATTTATGCAGGACCTCCTGCCAGGTGTCTGTTGTCATGGTCACAGTGCCTTCAGCCCAGTATGTGGTGGGAGGTGTTGAGGAGGGGTGAATGTAGAAGGCACTAGGAGGAGGCCAGATTGATGCAGGACCTCCTGCCAGGTGTCTGTTGTCATGGTAACAGAGCCTTCAGCCCAGTATGTGGTGGGAGGTGTTGAGGAGGGGTGAATGTAGAAGGCACTAGGAGGAGGCCAGATTGATGCAGGACCTCCTGCCAGGTGTCTGTTGTCATGGTAACAGAGCCTTCAGCCCAGTATGTGTTGGGAGGTGTTGAGGAGGGGTGAATGTAGAAGGCACTAGGAGGAGGTCAGGTTGATGCAGGACCTCCTGCCAGGTGTCTGTTGTCATGGTAACAGAGCCTTCAGCCCAGTATGTGATGGGAGGTGTTGAGGAGGGGTGAATGTAGAAGGCACTAGGAGGAGGCCAGGTTGATGCAGGACCTCCTGCCAGGCGTCTGTTGTCATGGTAACAGTGCCTTCAGCCCAGTATGCAGTGGGAGGTGATGAGGAGGGGTGAATGTAGAAGGCACTAGGAGGAGGCCAGGTTGATGCAAGGATTCCTGCCAAGCATCTGTTGTCATGGTGACAGTGCCCAGTATGTGGTGGGAGGTGATGAGGGGCGGTGAAATTAGAAGGCAGCCAGAAAGTTTCAATGCAGTGCTGTGCAGTGGCAGTAATTTGCCCAAAGCAGAAGCCTTACCCGTAGGTGGTGATGATTTAACGTGTTCTAATGAGGATGTTATTAATTAGTTCCTTGCTTGAAATTCCCTATTCAAGGAGGAGTGAGTTGTTATTATATTGGCTGGCTGCGAGGTGTAGTGGTGACGTTCTCGCCTTTTGTGCCCAAGGTTTCGGGATCAATTCAAGGAGCAGTTGGCATTTCAGTGTGCTAAAGTGCGAGGGAGCCGTGTCAGTAGAAAGGAAGGAAGAAAGGAAAGAAGGTAGGAAGAAAGGTAGGAAGAAAGAAAGAAAGGAAGTAAAAGGAAGGAAGAAAGGAAGTAAAAAGAAGAAAGGAAGAAATGAAGAAAAGAAAGGAAGGCAGGAAGTAAGTAAGAACGGATGGAAGGAAGGAAGATGGAAAGGGAGGAAGAAAGGAACAAAGGAAGGAAGAAGGGATGGAAGAAATGAAGCTTGTAGTGTTACGTCATTTCTTTCTTCGTTCTTTTTTCACACTCGCTCCAGGAAAAGGCCATGATGGTACCTTATTTTACGTTTCTGGGCACCTATTCCCTTCGCGATCCAATAATTACAGTTATGCATACCCAAGTATACGGGGCTGAAATCAAATACTCTATGTCCCAAGAACTAACACCACCAACAACAAAGAATTGCATGCTTTTGCTAGGTCTAGTACATATTTAAAGCTTCACTCACATTGTTACTCTTACTCGCTTCTGTTTCTAGTTTCTCACGTGTGTTATTATCGTCGTCATCGTCTTCATCATCGTCACTAGAGTCTTCATTACTGTTATCATCGTCATCACTAGAGTCTTCATTACTGTTATCATCGTCATCATTAGAGTCTTCATTACTGTTATCATCGCCATCGTCTTCATTATCGTCGCTAGAGTCTTCATTGCTATTATCATCGCCATCATCTTCATTATCGTCGCTAGAGTCTTCATTGCCGTTATCGTCTTCATAATCATCATCATCATCATCATCATAGCCAGAGTCGACTTGGCCATCTTCCCAACTGTAATAATCGTTGTCGTCGTCTGGATGAAGATCCTCTTCGTGTGAAGTTCCCTATAATAGAAAGATACAGTCAGTCTGAGAGACTAGACTTTATATCATTTCAAATGACGCATGCTACAAAAGCTACGCATGTTAGAAAGGCTCATGAGGCCTCTTTCAACAGACTCCATTACCCAATAACTTAGGCTTCCCGCGCGGGCACCTCTTTAAGTGTCACCCTGTATTTGAGTCTGACATCTTTTACAATTCTTTATGGGTCACCCATTATTTGAATCTGATATCTTGCAAACCTCTTTAAGGGTCACCCTGTATTTGAATTAAATCTAACATACTGTACACCTCGTTAAGTGTCGCCCTGTATTTTGCTCTGACATCCTGCAGACTTCTTTAGGAGGCACCCTGAATTCTTCTCTGGCATCTTGTATATCTCTTTAGAAGTCACCCTGTACTCTTGTCTGACATCTTGTACACCTCTTTAGGAGTCAACCTGTATTCTTGTCTGACATCTTGTGCACCTCTTTAGGAGTCACCCTGTATTCTTCTCTGCCATCTTGTACTCCTCTTTAGGAGTCACCCTGTAATTTTGTCTGACATCTAGTGCACCACTTTAGGAGTCACCCTGTATTCTTCTCTGCCATCTTGTACACCTCTTTAAGAGTCACCTTGTATTATCTGGCATCCTGTATATCTCTTTAGGAGTCACCCTGTATTCTTATCTGGCACCTTGTACACCTCTTTAGGAGTCACCCTGTAACCTTATCTGACGTCTTGTATATCTCTTTAGGAGTCACCCTGTATTCTTGTGTGACATCGTGTCCACCTCCTTAGGAGTCACCCTGTATTCCTGTCTGACATCTTGCACACTTCTTTAGGAGTCACCCTGTATTCCTGTCTGACATCTTGCACACTTCTTTAGGAGTCACCCTGTATTCTTGTCTGACGTCTTGTACACTTCTTTAGGAGGCACCCTGTATTCTTATCTGGCATCTTGTATATCTCTTTAGAAGTCACCCTGTATTCTTGTGTGACATCTTGTACACCTCTTTAAGAGTCACCTTGTATTATCTGGCATCCTGTATATCTCTTTATGAGTCACCCTGTATACTTATCTGGCATCTTGTACACCTCTTTAGGAGTCACCCTGTAACCTTATCTGACGTCTTGTACACCTCTTTAGGAGTCACCCTGTATTCTTATCTGACATCGTGTACATCTCTTTAGGAGTCACCCTGTATTCTTGTTTGACATCTTGTACACCTCGTTAAGGGTCACCCTGTATTCTTATCTGACATCGTGTACATCTCTTTAGGAGTCACCCTGTATTCCTGTCTGACGTCTTGCACACTTCTTTAGGAGTCACCCTGTATTCTTGTCTGACATCTTGTACACCTCGTTAAGGGTCACCCTGTATTCTTATCTGACATCGTGTACATCTCTTTAGGAGTCACCCTGTATTCCTGTCTGACGTCTTGCACACTTCTTTAGGAGTCACCCTGTATTCTTCTCTGACATCTTGTACACCTCGTTAAGGGTCACCCTGTATTCTTATCTGACATCGTGTACATCTCTTTAGGAGTCACCCTGTATTCCTGTCTGACATCTTGCACACTTCTTTAGGAGTCACCCTGTATTCTTGTCTGACATCTTGTACACCTCGTTAAGGGTCACCCTGTATTCTTATCTGACATCGTGTACATCTCTTTAGGAGTCACCCTGTATTCCTGTCTGACTTCTTGCACACTTCTTTAGGAGTCACCCTGTATTCTTGTCTGACATCGAGTACACCTCGTTAAGGGTCACCCTGTATTCTTATCTGACATCGTGTACACCTCGTTAAGGGTCACCCTGTATTCTTATCTGACATCGTGTACATCTCTTTAGGAGTCACCCTGTATTCCTGTCTGACATCTTGCACACTTCTTTAGGAGTCACCCTGTATTCCTGTCTGACATCTTGCACACTTCTTTAGGAGTCATCCTGTATTCCTGTCTGACGTCACACACTCGCCGTCTCCGTATCGCATAACGTTCGACCCAAGCATAACGACGAAGTCGACAAGATCATTTGAAATGATAACATAAACTGTCTTTTGTCACAGGTAATTTTGGTCCTTACGTGAGTAGTTTGGAGGACTAGCAGTAGCACCCGGCTTCGCCCGGTCCAATGATCATGAGGTCTCAAAGTGTCCTTAAGCTCCGTGGTCTGGTAGCATTTTGAGTGAGAGTGATATTCATCTATATATATATTTATATATTTATATATTTATCTATTTATTTATTTATTCATTTATATATTCATTTATCTATTTATTTATGTATTTATTTAAGTATTTAATCTTATATTCTTATATATATATTATATATAAAAAGGAAGGAAGGAAGGAAGCTTGTAGTTTAACGTGACCGTCAATCGCGAGATCATGAGCCACGGGACCTCCTTTTTACGTGGAATCCGAACCACAGGACATGGCATTTCACTTCGAAAATCTCACATGCATTGACCGGGAATCGAACCCGGACCGCCTTGGTGAGAGGCATACAGCTAGACCGCTGAGCCACCACGCCCCCATATATAAAAAGGAATGTCTGTCTGTTCGTCTTTTATGCGTTCATAAACCATTCATCCGATTGTGATCAAATTTTGGTGAGTTGTTGTACACTCTTTCGGGATGTTCATAGGCATACTTAATCCATTTCACAATAGATAGCGCGTGAGTAGTTTAAACAAATGCGTAATGGCGATGCGTTCATATACAATTCATCCGATTGCGAGCAAATTTTGGTGAGTTGTTGTGTACAGTCCCGGAAATGTTATAGGCGTAGTAAATCCACTTTTTAATAGATGGCGCGCGAGTAGCTACAACAAAATGGCGTGCGTTTGTTTCAAGAAAGTCCCACATGCGTTCATATACTATTCATCCCATTGCAATGAAACTAGGGTGAGAAGTTCTGTACACTTCAGGTAAGGTTTCTGGCTTAGTAAATCCACTTAACGATAGGTAGCGTGAGAGTAGATTCAACAAATAAGCCACGACGGGCGAAGCGTTTCAACAAAGTCCAGTATGCGTTCATATACTATTCGTCTGATAGCGATGAAACTTGGGTGAGATATTGTGTACACTTCAGAGAAGGTTTCTGGCTAAGTAAATCCACTTTACAATAGGTATCGCACAAGTAGATTCAACAAATGAGCGACGACGCTCGAAGCGTTTAAACAAAGTCCCGTATGCGTTCATATACTATTCGTCTGATAGCGATGAAACTTGGGTGATATGTTGTGTACACTTCAGGGATGGTTTCTGGCTTAGTAAATCCACTTAACAATAGGTAGCGCACGAGTAGATTCAACAAATGAGCGACGACGGGCGAAGTGTTTCAACATAGTCCGGTATGCGTTCGCATACCATTCGTCCGATAGCGATGAAACTTGGGTGAGATGTTGTGTACACAAAAGGCAAGGCTTCTGGCTTAGTAAATCCATGTTATAATAGGTAGCGTACGAGTAGTTTCAACAAATGAGCAACGACACGCGAAGCGTTCCAACAAAGTCCCGTATGCGTTCATATACTATTCGTCTGATAGCGATGAAACTTGGGTGAGATATTGTGTACACTTCAGGGAAGGTTTCTGGCTTAGTAAATCCTCTTTACAATAGGTATAGCACAAGTAGATTAAGCAAATGAGCGACGACGCGCGAAGTGTTTCAATATAGATCCGTATGCGTTCATATATCATTCGTCCGATAGCGACTAAACTTGAGTGAGTTGTTGAGTACACTCCAGGGAAAGTTTCAGGCTTGGTAAATCCATTTTATAATAGGTAGCGCACAAGTAGATTCAACAAATGCGGGAAGACGCGCGAAGCGTTTCAACAATGTCGCGTATGCGTTCATATACCATTCGTCCGATAGCGATGAAACTTTGGTGAATTGTTGTGCACACTCCAGGAAAGGTTTCTGACTTAGTAAATCCTTTTTACAATAGGTAGCACACGAGTAGATTCAACAAATGTGTAACGGCGCGCATAACGTTTAAAAAAAACTCCGTATGCGTTCATATACCATTCATGCTGTTGCAATGAAATTTGGTGAATTGTTGTTTCCACTCCCGCGAAGATTTCTGATTTAGTAAATCCATTTTACAATTGGTAGCCCACGAGTAGATTCAATTAATGAGCGACAGCGCGTGGAACGTTTCAACCAAGTCCCGTATGCGTTCATATACCATTCATCCGATTGTGATAAAACTTTAGTGAGTTGAATGCAGTCCTGCGAAGGTGTAAGAATTAGTAAATCCGTTTTTCAATGCGTGGCGCACGAGTAGATTCAACAAATGAGTGACGTCATATGCCATTCATCCAATTGCGATGAAACGTTCATGAGTTGTTGTGTACACGCCAGGGAAGGTTTTCGACTTAGTAAATCCATTTTACAATAGGTAGCATACGAGTATATTCAACAAATGGGTGACGGCGCTCGAATCGTTTCAACAAAGTCCCGTATGCGTTCATATATCATTCATTTCATTGCGATGAAACTTGGTTGAGTTGTTGAGCACCCTCCCATGATTTGTATTTAGATAGTAATTCAATTTTATAATAGTTTAGAGGTGGTTAACGGAAAATGGAAAAAAAAATGGGAATCCAAAAGCACTTCAACAAAGAAAGTTACTACGCCAACACTTTCTTTAATTGGCATTGCAACGCATGCCGGGTACAGCTAGTTATTTATATATTTGTGTATTTATATATTCATTTATCTATTTATTTATATATTCATTTATGTATTTAATTATTTATATATATTATTTATTTAATTATTTTTCTATTTATGTATTTGTTTATCTATTTATCTATGTATTTATATATTTATTTTTGTATTTATCTATGTATTTATTTGTCTATTTGTTTATCTATTTATTTATCTATGTATTTATTTGTCTATTTGTTTATCTATGTATTTATTTGTCTATTTGTTTATCTATTTATTTATCTATGTATTTATTTGTCTATTTGTTTATCGATGTATTTATTTGTCTATTTGTTTATCTATGTATTTATATACTTATGTTTAAATTATATTTAATTTCAACTGCACATGCTAAAATAACAGTTATGTTCAGTATATGCAAAATATCCAATAAACCCTCAACATACGCATTTTCAAGAATCCGGTCCCTGGTAATGAGTTCCAATTATCAATACCACCATTAATGAAAGCATATTTCCCATAATTTGTACGCTGTGGTCGGACATTGACTCTATGTAGATGATCTGCCCTTCTCAGGTAGGTGGGATTTCCCAGACGTTTGCTTAGTTCTCTCCACGCTGGCCGATTAGTGTAGGTGTTAAAACATAGCTTATAGTGTGGATTTCGTCCTTCTATCTTCCAGAGATTCCCACCCTAGTTTTTCTAGCATTTGAGTTACACTACAGTACAAGGTGAGTGAAGAAATAAATAGAAGGATTATTAATGGAAACAGAGCCTATTTTGCCAATCTGAAACTCATTAAATCGCAATTGTTGACGCATAAAACAAAACTCAAAATTTACAAGACCTTGATCAGACCAGTGTTAACTTATTGCTCAGAAACATGGAATATGTCGGTTCAGGATTGCAATAAACTTAGGGTGTTTGAGAGGAAAATAATACGGAGAATTTATGGTGCTGTATTGGATAGAGGAGAATGGAGGATACGAACTAATAGGGAAATAGTTGAAATCCTCAAAAGTGAAGACATTGTTCGATATGTAAAGTCACAAAGACTACGATGGCTGGCCCACATTGAAAGGATGGAAGACAAAAGAACGCCAAAGATTAAATATAAAGCCAGAATGGAAAGAAGACAACGCGCTGGGAGACCAAGGAATCGATGGAAAGATGATGTGGAGGTGGAATTGCAAACAATGAACATACGACCCTGGAGAACAGCTGTTCAAGATCAAGATCGATGGAAATCTGTGGTTGGCGAGGCCAAAGCTCAGAAGAAGAAAGACTTCTAGGAGTAAAATCGTTGAGCACATGCCCAGCAGCCTTCCTTTGTACCATCTCCAGCTCATTGCTATTGGTCCCAAACCGCTGATCCGTATTGCAAGATTGACCTCACCAGGGTCAAATATCCTAAGTCTTTTGCGGTGGAACGACTGCCGTTTAATGCCCTCATTACAAAATGAAGTGTTTTTTACGCTTTGGAGATGACACAAACCACATTGGTACTCCATTTCAAATTATTCCTTACATGGATCCTCAAGTATTTGCACGAGTCTTCTTCTACAAGTATTTCCGAGCCGATATTATATTGAAAATCATGCCCTTGCTTTCTCCCTATTCTCATGAGACTACATTCGCTCGTTTTTATCTTTATGTTGCTGTCGTTGTTGTTTGAGTCTTCAGTCTTTTGACTGGTTTGATGCAGCTCTCCATGCCTCCCTGTCCTGAGCTAATCGTTCCATCTCTACATAGCTACCACACCCTACATCCGAGGCAATCTGTTTAACTTATTCTACCCTTGGTCTACCCATACAGTTCTAGTCTTCGACCCTTCCTTCCATAACTAAGCTTGCTATTCCTAGTGTCTTGTATGTGTCCTACCAACCTATCTCTACTCTTCATTAGCAGTCGCCAGAAACATCTCTCCTCTCCCACTAGTATTAATACCTCTTCGTTTGTAACCGTATCTACCCATCTGATCTTCATTATTCTCCTGTAACGCTTCAATTCTCCTCTTTTCTGCTGCACCAATGGTCCAAGTTTCACTTCCATAGAGCACCACGCTCCACACAAAGGCCTTCAAAAATTACTTCCTAACACCTAAATCTATATTCGATGTCAAAAGATTCCTTTTCTGCAGAAATGCTTTCCTTGCCTGAGCTAACCTACTTTTTATATCCTCTTTGCTTCGTCCATCACAGGTTATTGTTGTTGTCAACCACCCATTTATGGACCAGGTTGAGATCGGTTTGTAACTGAGCGTTGTTTTGGGAGCAATGAATTTGTCGGTGTATTAAACAATCGGCAGTTACTTCGAATCCCATTCGGTAAGTCGTTAATGAGTGCCAGAAATAACAAGGGTCCAATCGCACTACCCTAAGGAACACCCGACGTTATAAAAGTGTCTTCCGAGAATACATTACCGTACCTATTTTAACCTTTTGTGAGCGACCCGTCAAAAACTCTTGAATCCATAAAATTATTCATCAATCTAATGCCGCTAATTTACGGAGTAGTATGTCATGTAGGACTACGTCAAATGCTTTCGCAAAATCTATAATTATAGCGTCAACTTGCATTCCACTGTCTAGCGAGTCATCAGTGTCCTGAAAGAGTGATAACATTTGGCTCTCGCGTGAATACCCTTGCCTAAATCCCTGTTGCGTCCCATTAACCCATGATAACTTTTCCCACTGTTCCCGCAAGTAAACGTAAATAAGGTGCTCCAACATATTACATAGACTAACAGGCCTATAGTTTCCCATTTACAATCCGTTCCCTCCTTTGAATATTTTAACTATTGTAGCTCTTTTCTAGTCTTCGGGAATTTGCGATTTATTAGATGATACAGTACATTAAATAGCACCCCCAAATATCGCCCAATGGCTGTACCTCCCAGTTTTAGCACATCTCCACAAATATTGTCTGGGCCTTTTGATATAGTTCTACGTAACTTTTTAATTCTTGCTAGAATTAACGATTAGTTAATTCGGAAAGGTGGGTGATTAGAATCATCATTAAAGTCCAGCACACAGCTATGAAATTTATTAAACACACTACCACACCTTGTAGTTAATTCATTACCAATTGCCTGTTTCTCAGTAATTAATTCTCCATCTCCGGACGTTATCATAGACAGATCATTGGAATTTTCCTTCCGCCTTCTAACGTAACTGTAAAAATATCCACCATTCACCCCATCCCCCAATTAAGTTTTGCATGTAATTGGCATGATCAGCCTTCTATTTGATAACTAGCTCCTTCGATAATAATTTAAACTTTCGCATATGCTCGTAACTATCGTATCGTTTGTTATACGCTTTCCTTAATTTGCTTGTGTGTCCCCTGATTTCCCTTGTGTAATATTTCGTATCTAGTAATTTTAAAAGGCACGAATTTCTCAATAGCACTATTTACAATATTTAGAACATTTTCCCACAATATACAGTATTTATATGACACCCCTCCGACACCTATCTTACAAATGACTCATTCATGTAATCCTGAAATTTGCTCTGATCCGCTCTGCTGTACTGAACTCTAGCATCAATGAAAAAGATTGCAGCAATTTCAAATAATCATAACTCCCGTTGTAAGTGAGATAAATTAATAATTTGACCTGAAAACTAATCAGGAACTCGTCGAGTTTTAGTTTTAGATGTTACTGTACTCCAACCGTGACCTTCAGCCGATGCGCAGAATGAGTGCGCGATATGAAGTTGCCATGCGCGTCCTATTCAATGACCTCCTAGAAGCCCCTACTTGACACCCCTAGAGTTTTTTTTATGGTGATACGTAAGAAACATTGTATTCAGTGAACTGGTCAGAGATCTGCACCATTTAAGACGGTTTGCAGAGCAACCAAGGGAGCGCACATAGAAACATTATCAGGTATAAGAAAAAAAAAACTTTTTGAGTTGGTGAATTTAACTAAAAAATACTGGTTTTAATATCTCAAATAGTTCCTGAGATATGATTTTTTGAAATTGCTGCAACTTCTTTCGATGAGCCTGTATTTTCACTGCTCCGTCGGAGTCAAGTATTGGAGTGTAAGATAGCCACGGTGGGTGAGTGGTTAACGTGTCGGTCTAGTAACCCCAAGCTTGCGGGTTCGCTCCTGGCCGTGGTAAGTGATTTATGAAGTGCAGCAAAAATACGACACCATATCATGCTATGTCGGCATGTCAAAGCATCTATTTGAATTCAGTAGGCCGTGTACATAATGGCAAAATTAATCTCGGGCTTTACCGCCAACACAAAGTTCCTCATTTCTCTACTAGAAAGCGCTATGCCTATAGTGTTCAAGGAGCTTATATATCTAACCTCCTTGACTTTCTTAGTGCTTCAAGGAACAACGAAATTTGACATACAAGCTACCCCTTGGGTGTCAAATAACAAAGCATGCACCCAGCACCCGAGGCCATACGATATTATTATTATTATTATTTGTGCCGGGAGTGTCCGAGGAAATGTTCGGCTCGCCAGAGGCAGTAGCTGCTTCTAGCGGACACCCATAGGGTGAGCTACAAGTTCCGTTCAATTTCAAGTAGTTTCAACTTTCGCTACCAGATGTCAATGATACCTAGTGGTGAACGTTGAAACATTGATAGAGCGCTCTAACGAAATTTAACCTAGAAATTTAGCTTCACACAAGTTTAGTCTGTGGATGATTCTTTTACATGCCATAAATCTATGACATGGGACCGCCGGCTTTACTTCCCCTCCGAAGGAAGGCATACTGGAGGATTTTAACGCTCTTAAATTAATTCGATGGCTTCGGCCGGGTTTGAACCCGCTATCTTGGGAACAGCAGTTTAGCATGCTACCAACTACGCCACCGAAGCCGCTTTTATTTTCTATATCAATGAACTACGACCAATATCCGTTTTACGGTTCGGCATGACTGACTGGACTATCTATAGACTATATACAGTATAATACTCAGGTGAATGTTTCACGAAACTCAAGCTCCTAAACCAGAGGGAGTTAGAAGGTGGGGTTTGTACCAGAATCTTCCAAATCGTCTCAATAGTACAGGAAGAATCTTGCATTTCTTGAAAAGTCAACGGAAATATATTTATTTGTTTATGAAGTGTTTGAACAAATAAATAGCCCCTGGCATCACGTACAGCCCGTATAGCACTACAGTCGATTGGGTAGTCTGTACACATGGGGTGCACACAATCCAGTATGCGAGAGTTCTTGCACGGGTCGGCTAGTTATTATATTATGGAGATGCATGTGCAACGAATTCTTGACAGACGTAATTTAAGAATTGTGAGATTCATGAAACAAAAATCCCCCTTCCGTCCAATCTAAAAACACTTTTAGTTGGCGATGTATTGAAGATAGACATATGCTCTCCGGGAATATTTTGGAGATCTTTTCATACTGAACAATTCTTACACTTATAGTATGTTGATATTTTTAACGGTTTGCCCAGCATAAGCTTTAAAAGCGCAAGGACACTAGTTTTTTTTTCTTTTCAACTGTTGAACTGAAATCGTTACTGCTTGGCTTCCTGTGATAATAAATAAATATTTTCTACAGAAACCTTTCTCGAGATATCCTTTACAGAATGGTGAAAACCGCATCAAAATCCATCCAGTGGTTCTCGAGATTACCCGCGACATCCAAGAATCGGGGGTTTTGTTTTATACTACAATAGAGGCCATAATATATACTCAACAAAGAGTTTCTATAGGCTTGTTTGAGGTACAGCAGTGACCATAATACCATACTCAACAGAGAGATTCTGGGTATACGAGTGTTTAAGGTACAGTAGTGGCCATAATATTATATTCAAGAGAAATTCTATAGGAGCATATGAGGTACAGTAGTGGCCATAATATTATACCCAATAGAGGGACTCTACACGAGTGTTTGAGGACACTAGTGGCCATAATATTATACTCAACAGAGAGATTCCGTACGAGTGTTTGAGGAACAGTAGTGACCATAATATTATACTCAACTCATTTAAAATCTCTCTGTTGAGTATAATATTATGGCCATTACTGTAATATTATGGCCACTACTATAATATTATGGCCACTAATGTACCTCAAACACTCATATTGAATCTCTCTGTTGACTATAACATTATGGCCCCAACTGTACCTCAAGCATTCCTATAGAATCTCTCTGTTGTGTATAGTATTATGGCCACTACTGTATCTCAAACTCTCGTATAGAATCTCTCTGTTGAGTACAATACTATGGCCACTCCTATACCTCAAACATTCCTATAGAATCTCTCTGTTGTGTATAGTAATATGGCCACTACTGTACCTCAAACTCTCGTATAGAATCTCTCTGTTGAGTATAATATTATGGCCACTCCTGTAAGTAGAGATTTCACACGGCAAAGCAGGCAAGGTCCGACATGAAACGTTTACCCATCTTAATCATTTATTATTTCACAAGGCATAATCCCAAAAATATGGATAGTATTACTGTAGAGCGTCGTAAATTCCAACTAATTGGGACTGGGATGTTGTCAGATTTCCGATTTGTTCGGATTTTCGAACATAACCTAGAAATGTTAAGATAAATGAAAATAAACACTTTATGTACTTACATATGTACATACAGTAGCCTACATATTGTACTTTGATTTATTTGTATCTATATATCCAGAAAAATGCACTCATTTTACAAAAACAATTCACTACATATTTACAAATTTACATAGCCTATGTATCGCCGGCTCAGGACCAGGATAGCGTATCTACAACAAGTAGTTCCGTGAAGAACTATAAAGTCTATTTTCATATATCCTACTCATGTTAATTGCCTCTATCAACATATAAAATTTCAGTTTGATTGTTGTGATAGAATCGTAGATATTGAGAACCGTCTAAATATTTCAGATGGCCGCCATGTTGGTTTTGTATTTATCAGGCTTTTGAACGTCTCATAGATAAACTTCTAGTAGTGCCCTTTATCATCGTACAAAATTTCAGGGTGATATCGGCAATAGTTTCGGAGATACTGAATGCTGGTGAAATATTTCACACAGCCGCCATGTTGGATTGGTGCGACAGAATAAAATTTGAAGGGCACGGTTGGGGTCGGTCAGAATGTTGCTATGATCTTACCGAGTTTCATTGAAATCGCTCCAGCCGTTTAGATTGTATTAGGGGAGGGGAGGACACACACACACACACGAATCACACAGGCAGACACACGGACAAAAGGTGATCTCATAAGCCTATTTTTTTTCCATAAAATGAAAATAGGCTAAAAATGGCCAAATTGGAAGGAAGGAAGATTGTAGTTTTACGTGACCGTGAATCTTGTGATTATAAGCCACGGGACCTCCTTTTTACGTGGAATCCGAACCACAGGACATGGCATTTCACTTCGAAAATCTCACATGCATTGACCGGGAATCGAACCCGGACCGCCTTGGTGAGAGGCATACAGCTAGACCGCTGAGCCACCACGCCCCAGGCCAAATTGGCTCATCGCATGGCTTTTCTTAGTTAGAATGAAGCATATTTACTGCCAAAACAGCGTAAGCGTTATCTTAATACTCTTTGAAATAAGCCTATAGCGTAAGTACCTTCCGCAAGAAATTGTTAATAGTCACCTAAAAAGAGGTGCCTAGAATCAAAACCCTCCAAATCCATTCCTTCACTTTTTCGGCAAAGTGGCAAAGACTGTCACAAACGAACCAATACCCAAAACGAAATACTTTTTTCACTAAAAAATGAATGACTTATTTTTAAAAACAGTGACGAAGTACGAAGCTGATCCCCGATATAGTTAAAAATGTATGTAGAAAAATATAAAGCAATAATTCGGATTTGTCGGGGTTTGTTACTAAGATTTGGATTTGGCAGGTTTTGATACCACAGAGCCCTAATACATTTGAAGTTGCGAAGAGATTGTAGAAACTGCGTAAGCTTTATTCATAAATTAATATTTGAATGAAAGTTAACTAAATATAGGTTATAAAATTTTAAAAAATCGTATAATTTTTGTGTTTTGTTGTTATTGTTGTGTTAAGGGGCGGTTTTATTAGAATAAACAGAAAAAGAATAAAACTCATATTACCCATTCAAGATTTGATTGCCGCTGAGTGTGGCTGTGCCAGCGTTTATGCTTATTGTAGCATGAGCTCTGCGGGGCGAAGCGGAGGACACAGCGATGACAGAGTGCAATCTGCACATAGGTCACGCTGCATTGCGTCAGATAAGCGTCACAGGAGCTCATGTCACCATGGACAGTTAAATCCAAAACTGGAGCTGAGTCATATCCTACACGCGCAACTGTACCTGTCAACGAAGCAAGCTGACGTGTGACACAATTACATAAAGAGTAGTTCCCATCTCCACCGCCGGCAATCAATTCCTGAAAGGGTAATAATACTGTACAGTAAATAACCCCTGGCACTACAGCCCGTGAAGGGCCTAATCCCCAGCCATTTGGCCTGCAGATATTGGGGTGCCGCATGACCAGCGCATCGGGTCCCCTCGGCCGTTAATCTTGGTTTTCGTGATCGGGGCGCTGCCTCACTGTCAGTTACTCAATTGTCCTCACGAGGCTGAGTGCACTCCGTTCCAGCCCTCACGTCAGTTTCCAAAATCCCTGACGGAGCCGGGAATCGAACCCGGGGCCTCCGGGTGAGAGGCAGGCGCGCTACCCCAACGCCACGGGGCCGGCAATACTGTAGCCTACAGTACTGAACAATAATAATAATAAGGGAAAGCGTCAAATTAAATTAATATTCAATTACTATGGTCCAGGCCTTTAGAGACAAAACTATCGTCATTCAACTATTAAATCACATTCTTTACTGGAAGTTATAGCTACACAATTTCTGTTTCTACCTCATCCTCAATAGTAGTTTCTCTTCGTGTTCGCCACGACTTTGCAGATTGCAATAAAAATGCAGCTATACATTTTCGCTCCATCTTTCTCCAGAATGCTTCGAAAGCAGTCTCGAAACATCTTTCACTTTTTGTGCCTGAAGGACAATCCCTCTGTTTATGGCTTCTGGCTTTACGTGAGTCATATCAAAATCAGGTTTCGTGACGCGTTTGTGTTCGCAAATGTCAGTTCTGTGGAAAACATCACCCAGACCAGAATGTTATTGTTCTTCTCGTTCTTCGTCAAAATTATCCAAAACATATTATTTTCAGAAAGTACAACAACATAAACCATTCTAATCACGTCAGGCAGGGGTACATTCTCCGACTAATGCACGTAGGTAAAGAGTACACACTACGCAAAGCATCATGGAAGGTAAGATGGCGGATCTGGGTGCTCCTATTGGCTGATGTGGATATGGCGGGTTTTGTGACCAAAAATGGCGAAACTGTCGTTGGACTTGGCGGATATTGCAACTAAGCCTCAACTTTGACTTCGTTTTACAGTAGGAAGTCGCGGATTTTGTAACAAAATAATAGTTTTAATGAATTCAGCGCAGCAAAAGCTATATGAAACAATGCTTATCTCAATTTTCATAAAATATGGATTTGGCGGATTTTGATTCTAGGCGCCTCTGTCACTTTGCTTCTATGGATTACGAGAAAATTTTTAGAGCAGTATCAGCGTAAGTGTAAATACGCTACTTTGGTTCGGACTGAATTATTGGCACGCACTAAAGGTTTGTTATGCTTGCCGCCTTTTCTTTACTAATTGTACAGTGCGTCAGGGAATGTTCTCCGCACTGCTACGTTAGGTGAGAGCCGGAGTTAAGTTGGCAGACCTTTCGCTCACTCGCCGACAGCCAGGTACTAGCTTGTCTTCTCCAAGGTCGACAGGATATCAGATCACACGTGTGAGCTGTGCTATGGAAAGCGTCAGTGTGAACACAGTAAGGGAGCGTTTAGATCATTGGAATAGTGCAACAGGATACAGGCGGTAATGTTTACTACTGAAGAGAGAGCGTTTTGGGCGGAATACGTTTTACGTGAAGGCGATCGGTTTACAGAAAATGTAAAACTAAAATTTCAGGCGCGGTTTCCTAATTCAAAGTGTCCAAACCGGGATACCGTTCGGGATTTGATAAGTAAATTTCGTGTGACGGGCTCAGTTCACGATGGACCAGAAACAGGCAGGCCTACGCTGTTAACAGACGAAAAACTTGATTAAATTTCCGATATAATGCTGCGAAGACCAAGTAAATCAATACGCAAATTAGCTCAAGAAACAGGAATCTCCAAGTGGACTGTTTGTTGTTTCTTTTGTTTTGATACAAGTGGCGGCAGCCACGCTGTCAGCAGCAACCTTGCTGCCAACTTAACTCCGGCTCTCACCTAACGTAGCAGTGCCTAGGCACTGGGTTCCCTGACACCCTGTATCTCCAAACCTATGAACTTGTGGAATGAGGTGACATGGGAGGCATGAAGAGAAGCCCGCCGTGTTATCTGGGATTCCTATCTATTCCAATACTGCTAACATAGGGCCGTTGCCTATACCAGTGTGGTGTTGCAAATGAGTGAGTGATCGACCAATATATTTGGTTCTGTTACTACGCACGGACCGGAAACCCCCTACATCTCACATTATCCTCCGCTATCGACACTCCTCTCAGGTTCACAGAACATGGACTTGAGCAGTGCTGTAGTAGCTTAAATGTCTTTCAGTTGTTGGTGAGTGGATATCGTGTCGGTCTACTAACCCCAAGATTGAAGGTTCGCTCCTGGCTGTGGTAAGTGTTTTTTTTTTCAAGGCGGCAAAAATACGACACGCATGTCATACGATGTTGGCATGTGAAAGAACCCATTTGAATTCAGTAGGCCGTGTTCAAAATGGCAAATTTAGTTAGTTAGTTATTGTTGTTTTAAGGGGAGGAACTACGAGGTCATCTGTCCCTAATGGCAAACTTAATCTCGGGAGTTTTCGCCAATACAAAGTTCCTCATTTCTCTACTAGAAAGCGCTATAGTGTTCAAGGAGCTTAGATATCTAACCTCCTTGACTTTCATAGTGATTCAAGGAACAACGAAAATCGACATGCAAGCTACCCTCTGGGTGTCAAATTACAAAGCTTGCACCCGGCACCCGAGGCCATACGATATTATTATTATTATTATTATTATTATTATTATTGGTTGTTGGTGAGTTCGTTCATTACTGTGCAACGTTTGAATAGCTACGATGTATTTAAGCCGAGCTCTGAAGATTATGCACTGTACGGTGTCTTCCAGATTGCGTTCACTTTCATTTCAGGGAAGAGCTACAGTATAAACATTCCAGCGTCCAGATTGCGATCACTTTTCTTGGGAGACCGGTTTTGACAGTGAACTTATTAATTTTGACTTGTCAACAGTCACAGATTTCAAATCTTGAAAATTTATAAACCTAAAACTTCAAATGTTTGATTTTGTGTGTAGGAGGGGGCGCGGACAAACATTGATAACAAAGGGGATTTAGAATCAAACGCAGAACAAATTACTTTTACGAGACGAATTTTTCGAGGTAATGAAAATAATGTTTTTCACGATATAAAGTAGCTATTATAAAAATAGATATATCGTGCCTCAAATGGGAGAGGAGGGGCAGAAATTTAAAGTTATACCCTGTAAGTATAAGATTTCCCGTTACAACCATTTTGTTGAAAGTGAAGGTCGTTGATTCCGATCCTGAAACGTTTCTATTCTTAAGACTGAAAATGTTATAATCATTGCTTTACGAGGTGCCATCAAATTGGGAGGGGACTTGATTTTTTAAAGAAGTTTTATGGTGTGTGCTCAGCTGAACACTGAACTGTATTCTTTGGTTAGGCAGTGAAATATCAGTTTCCCCTTGTTATCCACAAAACTTACGGAAGGTATGAGTCAGTCGGGAAGAACCAAGAACCAAGGACCGGTCTCCCAAGAAAAGTGATCGCAATCTGGACTGCTAATGAGGTGAACGCAATCTGGACTGCTAATGAGGTGAACGCAATCTGGAATGACCTCAATCAGGACACACAACCCACTGTACTGTACGTTAAAACTAGACTGGCCCGCTGGGGGGAAGGGGAGAGGATGGTTCAAAACAAACACTCCCAAGGTCATTGTTCTTTCACAGCTCCGTGCAAAATACAGTTCACATGTTTAAAGCGGGCGTTTAGATTTTTGACATTTCGGATTTTTGACGTTTGGATTATTGACGCTCTACTGTAATGTAAAGTATTATTCCCTCTCGTGGAGAAATCAACTACCTGTGGGTATAAAACCCTCCCTAACTACCTTGCTGCAAGTTGAGCTTGGCAACCGCTAGAAAATGCTTGGAAAATGTAAACCCCTGGCAACTATAACATTCTTTTATGTTCGGCCCTGACTGTTTGTTATATGTCAGAAAACTGTACTAAAATTAGGCTCATTATAATACTATTAGCCTACTTTCGATTTTTGCAAAAAATGAAAGTAGACTTATGAGATTACTACAGGCCGAAAAAAAGTGTGTCTGTCTGTGTGTGTGTATGTGTGTGAGTCTGTGTGTGTGTGTATGTGTGTGTGTGAGTGTGTGGACTCTGAATGTCTGTCCCCCCCCCCCCTATCAATTCGAACACGGTGAGCGCAAATTGAACAAAATTTGGTACAAAGGTAGCACTAGCAAAGGACACCTCAGTGTCATGTTTTATATCGCCGCCATCTTGACGGAAACGTAATGGAGGCCACACAAATGTTCAAAGCTTAAATCAAATTACGACTAACCTAATCATCCGATCTCTACCAAATTTTGCAACAACATACCTTTATGGGGGCAGCATCATTTGACCAAACTAATAGGTCGTCAGCCTAATAGTTTGCGGATGGCGGCCATCTTTGTGTGAAAATCGATTGCCCCTATTAATTCGAACACGGTGAAACCGAATGGAACGAAATTTGGTACAGATGTAGTACTAGCAAAGGGCACCCCAGTGTCATGTTTTATATCGCCGCCATCTTGACGGAAGCGTAATGGCGGCCACACAAATGTTCAAAGCGTAAATCAAATTACGACTAACCTAATCATCCGATCTCTACCAAATTTTGCAACAACATACTTTTATGGAGGAAGCATCCTTTGACAAATCTAATAGGTCATTAGCCTAATAGTTTGCGGATGGCGGCCATCTTTGTGTCAAAATCGATAACCCCTATTAATTCAAACACGGTGAAACCGAATGGAATAAAATTTGGTACAGAGGTAGCACTAGCAAAGGGCACCCCAGTGTCATGTTCTATATCGCCGCCATCTTGACGGAAACGTAATGGCGGCCACCCAAATATTCAAAGCTTAAATCAAATTACGAATAACCTAATCATCCTATCTCTACCAAATTTTGCATCAACATACCATTATGGAGGGAGCATCCTTTGACCAAACTAATAGGTCATTAGCCTAATATTTTGCGGATGGCGGCCATCTTTGTGTGAAAATCGATTCCCCCTATTAATTCGAATACGGTGAAACCGAATGGAACGAAATTTGGTACAGAGGTAGCACTAGAAAAGGCCACCTCAGTGTCATGTTTTATATCACCGCCATCTTGACGGAAACGTAATCGCGGCCACCCAAATGTTAAAGGCTAAAATGTAATTACGACCAACCTAATAATCTAGTCTCTACCAAATTTTGCGACAACAAATCTTTATGCGGGAAGCATATTCCGACCAAACTGCTAGATCATCAGCCCAATAGTTTGCAGATGGTGGCCAAGTATGTGTGCAAAGCGATTCCCCCTATCAATTCAAACACGGTGAATCCGAATTGAACGAAATTTGGTACAGAGGTAGCACTAGCAAAAGGCACCTCAGTGTCATGTTTTATATCGCCGCCATCTTGACGGAAACGGAATGACGGCCACCCAAATGTTAAAAGCTTAAATCAAATTTCGACCATCCTAATAATTTGATCACTACCGGATTTTGCAACAACATGCCTTTTTGTGGAACGCATCTTATGACTGACTACAAGGTCATCAGCCCAATAGTTTGCAAATAGCGGCCATGTATGTGTGCAAATCCATTCCCCAGATCAATTCAAACACGGTGAAACCGAATTGAATGAATTTTTTACAGAGGTAGCACTAGCAAAGGGCACCTCATATTCATGTTTAATATCCCTATAGCACGTTGTATTTCAACAAGCTACTACAACCAACATTCAATTATACTCCTTGAAAAGGACAAAGAGTTATAACAATACCCATGCATTTAGGAGAAAGTAGGCTATATGTTCTTTACTGAACATCTTGTTTTTCATTATGAAACAGTTTCTTCCACCAATCAGAACTCAAGAAACAGTTTTTTCACCAATTGCATAACGAGTTCCACGGCCTTCTAATTTAAATTTCACTGCCTGGCCTAGTGTCATAGTAGGGTAATCTAGGAGGCCATGGTCAAATACAAGGCATTCTCTGCGTCTCATGCGCCCTGTTCAGTACATAAAACTGGCGAAATCTCGACAGATATTTATGAATATTTATGTTCGAACATAAAATGGTTATAATAATTATCGTCGAACATAAACAGTCGTATGCAACTCACCTATAATGGTAATTAAGACACTCGCATACGCTCGTATTATAAACATACTCGTGTCTTAATTATTGCCATTATAGGCTCGTTGCATAATGTACTATTTCCATTGCTTAACCCGTAGAGGTGGTGTCATAAAGATTATCCAATAGTGAGAAGTTGACCTTCGGTACCCGATACGCCACTATCACCTGAAGAGTGTTTAGGGCGGCGCTAACCGAATAATAAAACAAACCGGTTCAGTTTCTTTAATATGATCCTACCACTCAAATTACTTTTTTTTTAAGCGTATGGATTTTAGTGCCAGGAGTGTCCGAGGACATGTTGGGCTCGCCAGTTTTGTAGCTGCTTCGAGACGGACACCCAATGGGTGAGCTACAAGTACCGCTGGGGAGGGAAGTTGGAATGGAAGGACGAGGAATTGGAAGGTAGCGGCTGTGGCCTATAGTGAGGGACCAACCCCGGCATTTGCCTGGAAGGAAGATGGGAAACCACAGAAGACCATCTTCAAAGTTGCCGGTGGGGTGATTCGAAGCTCCTTGCCTCCCGGATGTGAGCAACTGCCAGCAGTCATGCCGTAACGACCACGGCTAACTCACCCGGTACTCAAACTACTGAATCAATGTAATGGAAATGTACCAACATTTACCTTCATAAGAAAAAACTGTTAGGTTTCTGAAAAGACATTACTATTCATTGATACCAACATTGCAATTAATGATAATTTGAAAACAAAATATTGTTACGGCTGCGAGGTTACTTCATTCCCTTGCGCGTGACTCACAGCCGCCCGGGGCTACCCCTGGCCGGTCACTTGCGCAGCGGGAACAAAGAGACCGTCCAGAATGTTCGTGACCTAACTAGTGATGGAATTCTCGAGAAGCTGTTAAACCTGGTCCGCTCCAGAAACATCCATTGAGTCACCAGCCCCGCTATATAAGCGACCTGGCCAGCGAGGGGAGTGAGTTTTTGAGGACTGTGTTTTTGAGCGAGTGTGTTCCACTGTGCGACAGAGGTTATTGCAGTGAAGTGCCTTGTGGATTGCGAAACCCAGTGAACTGTTTTCCTAGCTTGCAGACGGCGAGATAGTGTGTACTCAAGAACAAGTGAGTGTCAGACTGTGGTTTGTTGACAAGAGGAAGGGTACAGTTATCTCTAGCCAGCACACGGGTCCACATCATTAGTGAGAGATTAACTTCCGTGAGTGAGTGAAAGGAAGTGAGTGTACTCCATAAGGGAGCGAACTTGACTAAGACTGCTAGTTGGTTTCGGAGTGTTTATTGTGTGGTGTACTGTAACTTGCTAGACCTGCAATAAAACATATTTCTTTAAAGGACCAAACTGTGTTGTGCTTTTAACCACTGTAATCCAATAACGAACGTGCACCTAGGGCTAACACGTAACAATATTAAGCAAATGGTACATTGAAGTTAAAGGGTTGAAACTTAATACAATTGAAGAAGATTTCATCTCAAATTATAAAAGGCACCTTGTCAAGCACTAGAAACTAGTTTAATAATCAAAATAACACGTTGTTGTTGTTGTTTGAGTCTTCAGTCTTTTGACTGGTTTATTGCAGCTCTCCATGCCTCCCTGACCTGAGCTAATCGTTTCATCTCTACATAGCTACCACACACTATATCCGAGACAATCTGTTTAACATATTTAATAAATGTAAAACAAAAATACTGGAATGCAGCCGAAATAAATCAGAAACCTCTATGGACATCAAACTGGCAGGTGAACAGCTAAAGGAAGTAGGTGACTTCTGTTACTCAGGAAGCAAAATAACCAGTGATGGACGAAGCAAAGAGGATATAAAAAGTAGGTTGGCTCAGGCAAGGAAAGCATTTCTACAAAAAAGGAATCTGTTGATATTGAATATAGATTTAGGTATTAGGAAGTCATTTTTGAAGGCCTTTGTCTGGAGCGTGGCGCTCTATGGAAGTGAAACTTGGACTATAGGTGCAGCAGAAAAGAGGATAATTGAAGCATTTGAAATGTGGTGTTACAGGAGAATGATGAAGATCAGATGGTTAGATAGGGTTACAAACGAAGAGTTATTAAGACGAGTGGGAGAGGAGAGATGTTTCTGGCGACTGCTAATGAAGAGAAGAGATAGTATGTGTCCTACCAACCTATCTCTTCTCTTCATTAGCAGTCGACAGAAACATCTCTCCCACTAGTCTTAATACCTCTTCGTTTGTAACCCTATCTACCCATCTGATCTTCATCATTCTCCTGTAACACCACATTTCAAACGCTTCCATTCTCCTCTTTTCTGCTGCTCCAACAGTCCAAGTTTCACTTCCATAGAGCGCGACGCTCCAGACAAAGGCCTTAAAAATGACTAACACGTACATATTTCGTTATATTAATGATAACTTCGTCAGCGTGAAAGAAATCTTAGAAACTATCTTAACAAAAGCCAAAAAGAAATTGGATATCCTTGAACAAACTCATTAATTTAAATATATTGAAGTGACTGGTATCTGAGGTGGATGTGGTGCAATGTTATCGTGTCATTTACGATTGGAATATCAATGTCCCAGTATTTCACACATCCTATTAGTACATTATGCAACGAGCGTATAATGGCAATAATTAAGACACGAGTATGTTTATAAAACGAGCGTATGCGAGTTTTATAATTTCTATACGAGTGTCTTAATTACAATTATAGGCGAGTTGCATTATTATCATCATGTTTTTCAGTCAAGCGACTGGTCTGCCCCTACAATGAGTCTTCTCCACGTTTATGTTCGACGATAATTATTATAACTAATTTATGTTCGAACATAAATATTTGTAAATATCTGTCGAGATTTCACCAGTTTTCTGTACTGAACAGAGCGCATGGGACGCAGATAATGTCTTGTATTTGACCATGGCCTCCTCGATTGCCCTACTATGACACTAAGCCAGACAGAGAAATTTAAATGAGGAGACCTTGGAACTCAGCGCAGGTCTATGGTATCCTTATCTAATTGGTCAAACAACTGTTTCTTGAGCTCTAATTGGTGGGAGAAACTGTTTCATAATGAAACAGTGTTATAATGAGCCTCATTATAGTACAGTTTCGTGACATATAATAGGCAGGGTCGAGCATAATAGTACATTATGCAACGAACCTATAATGGCAATAATTAAGACACGAGTATGTTTATAAAACGAGCGTAAGCGAGTTTTATAATTTCCATACGAGTGTCTTAATTACCATTATAGGCGAGTTGCATACGACGGTTTATGTTCGACGATAACTTTATTGTATGTTTTAACATAAATATTCTTAAATATATGTGGGATTCAGTTAGTGAACAGGGCGTGCTGGCTTTGCTGACTGAACAGAGCGCATGCGTGGGTCAAGGCACTCCAGACGCAGAGACCATTTACTTTGCTTGTTAACACAGAACACCTATTGTTTACAGCGAATTTTGAGCGCAAGCGCGAAGGTATCCTTTCCTAATTGGTCATACTACTGTTTCTTGAGCTCTGATTGGTGGGAGAAACTGTTTCATAATGAAAAATAGTGTTATAATGAGGCTCATTATAGTACAGTTTTCTGACATATAATAATCAGGGTCGAACATAAAATTATTTATAAATTCTGTTTAGTGACCATTCATATATTTAAATTAATGCATTTTTATAAGGATATCCGTTTTCTTTTTGGTTTTTGTTAAGATAGTTTCTAAGATATTTTTCTCACTGACGAAGTTATCATTGTTATAACGAAACATGTACGTGTTAATTTAATTATTAAACTACCTTCTAATGTTTGACAAGGCTGCTTTATAATTTGAGATTAATATCAGTCAACACGGGTAATATACTGTATAATACCATCTTCATAATGGTTAATGTCCATACCTTTTATCAAGATTTCATGGCTTGCAATCAGTAGGTTAGTAAGGAGAATTCTGTCCCACCCATTTTATTTGTACCCGACTGTACATGCTCAGCCGTGTTAAATAATTAATATCTGGCGAACCCATGGTCGGATTTTAACAAATGACGTGTCGTAGGACTCGGAGTG
This sequence comes from Meconema thalassinum, assembly GCA_946902985.2. Taxonomy (NCBI): domain Eukaryota; kingdom Metazoa; phylum Arthropoda; class Insecta; order Orthoptera; family Tettigoniidae; genus Meconema; species Meconema thalassinum. Next base: position 117,562,844 of record OX336388.2, read on the forward strand.
ACGTCCTCTTTCCTATGGACCACTCGTTATATTAAAAGAAAATGAAAATTTTTGTTTTTCAAAGTAGGCGATAATTTTGAAACCAAACATTTTTTATAATAAAACTTTTTATTTTTCATATTTTTTTGAAAACAGCCCAAATTTGAAATGTTTATATTTTGGAATCGAGGAATTGGCACAAAAAAGTTTGTTTGACATAATGAATGGTTTTCACCCCCTCTAGCCACAAACCAAGTTTCAGGTCTCTAGGACAAAAAATGTATAGTAGAAGGGGGAGGTCAGCGGTTCTGCTTCCATTAGGAAGTTGTGAGCCCCTGGCGGCCTTGTGAAGGAAGGAATAATAACGTTGGGGAAGCAATAGTCGTGCAGAGACCTGCGTGGAAAAGTTTGGATGGTATTTTTTCCGCTCTATCTCATGGTGAGGTTATTTTTTTTTATGGGTGGATTATTGGAAACGTGATTTTGGGGGTAAACTTGAGTTTTTGACATTTTTCTGATATCTCTGGAACCCATGGAGCTAGAACGATATGCTTTGATTCATTGTTTTCGTTGCGCTGCCCTATTGCCAGGAATGTCTGTGTCGAATACTATGGAAAACTAATTTTTGGGGTAAAACCGTGATTTTAGACTTGTTGTTATATCTCGCGAACCAATCATGCCAGAGGCGTGTATAAAGTGTACGAGGGGCTGGGTAACAGACACTTGTGGATGTCATAGCGCCTAGCGTGTCATTACTCTTTTGAACATTGCAGTGCAAACATAGGCTGTGGAATAAACAGTGTAAAAGTGATTGGATTTGTGTGCTTAAACCAATCAGTGATCATATTGGATACATTATATATTTAGAGGTAAGTGTAACATTAACATGGTTTAGATTTTTTTAATGCTAATGCATGTTTAAAATAGTATTGGTATACAATTTTATTGATGAATTGTTTAATTTTGTTTGTTTTAGGTAATCTGCATACCTGTTGTGGCCAAAGACGGAGACAGAGAGAGATTCAAACCATTCCACTGAAGCCTACGAGAGAAGACAAAAAGCAAGGCTTTTTTTTTTACAAAACTGAGGTAAGATTTTGTGATATAACCTGTTTGATTGCCTTTTTAGGCTGTACAAAGGTGCTAGTTGGAATTGATATATTTATGGTGGTTTATTTTATTTCTTTTCTCAGAGTGCTGCTAAAACGCTTGACCACTGCTGTTTGTTTGGGAGCCATTGTTGGGGAGTCTACCCCTGAAAAATCTCAGGTGAAATTGTCTTTTTATAAAAATAATGTATTTTGCCGTTGCCGATAGCTTAACTTGGGAACCCCTTGAACCTTGTTTTAAGTTCCGTGTTTGCTCTGGCCACGAGTTCAATGTTGGGGAAAGTTTAATCCCGAAAACTTTGTCGTATCTTGTTTTGACATTTTAAGAGATCACATTTGTACAGCGCAAGGGTTGCATACGGCTTTAAAGATCAATACACAACTCATGAGCGATTTCATATATAAAAACAAGGACGGTGAGCATAAAAACCATTTTATATTGGCAATAAAATGCGAGAGCTTTTGATAGCCTATAATCTGAACGAGTGTTATCAATCCAATGTGATCAATGCCTTGCTAACAAAATTTGATAAACTGCAACAAGGACCAACTGGCCTTGCCTTAAACAAAATTCATCACCTATAAATCAACATTTGTCAATTGAACCCGTTCAATGCTGGGTCTAGCTTTATTGACACACCTCCCGCAATAGCTTCGAAAAAGGCAGTGGTGAATATTGAGAACCATGACAATGATTAATATCTGTGGTATGTGGCTGCATATTTACAGCCAGCACAAGACCGTCATGGTCCTCGACCAGGAAAGTACAATATAATATGATGATGATAATTGTTGTTTTAAGGGGCCTAACATCGAGGTTATCGGCCCCTAGGAAAGTACAAGGCCAAGTTTCATGAATTAAAACAAAATTTAAATTTAAATATAGTATCGTTCCCTATGGACTTAACCGAGATCCATAGGTTTGAACAAGATAACCAGAACTTTTCGTTCATGGTATATGGCCTTGATGGTGATGAGATTGTGGGTCCTCTTTATGCCACAAAAGAACCGAAACGACACCACATTCATCTTTTATATCTATCTGTAGGTGAGGTAAATCACTATTGCCTAATTAAAAGCCTAAGTAGATTGCTAAGCAGTCAAGTGTCTAAACAACATAATAAAAAGCATATTTGTGATCGATGTATCCAATATTTTGGAAACCCTACGCTTTTGGAACGACATAGGGTAGATTGTGTATCTCAGGAAGCGGTGAGACTAATATTGCCACAAGGGGCCAAAGCTATGTTGAAATTTAAGAACCTTCACAAGCGTGATACTGTCTCCTATGTGGTGTATGCAGATTTTGAAGCTCTCACCACATCCATGGCGGAATGTGAACCCAATCCCACCTTCAGCTCAACCACACCCATTCGAAAACACCAGCCCTTTGTCATAGGATTTAACGTGGTGTGTGCCTATGACCCCACAAAATCCTATTACGAATCCCGTCGGGGACCAGATTGTGCTAAATGGTTTTTGGATCAACTTGTTAAGTTGGCTGATAATGTTCAAGAGTTACTGGACCCCCCAGTACCCTTGAGCCTAACTCCCGAACAGCAGCAGCAGTATGAGCATATCACCACATGCCATATTTGCGAAAAGCCTATTTTACGCGGAGAGAAAAAGTCAGACCACTCACACTTTACGGGAGAGTTTCGAGGAGCCGCACACAGTGAATGCAATTTAAAGTATCGAGCTCCTCGATTTATCAGTGTATCTTTTCATAATCCGGCAAATTATGACATTCAATTTTTGATTCGTGAATTGGGTCATGTCAACAAGGGCTTATCTTCAATTATCGCCCTAAACCATGAGCGTTTTACAGCCTTGACATGGTGGTTGGGCAACTTTTGCATTAGAATTTTTGGATTCCTTCAAGTTTATGGCATCCTCGCTAGATAGTTTGGTCAACGGCTTGGATGAGAAGGAACTAAAATACACCAGAATGAATTTTCAAGATCCTTAGCAATTTAAATTGTGCATTCGGAAAGGTATTTTTCCATACGATTTCTGCAACAACTGGGACGTGTTAAACCAAAAAACTCTTCCACCACAAGAGAAATTTTACTCGAAACTAACACGCTGTACAGTTTCCGATCAAGACAATGCACATGCATGGCAAGTTTGGCGAGCGTTTTCTATCAAGACGCTAGGTGAATATGCTATACATTACCTAAAACTCGATGAATTGCTGCTCACAGATGTGTTTGAAAAATTCCGTGAGTTGTGTCAACACATTTATGGCCTTGACCCGGCTCACTATTATACGAGTCCTGGGCTCTCGTTTGATGCAGCTTTGAAATACACTGAAGTGGTATTGAATTTACTCACGGATGTAGACAGGGTCTTATTCTTTGAAAAGGGCATTCGTGCCGCTTAACCAGCGGCATGCCAAAGCGAACAATTCCTACATGCCCTCTTATTCACATGGCAAACCAGAATTGTACTTAATGTACTATGATGTGAATAATTTGTATGGGTATGCCATGGGCCAGTCTTTACCCTATGGGGATTTTGCTTGGCTGACAGAGAGACAAGTGTCAGAATTTGATGTGAACATGGCCAGCCAAGAAACAGGGCGTGAATATGTGTTAGAAGTGGATATTGAATATCCCTCATCCTTGTATGATGAACATGCCGATTTTCCATTCTGCCTAGAGCAAATGGTTCCCCCTGACAGTAAAGTGAAAATTGAAAAACTCATGAGTACACTTTACAACAAAAATCGGTATGTGCTACATATCCAAATGTTGGTGCATTGCCTAGCCCAAGGCTTAGTGTTGAAGAAAATCCACAGAGGTATTTCCTTTACACAAAAGCATGGCTCAAGCCATACATGCAACTCAACACAGAGCACCGACAAAAGGCAACACAGCAGTTTGAAATTATTATTTTTAAATTAATGAACAACTGCATCTATGGAAAGTCCATGTAGAGTATCCCAAATACCGTGATATTAAATTGGTTAATGTCTGGGAGGGGCGGTAGAGTGCCCGGTGGTACGTTGCCAAGCCAAATTTCAAATCGATAAATATCGATGAGGATTTGGCCACCATTGAATTGAATAAGACCAGTGTGACCATGTATAAGCCCATTTACTTGGGCCAAGTCATTTTAGACTTTTCCAAATCACTCATGTATCGATTCCACTACGAGTTTGCCAAACATTATTTTAAGGACGTATCTCTTTTGTATATGGATACGTACTCATTCATTTACCTCATTCGCCACTGCAACCCCTATGACGTCATAAGGCAACATAGTGACTGCTTCGACACCTCTTCGTATAGCGCTCACAACGTGTTTCAGCTGCCTATCAAAAACAAGAAGGAAATTGGCGTTTTAAAAGATGAATGCGGTGATTCCATCATGACAGAATTCGTAGGGTTGGCTTCCAAAATGTATGGTTATCGCACACTAGACTGTAAGGAAGCCAAAAGATCAAAAGGTGTAGGTAGGGCAGTGGTAAAATCGCTACGTGTAGACGACTACCTAGCGGTTTTACAAACTGGCAAAGCTATGCCACATAAACAGTGCAGGATACAATCCAGCAACCATATTTTGTATCTTGTAGAGCAGAGAAAACGCACCCTTGCCTCCATGGATCACAAACGTGTATGGACTGATGGCCAACTCACCAGCCTACCATGGGGTTATAACCACAAGGAGGAGGAGGTGTGATTTTTCTGTTTCATGGTTTAGGGACATGGCTTTTTTTTGTAACTAGTAGATTTAAAATTTTGTATTTTGTAAATATTACTTTTTGTCATTGTAAATAGTGGATTTTGTAAATGGTATTTTTTTGTATTAGTGGAAAACTACTTAGACCTTTTGCTGTTTAAAAGCCCAGTGCAACCCTAGTTTTTGTCAATTTTTATTTCATAGGGTTGGGAATTTTAAAATGGGTAATGGTAAATAGTTTCATTTTTAAAAGCTGTACAAAGGTGCTATTTGTTTGTTGTAAATATTAAATGAGTAATATATTTATTTTACATACTTGAATGACTAGTATTTTAATTTTTTGTAATGGTAAAATCTTAAATTTATAACAAAAAAGTTCTTTTGGCATGAGTGTGCATGCCAAGAATGTGTTTTGGGAATACATAGAGTGGTTGTGTTTGTTCCCAAAGACAGACATGGTTGTGTGAATGTATGAGTAGAAAGAAAATAGCTGCTGTGTATGTGTGGATGGCATTGATGGTTTGACCAGAGCAAACACGGTGAGGTAGGGTGGGTAAATGGTAAATGGTAATTAGTTATTTTGTATATTTAATAGTTTTGTTTGTTTTAAAAGCAGCGGTAAATAGGCATTATTTTTGTAAAACAGTCTTACCTGCTCTCGTACTAGTAGGCCTCTACGTTTCTGCAAACACGAAAACAGACTGCACCGTCGCGTTGCCATGGTCAAGCACTAGCATCAACATCATTGACAAAAACATAAAATGAACTTGCGACATACACCAAATAAGCATGTGCAAACAATAAAATGGAAAATCCATGTTTCACTATCATGAAATTTGAAAACGTTAAACTGTTATTGTTTTTAAGTGTAAAAGTGTAAAAGTGTAATAGTGGAAATGGCAATGTGTGAAATATCAAAATTCAAAAAAAAACTTCAAACTTACATTGTCTAAAAACTGCAAAGAACAAAATGGAAAATCCATGTTTCCATATCATCAAAACACAAACTCTTTAAACTGACATTTTTTAAAGTGGAAATTGGAAATGGTGAATTGTCCATCTATGAAATGTCAAAATAAAATAGCAGGCAATCAACATCATCATTTAAAAATAAAATAAAATATCGTGCACAGGTACACCTTGTTTTTATTTCATAGCCATAGGGAATTTACAACAAAAAAATAGAATACAAACAAATCCCAATTCCTCAATCCTCAATTTCTCAATGCTTATGTCCATGCATTATTAACTTTCCTTTCATAGCACTCATCACAATCAGGGCTGCCAACCTCTCTCCCATTGAAGCGTCACAGGATGTCAAACGTTGTTTAAATTTTTTGAACAACATTTTATCTGCCACATGTCTTAAACCAGGATGACTATGGCGATAAGAAAGGTCATGTTCTTTGCATGCTTGATCCAAAAGATTAATGGGTACATCACCACGCTGCAAACGTTTTTCAAGATGAGTTCCAGGGCCACAAAAATCGTAATCAAGTAGATGGATTTCGAAAGGTAAGTATTGAATCACTTTATCAATGGCGCCATTGCCAGTACAGGTCTGGCATATCCTTTTCCATCGATGGTGAAAAGGTTTGATCTTCCTCCTCCTCTGTGGACGATGTTTGTTGTTGTTTTTTCTCGCCATGACACCCGTGAAATGATTCAACAAAGTCTTTACACTTACTTTTATGACCGTGATACAGTTTGACCAGCTGGCAAGTAGCGCACTGTCGCATAGAGGGTATTTTTGCCATGGCCACTTGCTTATGGTGATCGTCATCCGTACATGGTTGCAATTTACTCAACACAGGGTCTTGAGTCCTTGATTCTCGTACAAGTTGCCAGATTTCTTTCACAGCGTTGGCGGCCATATTATAAATGAACGACTTGGGGAGCGCCAATAATTCCTCTTTGGTGAAACTGTCTAGTTTATTTTTGCACACAAAGAACTTTCCGATCGCTTTGTCCGTAGCATCCCCTTTCTCCATGGTATCACGTGCTGTAGATGTTTGCACGTCGCTTGTAGAAATCTCACTGGTGTCATTCACAGGTAAATCTTGAGTTTTAATTTTATTTAACAACTCCCAGCAGGCATTGGTGGTTAACCAATGAAAGAGATACCACACCTGGGCTAGGGCTCTATGGGTTATGTTGCCACAGGGACAGCGGTCCATGAGTGGTTGCAATGAGGGACAGCCCAAGTAAGGAGCCAAAAATGGTTGCAACCATTCTCGTTTTTCATTACCTCTCACAAATACGACATTGGCAGAGGACAAGTGCGCTTTCATGACCATGTCCAAACATTTATACGAAATGGTTCCTTGATTCCAATCTAGTTGCCTATGATTTTCAATCCACTGGGTTTGTTTACGGTCTTTTTCACACAACTAATCAAAAACATAGGGCGGTTTAAATACCAAATGCGTAACTTATGATATCCAAAAGGTGGAACATTCGATGACGGCCACTTGTTTAAATATAAATTTGTCAGTTTAAACAATCCACAATCAGTGTGCGCAACATGTTGACGCTTGCCTGGACCAAGTTCAACTGAGACTGACAATCAATGACTAAGGTGTGCCCATGGTATTGACTTACAAGCCATGCTAGTTTAAAAAGATGAGGTTAGGGTATGGCAGGGGACATGAAAAATAATAATAATAACCACAATCACGTATTTATTTTATTGTCATAACACGTCTTACATGCCTTTATCATTTTGGGATAGGGACGGTACCAATTCATACAACATTACACTCTTTAGTGTTTATAACGTCCATGACACCAATGATGTCCCAATGTCTCTAAACTGTGTGTTTTCGATGGTGAGCTGCTGACGGAAGCACCATTGACACCTTACAGTCCGCACGTATCGTAACTTACTTTTTCATCACTCAGAGGCACAAGTGAGGGGTAGCTTGAATGGCAGGGTATATTCCCCACCTCCATTCTACACAGGTAGGGGCAGGCATGGGTTCATCACTCTCTTCCCATTGGTCTATGGTGATGGCACAAAAGGCACATTTCACTTCATCTCTTGTTTTTAAATAATAGAAGCCAGCGGCCGCTAAGGCTTGGGGGATTATGAAAGGCACCGGCCAAGTTGCAAAAGTCTTGAAACGTTGTTCCTCACAGTTTAAATTCATGGATGTGACGTCTCTTGAGGCTTTAAAGCAAGACATGACTGAACGGCTTGACGTGGGTTGTCCTGTTATTTATACACTCGTCACTTGGTTGGACAGTGGATAATAGTTGACTTGTTTGTATTGAATAATCAAAGAGTAGGCCGAGGTATTGGCTGGTACATTGTCATGCGTTTCAAAATCTTGTCGGGTGTTAATATTGTATGGCTTGACAGACTCTTCCAAGCAAGAACAGTCAAAGACAATCAGTGGCGCCCTTGCCTTAAACGCTTGGGGTTACAGCATGGGGCAGAATTCTTTTTGATAATACGACCATCTAAATGTAGAAAACAAGTCGTACAGGGGGCCAAACTTATTTTTTGAAAAATCCAAATCCAGTCCTTCATGGGGAAACACAGCTCCGTTGAGGAAAAGACGTGCATTTCTCAATTGCAGGTGATCAAATTGCGTGACATATTTGGTTTTTTGATACTTGCGATTCGTTTGAAAACTCACAATCATTTAGAGAGGTCTCTCTGTATAGCGAGCTGTTTTTACAGACCAACTGTGTGTGTTGGTGGTGGGCAATAGCGCGTACTCATGGAGTGCCCAGCTTCTAAATTCCATGGGTAGAGGCATATCTCTTACCACAATCTTGAGCATATCCAGTTGTTTGCTATCGGTGAGGGTCAAACGGGGCACTTTTCATAGCATGCGTTGTAGTTGAATTTTTGAATCCATGGGCGCATTTTCGGCTCCCTTGAGTGCATTATTATCACTCCTGTCTCTCACCAGATAAAGCACTTGCCTTGCGTTGACCACAATGTGCTGGTGATTTTCGTCAAAGCCTAAAATCAGTTTAAGGGGTAAAATTCCAGTAAAGGTACCATCGGTGTGTACCATCCAGTCATTGGTTGAGTCAGGGCACCAACCCGCTATGCAAAGTTTAAGAGGGGTATAGTTTCATGACACTTGAAATACCCACATTTCGAGTGCTATCCACCACAATATCGTTAATCACGTAGCGCACCTCAGAAAACAGAAATGCAACAGCATGGTTGGCTAACTTGGATGTGGTGGGTGTAGAGCCATCGGCTCTGGGAAGCCGGCCTTCAATCTGAATGACACTTTCATGCAGTAGGGTGTAAATATCTTGGTTGTGGATAACACATTGAATTTCATCGTTGTTATTGAGTCCAGGTGTTCAAGCTTGATAGGACTGGGGATTAATTCTTACCACCCCTTGTTGCTCCTCGATGTGGTTCACTACCTCTAGGATAGAATTCATTATGGGGGTTGACGTGGTAACCCAAATGCTCTAAAATCTGCTTGTCCTTAGATGTTAACGTGTATTCACGTGGCAAGCAACTAACACCATTCCTAGGTGGTGCTGTTGCTTTATACAACAACTTCATAGTGGCTTTAGAACCAACTTGTAAGTCACTGATGTGGTAGAATCTAGTTGAATGAGTTGTTGATCTCTATTGATCAGTCTCAATGTTATATTACTAATACCATCAACAGCCACAGAATGAAAAAGCACCACTGAAGGGTTCCACGAATAATATACCCATTGGGCGATGTCACAATAAAGTCATATAGCGAATGCGATTGTTCTTGATTGGTGTACACTTGGCTAATAATATAACACGTCCCCGACACGTGATGGTCCTCAATCAATTTCACTTCATCGTCTGATTCATGGTTTTGTTGGGCTCCAACACGCGTGGTTTAAATCCTAGTAAAGGACCAATGGAATCGGGTGTGTTTTAAAGTCAATCTTAAACGTAGAGAAAATACTGCAGCGATGAGTGTTGGTGTTTCCTTATAAGTTCAAACTTGTGCGTTCCATCGAGAAATGACTTTGAACCATATTCATTGATCAACATCACATAAATGTGTTCATAAATATCATCTATCGTATATCCACCAGGGTTCAGGGTGAGTACAGAATCATCATAGTAAAACTTGTTGTTCAAATCTTCACGTAGGCCTATGTTGTATATTCTATTGTACGTTTCAAGAGAAACAAGTCTCAAACCATACGGTCTTTCACTCAATTCGAAATGTGCGTAAAAGTCTAGGCTGACTACAGGTCCACGTCCATGCAGTGTAAACGTTTTACTTTCCACCGACATACTGTTGACGGTTTTGCTTATGCTGCGTGTTATGTTAAAAAAAATAAACACAAACGTCCACACTGTTGGCTGTTAAACGTTTGTTCACGTTTCACATTATAATATATCTTGGTCCTGTTTCCAAAATAGGTCACTAGTTCCATGGGCGGAGGCAGATTCTCAAAACTGTCAAAGTACCATACTGTGGATCCCTCTTTCACATAGGCTACATAATGCGTTCCTGGTCCTCGGTCATCATCCAAATTTAGAACAGCACATTCCTGTTTCCAGGGTTGTGGGGGGTAATTGGTTCCGCATAAACACACCTCGAAAATGAGAAAGCTTTAGTTGTTTAGCATAGCTTTTCACTTGTTGATGAGTCAGGGCATGTCTTGCTATGGCTGCGGTTAATTTATTTTTATTTTTTATTTCGTAATGGTGAAATCCCAAATCCTTGTTGATAAAAGCTGGCTTTAAATTGGCGTATTTAGCCCCCATAGCAATCGCTTCCATCGTTTCATGGTGTCACTGACATTCTTTCAATTGTTGCTTGCCCTGCTGTTCAGCTTTAATGGTTCTCGCCACCGCAATGCCACCGCCCAAAAGTGAAACCAGAGCAGCCAAACCAGCAAAAAGCAGGTAAAAATCCCGCTCGTTTTGAACCCTGTCTCTGACGTTTTGGAATAACACGTCTCTGTGCTGCTCGAAGGACTTTCCTTATCGTCAACACATTATTTTTATTTTTTCATTCGCAAGGGCTTGTCCACTAATGCCTTAAGCCCATGCTTTGACAATGACAGGGTCTTCTTTTTTGTCTTTTTTACCACATATCTTTGTTTCACCATGATGACGAACAACCTTTCACAAGAAATTTTAAGTGACAACTAACGTGAGGTTGTTATTTCATGTCTGTATATTCAAGTTCCGCATAAAGTGGGAAATCGTTTATGGATTTTCCCGCTTGCTTTTCATCCCATGTAAGTATGAGATGGAAGGATAATTCATCACCTACATTGACCATTTGATGGTTATGGACCAACATCCAATGACTGTTTATCTCTACATGTAAATGGTTTTCATCGGGCATGGGTTGTTTTATGTGAATGGTTCCATCATAGTGCAATCGATAGTGTCTTAAACCTGAAGCAAACACATACGTCAGGTGCTGGTCATGGACTAGTGGTAAATGGTTTCTGTCATTCACATGTTTTTCATTTGTCAGGTACACTAAAAGTACGGATGTTATAAATTTATAAAGCCTTTTCATTTCAGAGGTCACGTAACGTTTGGTTCAGACATCGTCCTCGTCTTGTGGGTCTTCCACGTGAATAATGTGGCGATGATTAGCGGTATAACCATTCACCGTAAGCTGAGGAACTTTGAAATAAATCTCGTGCTCCTTGTTATACACATAATTTTTTGTAGTGACACCTGTGGACACTTGAGGATGTTTCACATGGGTTAACCGCTTTCCCTTAAAGTCATAATCTCCCTGTTTAGTGCGTGGCACCACAGACCTATCCACATAGTGTTTATTAGCAGGATCTGTTTCTTGTTTAGGATCATGTTTGGGGATGGACCTAGCGTTGGCCATCAACGCAAGTCCAGAGACATCCATCGCCAACCTGTAGTAGGGGTCTATTGTTTCTATCACAAGGCTCCGTTCCATGTATATAGACGGCCTGCTAGCCTCTCTAAGCCTTAGTTGATATGAAGATTATTAAGCAGCAAGAGTCAATCCCCGTGGGGGAATGGTTTCCCATCTCTATCCCACATCACGTGAACAACGCCATGGTTCACTCTTTCCGTCTTCCATTCGCTGCATCATTGTGGGGCCTTCCGGGTGTGGAAAGACTAATCTTTTGCTGACGCTTTTCACAGCACCCAATGGTCTGCGTTTACAAAATATTTATATTTTCCCCAAATCTCTCTACCAACCGCTCTACGTGTTTCTGGATCAAGTCATGTCTGGATTACAAAGCGAGAATATGGGTTATTTCACACTTTCTATGCAAAAAAATGTTATTGCCCCGGATAAGGCAGGATGTATCCACTGAACGACAAGGTATCATTCAAAGCTATTTCAGCATGGGTCGTTACAAACATATCGATTGCTTCTATCTTGGACAAAAGTATTCTAAAATGTCCAAACAACTCATTCGTGACAATGCTAATGTCATTGTTTTATTTCGCCAGGATGAGAGGAATAGTCGCCTCATTTATAATGGACATGTGAATCCTGATATGACCTTTTAAATGTTTACTGAATTGTGTGCCAAGTACTGGAACACTCAACGCCATGCCCGTTTAGTGATTGACAAACAAAGTGAACTGAACCAAGGACGGTATCGCTTAGGGTTTGATCATTTTATTACTATTTAAGGCACTGTCTCATTCCCTCTCAAGTCATTTGTCAAGACACCATGTCGTTAGCAGAGAGTCAATTGAAAAAGCATATTATTAAAGCAAAAATACTATTCGCCAAAAATTTCGTCAATTGAAACGATCACGTGCGGATAATGCTTTGTTTATTCAACAACATTTAGCACCTCTGCTAAAAGCCATGTTTAAACCCACTTTCATGCCATGTGAAACGCTACCCACTGTTTCACAAGCCACGCAGACGTTACACGAGGACCCTGTGGAAGAGGAAAAGGAAGAAGAACAGGAAGATTTGACTAGTGTTAGTGATGTTGAGGATGAGGATGATAATGATCAAGTGTTTACGCCTCGATAAGATCCTGTCCCCTTGCCGTATTTTTTTTTTTTTTTTTAAGAAAAAAGAAATCATTGGCCATGATCGAAACACCTTGCCCTTCCAGATCGTCTCCGGTTTCACAACTCTTGGCCACCCCTCAACATAAAGCTCAACTCAAAAACTTAATAAAATATTATGGACCAACACCGGAACCCTATTTCACCAATCTATTAATTGGAAACACAGATTCAACGTATGGTGTTCGCTATGAGAATGATAGTTTTAAAATTGGTGATTCATCGATTAAATTCGCTCGTACTAGTGCTGTCATTAAAAAAAACTATAAATTAACACCAGAACTGTTAAAGCCGCTATTCTCTCGTACACCATCTTCCCATGATTCTACGCAACAGGACCTTGGCAAATATAAATCCATTTTATTGGACACCCATGACCACAAAAGACAGTATAATCCCACTCAACAAGTGAATGCCAATATCTCTCAAAAATATAAATCCATTATTGCAAAAATGTTTCCAACCATTCAAAGTGCTCGCCGTAAAGTGTCTGCTTCGGGAGTGACATTTAAACCTTTAAAACCCCTTGTGGATGTTGCCTACTGGCACAATCCCAATAAGCTCGTCCAGCGGCTACATTTGTTGCATGCTTCAGGTCAAGCCGGCCATACCGGTCACGATTGGGAAATTCAAGAAATTGAACAAGAACTTCGAAATGCCAAAATTATTGTTTAAGCCCTCGCCCATCAAAATGGGCATTGCTCATGAGTTGCATCGCCCAGCTAGGCGTCAATAGCAGCGACTCAAGGTAATTTCACGGGGTGTGGATGAACTTTGGCAAGCCGATTTTTTGAAAATGATACCCTATGCTAGTGTTAACAATGGTGTACGCTATAAGTCGATAGTCATTGATGTGTATTCTAAAATGGCCTTTGTTCAACCTGTGCGTCGCAAGTCTGGCTCACTAATCACCAAGGCCTTTCAACATAATATTCAACAATCCAAACGTCAACCCCAGTTGTTACAAAACGACCAGGGAAAATAATTTTTCAACAAGGATTTCTCCAGTTTTCTCAAATCTTTGGATATTCACCATTACACCACGTACAGCAATATCAAAGCCAGTGTGGTCGAGCGGTTTAACCGAATATTGAAAACCCATATTTGGAAAGCGTTTACCGCTCAGGGCTCTTATCGCTGGTTGGACATGTTACCTGAGCTAGTGTCACGTTACAATGACACCAAGCACAGATTCCGCGATTAGATAAACTGTTTAACCCATAAAAACAGTGGACCCCAAACGTCACCGATTCAAAATTGGGGATTTTGTTCGTATGAGCAAATTTAAGTCTGCCTTCCATAAGGGCTACACATCGAATTGGGGGACCGAACTATTTCGAATTCGTCAAGTCTACTTGGACAGTCCAGTCACCTATTTACTCGAGGACCTCAACCATCAACCCATAAAATGCAGTTTCTATCTCCATGAACTTCAAAAGGCAGCGTTTACAAAACATTACCTTGTGGAAAAAGTGTTGAAACAAAACTGTATGTGAAATGGATAGGATTTAACTCAGCCTTTAATTCTTGGATAAATAAATTACACGTTGTTTGAACCTGTGCGTCTTTTATTTATTTATTTATTCAATCATGTTGTACTAGAGCCATGTGTACGGCGCTCAGGGCTTCATGAATGACCACACATGGTATCAGCATCTCAACTTTCTTTCACTCTCCACCTGTGTTCTCTCTCTTACCCCGCCCCTACCCTCCACTCCATGTTCACACACAACTCGTTCGTCTATTGGCTGTCAGGGGTTCTCCACTCCTCCCCTCACGTCCCCTCCTCGCCCCTCCCCTCCCCTACCTCCCCTGTCACCGCTCTTGGTAGGCTCTGGGGTGGTCACGTGATTCTATGTTCTCTCTCTGTTCCCCTCTCCCCTGTCCCCTTTCCTCACTGCGGTTCCCGCTGCTCTCTTCGGCTGACTTGTCCGTTACCACTCTTACAGTGTTGCAACCTCCATCCACCCACTTATCGCAAGCCAGCGGTGTTGTCAAGTCACGTCTTGATAAGATTTCGCATTCCGCTAGCCAGCTCGAGTCAGTTCCAAGCTGCCTCGAGCAGATTTCTTTCTTTGCCTTTCTCACTTCCAGCGAGACATAGCCAAGTTCTTGCAGTCAACGATAAAAGCCCGCTTTCATTCGCATAATAGAATTATCAATTTGTCAATTCATTCATTACTAACACGTTAAATATCTCTCTTTTAGGGGTACAAAATCTTGGCACGCTTCACACATATTCAAATATTAGCCTCCATCCAATCGTCAGGGGAAATATTGGTAAGCGAACCCTCGCCCTGTCGTACATTGCCCTGCCGAAATAACCATTTGCTCTATTCAGCACGGCCAGCGTGGTCAGCGACAGGCTCGTTGAAACACACGCCCAGCGGTACCGTCTCTCTTTACAACCACTCTTTATTTAAAATTTTTAAAAAAGTTACAAAAATTAAACTTTTTCAACGTTAGGCACTTTGTAATTATTTCAGAAAATAACTATCACATTTGAAAGAGGGCGTCACCGCGAGTCCTTGGACGCCTCGTACACGCCACTGGCATGATTGGTTCGCGAGATATAACAAAAAGTCTAAAATCACAGTTTTACCCAAAAATTAGTATTCCCTAGTATTCAACACAGACATTCCTGGCAATAGGGCAGCGCAACGAAAACAATGAATCAAAGCATATCGTTCTAGCTCCATGGGTTCCAGAGATATCAGCAAAATGTCAAAAACACAAGTTTACCCCAAAATCACGTTTCCAATAATCCACCCATTAAAAAAAATAACCTCACCATGAGATAGAGCGGAAAAAATACCATCCAAACTTTTCCACGCAGGCCTCTGTACGACTATTCCTTCCCCAACATTATTATTCCTTCACAAGTCCGCCAGGGGCTCACAACTTCCTAATGGAAGCAGAACCGCTGACCTCCCCCTTCTACTACACAGTTTTTGTCCAAGTGACCTGAAACTTGTTTTGGCTAGAGGGGGGTAAAAACCATTCATTTACGGTATGTCAAACAAACCTTTTTTGTGTAATTCCTCGTTTCCAAAATATAAACATTTCAAATTTGGACTGTTTTCAAAAAAATACGAAAAATAAAATGTTTTATTATACAAATAAAGAATACAAAAAACCATTCTTTTAAGCCTATATAACACTTTTTAGAATGTTTGGTTCTAAAAATATAGCCTACTTTCAAAATTGAACGTTTTTCATTTTTGCCCTAGGGACTTCAAACTTGGTTTACCGGTAGAGGGGTAAGGACCCTTCATTTATGTCAAACAAACTGTTTTGTAAACTTCCTAGTTTCCAATATATAAAAATTTCAAAATTGGACTGTTTAAAAAAAAACACAAAAAGTAAAAATGTTTTATTATTAAAAATAAATGACATAAAAACCTTTCTTTTAAGCCTGTATAAGGGTTTTTGCAATGTTTGGTTTCAAAATTATCGCCTACCTTGAAAAACAACTTTTTTAACATAACGAGTGGTCCCGAGTCCTACGACACCTCATTTGTTAAAATCCAACCATGGGCTCGCCAGATATTAATTATTTAACATGGCTGAGCATGTACTGTCGGGTACAAATAAGATGGGTGGGGCAAAATTCTCCTTACTAACCTACTGCAATCCAATTTGGAATCATGGTTCTAGTGCTTCACACGTCTTATTTGTAAATTTTCCTTTGATAAGTTTAAAACGTTTTGAAATAATGTTTTTTTTCTCAAGTTACATAAATAATGCAGCCATTAATATATGTCAGATTAATGTAAACTAGCATTACCCGTCGCGGCTTCGCCCGCGAATATTCTAGTTGTAAAGAGTACACTTAGCAAAATATCAATCATGAATGCTATGACTGATTTATCCTTGGTATGAATGATCAGATTTTATTAATTCAGCTACTGGTGCAGTGGTTAGGGGTTTGTCATTCCTTTATAGGTATATCAGAGCGAAGTTAGTTTTCTGGGAATATCACAGACGCTGTTAATTTAAGGGCCTTTAAATGTGGTTTTCGGAGGCCCTTTATAGTCGAGTGAAAAAGACTTTTCGTACCACACTCACACGTGAAAATTGCGTGAAAAAAATCTAGAGTGCCCCATGACCCCCTTAAGCGCATTATACGGTATGTATTGATGAATTTTACAGCTTAATTTGATTCAGTGATAACCTTATAACCTTCTGCAAACTCTCACAGTAATGTAATAATTGGAATTGCATTGCGTCGTACAGAAATAGATGGACCTTTGAGATTCTGTTACCATGGTTACCGTGCTGCATTCTTTCATTATTTCATCGTAAATATACATGTTTTAAGGTATTTATTTAATTGTGAGGGAAGCCTCCGTGGCTTAGGCGGCAGCACGCCGGCCTCTCACCGCTGGGTCCGTGGTTCAAATCCCGGTCACTCTATGTGAGATCTGTGCTGGACAAAACGGAGGCAGACAGGTTTTTCTCCGGGTACTCCGGTTTTCCCTGGCAAAATGTCATTCCAGCAACACTCTCCACTATCATTTCATTTCACCTGTCATTCATTTAATCATTGCCCCAGAGGAGTGCGTCAGGCCTCGGCAGCCGGCACAGTTCATATCCTCGCCGCTAGATGGGGGCTTCATTCATTCCTTTCCTGACCCGGTCGGAGACTGGAAGCAGGCTGTGGATTTTAATTTTTCATTTAATTGTGAGGCATTTAAAGAGTAAGTGAGAGCGTTTCGCTTACGCATTGGGTTATGCTGAACCTGTAGGTACCCCATATGTGTAGGTTGGTGTTAATGGGACCTTATTTTCGGTACAAAACTGGAATGAGACCTTAGCAGAATAATATAGGGAGAGATAAGCACACAAAGATACTGTGAAAATTTCAAGTAAATCAATGCAATAATTTCTTAGATAATCTGCCTTATTTGCATAAAACTAAAAGTTGTAAGAAATGGACGTCAAAGAAATGTCTACAAAGGTAGATGAATAAAGATTTGGTAGATTTGACAAACTTCAAAACACCTTTTCTTGGAAACAGATAAACATTTTTGCTCCAAAATAACTTCCTATGATATTTCGATATGCTGAGGACCAAAAACTTCAGAAAATAGAAAATTGTATTTTTCAACCGAAACCTAAGTTACCGCCACATTTACATTTTCAGGGTGTCTACTACTCTGGAAAACAAGGAATACTCAGAGAATTTTTAAATCCTGGAAAACTCAGGGAATTATCTGGGTATTTTAATGGCACTCAGAGAATTTTAGTTTTACAAGAACCAACCTTGAATGATTGGAAATTAAGCTTTCAAATTTTGATGGGGGGAAAAGTATATTTTGGTGATGATTGTTGTAGATGTATGTTCATGAAAATCCACAGCCTGCTTCCAGTCTCCGACCGGGTCAGGAATGGAATGAATGAAGCCCCCATCTAGCGGCGAGGATATGGACTGTGCCGGCTGCCGAGGCCTGACGCACTCCTCTGGGGCAATGATTAAATGAATGACAGATGAAATGAAATGATAGTGGAGAGTGTTGCTGGAATGAAATTTTGATAGGGAAAACCGGAGTACCCGGAGAAAAACCTGTCTGCCTCCGTTTTGTCCAGCACAGATCTCACATGGAGTGACCGGGATTTGAACCACGGACCCAGCGGTGAGAGGCCGGCGTGCTGCCGCCTAAGCCACGGAGGCTTAGATGTATGTTCGTACTGACGTTAAATCAGTGAGTAAGTATCTTGCACACAAATTGCATGTATATTTGCATATACTATTGACGCGCTGCTTTCAATACTCGCAAGTAAAATAGTTTTTCTGGATGATAAACTTAGAAATTGGCAAGATGTAGAATCATATATTTTTCTTTTTTGTTTGTTTGTTTGTTTGTCTTTTCAACTTTCTCATTCTACCATTTATTGTTGAAGGGGGGAGAGATTGGGATGGTGTATTTCGTGCCAACAAGTTCCATATTTCACGGTTTATTCATGGTATCCCTATACGCTTACTGTACAAAAAGTTATTGTGTATTTTGAATCCGGTTACCTAACCACACATTTACTTTTTAAAATCGTAATCCCTCCCTATATTATTCTGCTAAGGTCTCATTCCAGTTTTGTACCGAAAATAAAGTCGCATTAACAACAACCTACACATATGGGGTACCTACAGGTTCAGCATAACCCAATGCGTAAGCGAAACGCACTCACTTGCTCTTTAAATGCCTCACAATTAAATAAATACCTTAAAACATGTATATTTACAATGAAATAATGAAAGAATGCAACACGGTAACCATGGAAACAGAATCTCACAGGTCCATCTATTTCTGTAAGACGCAATGCAATTCCAATTATTACAATACTGTGAAAGTTTCCAGACGGTTATAAGGTTATCACGGAACCAAATTAAGCTGTAAAATTCATCAATACATACAGTATAATGCGCTTAAGGGCGTCAAGGGGCACTCTAGAAATTTTCCACGCAATTTTCACGTGTGAGTGTGGTACGAAAGGTATTTTTCACCCGACTATAAAGGGTCACCGAAAACCACATTTAAAGGCCCTTAAATGAACAGTGTTTGTGATATTCCCAGAAAACTAACTTCGCTCTGCTATACCTATGAAGGAATGACAAACCCCTAACCACTGCACCAGTAGCTGAATTGATGATTATTCATATCAAGGATAAATCAGTCATAGCATTCATGATTGAGATTCTGCGAAGTGTACTCTTTACAACTAGAATATTCTCGGGCAAAGCCGCGACGGATAATGCTAGTTCTTGTATAATATATTATCAATTTTCTTTTGGTGGGCACGGAACCCCCCCTCGTCATACTGTGCACTGTGGTAAGGCAAAAGTACAACAAAGTTAACAAAAACACCATAATTTTGACTGGTTGCAAGAGGTACACTTGCGGAAAACACGGTATAGAACAGTCGCATGTTCCACGTGTGTTAAAGATGGTGAAGAGTATGATCACTAGGGTTCGGATGTTAAGGAAAAGTCATATTTTTTTCCCGAGCTCATTTTACCCGAAATCTGAAAAATAAGTCTGAATGACGGGTGCCTGACCACGCTTAAAGCAATTTGATGTTGCCTATAAATGCATATTTCGGCCATTTTTAGCCTATTTTCAATTTAAAAAAAATAGGCTTATGGGATCACCTTTTGTCCGTGTGTGTGTGTGCGTGTGTGTGTGTGTGATTCGTGTGTGTGTGTGTGTCCCTAATAAAATCTAAACGGCAGGAGCGATTACAATGAAACTCGGAAAGTTGATAGCAATATTTCCGGCGACCTCGACCGTGCCCTTCAAATTTTGTTACGACTCAACAATCCAACATGGCGGCTGTGCGAAATATTTCACCAGCATTCAATATCTCCGAAACTATTACCGATATTATCCTGACATTTTCTATGGTGATAGAGATAACTACTATAAGTTCACTTATGTGACTTTTGTAAACCTGGTAACTACAAAACCAACATGGCGGCCAAGCGAATTTGCGACTTTATAAATACACGTTTCTCGCGATTTGACCAACCAAACGCAATGAAACTTGGTACAGTATATGTTTATATACATTGTAATGCACCGACATCTAACTTCGTTCAATTGTTTACATAATCACAAGATGGCTGATGTGCGAAATATTTCACCGGCATTCTATATCTCTGAAACTATTAGCGGTATCTCCCTAAAATTTTGTACGGAGATAAAGGGCACTACTGGAAGTCCATCTATAAGATTTTCAAAAACCGGTTAACTACAAAATGAACATGGCGGCCAAGCGAATTTGAACATTTTAAATAGACCTTTCTCGCGATTTAATGTTCCAAGCGCACTGAAACCTGGTACAGGAAATATTTATACACATTGTAATCCACTGGTATCTAATTTAGTTCAATTGTTTACATAACCTAAAGATGGCGGCAGTGCGAATTTTAAAATTAAGTTTTTATTTCTTGTGATGTAGTCATGCGATCGAAGTGAAAGTTTGAATAATGAACCTACGCAATAATTTTCCTTTAATGGTACATGACTCTATGGCCTATACATTTAACATTCCAACATGGCGACCATCCGAAATATTTAGACGATACTGAATATCTACGAATCTATTTTAGCAATCAAACTGCATTTTTAATGTTCTAGAGGCTATGAACTTAGTTCACCTATAGGACTTTAAATAACCTGGTGATCACAAATCCAACATGGCGGTGACGCGAATTATAAATATTCACATGGACGTTTCTCGCAATTTAACCATCCGCGTGCAGTGAAACTTGGTACAGTAAATCTTTATCCGAATGTTAATCCACTGGCATCTAATTTATTTCAATTGTTTCCATAACCTCAAGATGGCAGCTGTGAAAAAAAAAATATCTCCTTGTTTTTTCTTGTGTCCTAATTATGCGATTGAAGTTTGAATACTACACGTTCACAATAATCTGCTTGTAACAGTACATAACTCTAGGACCTACATATATAAAATCCAACATGGCGACCATCCGAAATATTTAGTCGGTTCTCAATATCTACGAATCTATTACAGCAATCAAACTGAAATTGTGTATGTTGATAGTGGCAATTAACATCAGTAGGATATATGAAAATAGGCTGTATAGTTCTTCACGGAACTACTTGTTATTGTTTTGGTCATATTTTAGTGATATAAGGTCATATTTGGTTATAATTTCAGCATTGTTTTTTAAATTGAGGCGTCGTTAACTAGGTACGTGTTATCTGCGTCGAGTTTCAAACACAGGATTTCCGAATAGTGTAGTAGATAGGCCTATATTTTTCTGTATTTTCCGGGGACAGGCAGATAGCAGGTTTAGGAGACATGATTCCAAGAAGGCGCTCCTCTACGGACGTAATTTAGCATTTACTGTATGTTAGTGATACTCTACCTATCCCAAAAATTCATGTCATATTTCATAGTTTCTAGGTCATATTTTATAGTTTTTAGGTCATATTTAGCTAGTTTTAGGGCATATTTGCCTGCATATTTTGTACTTCTATAGGTCTTAAACTTTCGAAACCTAATGATCAGTAAATAATTACTTTCTGAACTTCTCTTTTCATGATTCTTTGATTTTGTTTGCAACTGTTGTTAATTAAGTTATATTTTTGCCAATTAAGGTTCAAAATATAAGATATGTTGATTAAAGGAAAGTGAAAATCACACAATAGGAATTTATTATTGTGGTCTCAAAATACTCCCCCCCCCCCCGCCCCACACACACGTTGCCCAGTGGGTAAAAATCGAAATCTAGGAGGACAAAATTATTTATTTTCATAGTTAAAAAATCAACATTTATTACTTCTACAGCATTCTCATATAATTGTCGCTCACTATTCTGGGATATAAACGCATCTTAGTGTAAATCTGTCACCACTGTTCGAGCAGTCTGAATTGGAGGGTGAATGTAAGTGGCTGTGGTTTGGTTGTCTTTGTGGTTAGTGTGATGCTTTAAGATGGAACATGCAGCCGAAGGTATGATCTTTGTAACGTGTTTCAGTTATTAAAGGGCGTAATTGTTACGTAATTATAGCTAGATTTGCATTTTATAATATTTACCTATTATTTTCAAAATTATATTTTCACTTAGATTTTTAGCCTACTTTTCACATTTTGCAAAAATGAGGAAAAGTAGACTTACGAGATCGATCCGGGAAAATGTCTGTCTGTCTTTCTGTCTGTCTGTCTTTCTGTCTGTCTGTCTGTCTGTCTGTGTGTGTGTGTCCCCCCTATCAACTCCTAAACGGCTATCGAAACCAAATTTGGTATGAGTAAAGATCCATACCGGGACATCTCAATGTCATACTTGAAAATGATGTCAGTGCTACCAACTGCTAAAATAATCGCAATTGAAATTTTAGCTCCATGTTGCATATCTTGGAATGTATTCATGGGAACTATTCCAAAATACGTACACATATAGATACTAATACTTCAGTTTAATTTTTAGGAGGCCATACATGACAGAGTTGCCAAAATGATTCTAAGCCTACTGATAGGTCCAAATTTTAAATGCATGTAACTCCTACACTGTCAATTGGATTTCAACCAAATTGCCTATGTACTATGTGTACATAAACAGATATGACTGAGCGTATTCTGAAGAGCCACCAGGTATGCCAACTGTCAATAAATGCTCTCTCTATTTTTTTTTATCCAAATACCAATATATCAGAAAGTATGCGAGCCCACAGCTTTAAACTTTGCACACGTATAGTGCCCGACATTCTAGATTAATTTGGAGCAACTAATGTATGTCAGTGCTACCAACATGATTCTAAGCCTGCTGATAGGACCAATTTTTAAATACATGTAACTTCTATACTATCAATTGGATTTCAACCAAATTTCGTATGTGCTATGTGTACCAAAACAGATATGACTGTGCATATTCTTTAGAGCAATCAGGGCTGCCAACTGTTAATAAATGGTGTTTATATATTTTACCCTAATATCAATATATCAGAAAGTATGCAAGCCAACAACTCTAAACTTTGCGCACGTATAGTTACTGACATTCTAGATTAATTTGGAGCAACTAATGTTAGTCAGTGCTACCAACATGATTCTATGCCTGCTGATAGGTCCAATTTTAAAATTCCAGTCACTTCTATACTAACAAATGGATCTCATCCAAAATTGGCAGAACAATACATCATATTATTTCAAATGATTTCTGACCAACACATGCATGACATTGTTGCCAACATGATTTTACATGCGCTGATAGGTCCAATGTCTAACTGCATGTAACGTCCATGCTATCCATTGGACTTCAATCAAATCTCGTATTCTGTACCTTAAGAGATGGAACTAAGAATATATTCAGTCACCAGGGCTTCCAACTGTAGTGCTCTATCAGGCTACATCATGCCAGGTATATTTCGAACCAATTAGAAATGTCGATATTACCAAATTCATTCCGTCATTATTCTAGATTGGTCCATAAAGATTAATCATTGGCATGAATCTTAAATTTTAAGAAAAGTAGGCTCTTTAGTTCGTCACGGAACTTCTTGTTAGTATGTCGCGTCACTCTGCGTCTCTTTCTACTTAATGTTAAAATGTAGATAAGTCTTGTAGTTTACGCCTGTTATAAGATTTTTTGCATCTTTTTGCAACTTACTTAGTTATTTTAAGTTTTATAAGATGCCGCGCATCCAGTTCTCACACGTTTACAACTGTTTGAAGCACTGGGTTCGACGATTATGTCAAAAGTGGAACATTGTGACTTTGTTAAAAGTAAATTTGTGGTAGAAAATTATTCTGAAGAGATAACTAAATGCTCTATCCAACTCCTATTCATAGACAACTTCTTGCATGTGTAGACGTAGCTTAAAAAGGTCTTAACTGATGTTTATTATGAAGTAAACAAATTATATACGTTGCTTTCACTCTAAATTCATGATTAAAACGTATAAGTAATTTTGGCCCCCCAGATTTCGATTTTGACCCACTGTGCGTTGGTAGCCCGTTGGTTGAAAAATAGCATGGTATTGCTAGGGTTACGTACAAACTCTGTTTTATAAATGTATTATGGCCGCCACTCTTCTGATTTATCCTGGAAAAATCAAGGAAATCTGCTAACTTAGTTGGTTTTGGTAGACATCCTCTTTTCTTCATCCAAGATTTGTACACATAACAACTCATGATCTATATAAGCCCATTTTTAAGCAACTAACGATGACCCTACGGACACAAATTAATATACCATCACCTTTCTTACCCCGGTCTCTTCTGTACATTACGTAAGTACCGATGCCCTGATTTATTTCAGCACTATTTACAGTTCATCCCCATATAACCACGATACAGTATTAGTACATTATGCAAGAAGCCTATAATGGCAATAATTAAGACACGACAATGATTATAAAACGAGGGAAGCGAGTTTTATAATTTCCATACCAGTGCCTTAATTACCATTATAGGCAAGTTGCATACGACTGTTTATGTTCGACGATAATTAGGCCTATAGGATAACTATTTTATGTTCGAACATAAATATTCATAAATATCTGTCGAGATTTCGCCAGATGGACGCAGAGAATACCTTGTATTTAACTATGGCCTCCTCGAATACCCCAATATGACACTAGCCACGCTGTGAAATTTAAAATAGGAGGCCGTGGAAGTCAGCGCAGGTGCGATGTTATCCTTACCTAATTGGTCACACAACTGTTTGAAACCCGGCCGAAGTCGATGGAATTTTTAAGAGCGTTAAAAATCCCTCAGTATGCCTTCCTTCGGAGAGAATGTAAAGCTCGCTTTCCCATGTCATAGATTTATGACATGTCAAAGAACATTCCACTAATTACACTTGCGTGAAGCTAAATTATATGTTAAACATTTGACAAATGCTCTTAGGTTCCGACGTTCGTCGCCAGGAGCCGACTGCAATGGCATCTGGCAATCAAGTTCTGAACTAGTAGTTGTTGACGGTGGCGTTTGGCGGCAAAAGTATGAACTACTTGAAAAAAATGCAATGTCTGCAGTCCCCACTTGAATTGAAAACAGATAACACACACTAATACAGTCATCACAATTAACACCGGTTATCAGACAGATTCTACACACTCCCAAAGTACACGGGGCCACAGGACCGCGTTGTCGCAGCCCCTAAACTGAGGAACCAAACAACTGTTTCTTGAGCTCTGATTGGTGGGAGAAACTGTCCCATAATGAAAACTTGTACTATAATGAGCCTCATTATAGTACAGGTTTCTGACATATAATATTTATATTTCGCCAATGTCGAACATAAAATTCTTAATAATACTACGCCAATCACTACAAATTAAGAAACAACTATTCAAATGTTGAACATCTATTCAATTGTCCAATTAATTGTTGTAAATATTTCGGCTTGTCAATGAAGCCTTCTTCAGCTAAGAGTTCAACTAAGGTATGTATAGGCCTATAACTTACGTTTAGAAAGAAAATCCACAATTTTGAATCGATTCCTCCGAAACATTTAATACTTCACACATGAAATTCAACCATCAATTTTCTTTACATCACAAACTTTGTTTTCTGTTTAAATCTCTCTGAATTAAAAAAAAAAAGGAATAAAAATGACAATTTTTCAAAATGCCCTCAAATTACTACATTTTATTCAATCATCCCTTCCTATATTATTCTGCTAAAGTCCCATTTCAATTATGTACGGAAAATCAGGTCCCATTAACACCAACCTGCACATATGGGGTACCTACAGGTTCAGCATAACCCAATGCGTAAGCGAAACGCACTCACTTACTCTCTAAATGCCTGACAATTAAATAAATACCTTAAAACATGTTGGTTGTCAATGAAATAATGAAAGAATGCAACACGGTAACCATGGTAACAGAATCTCACAGGTCCATCTACTTCTGTAATAAAGCAATGCAATTCCAATTATTACATTACTGTGAAAGTTTCCAGACGGTTATAAGCTTATCACTGAACCAAATTAAGCTGTAATATTCATCAATACCTACAGTATAATGCGCTTAAGGGGGTCAAGAGGCACTCTAGAATTTTTTCAATCAATTTTCACGTATGAAAGGTTTTTTTCACCCGACTATAAAGGGTCTCCGAAAACCATATTTAAAGGCCCTTAAATTAACAGTGTCTGTGATATTCCCAGAAAACTAGCTTCGCTCTGATAAAATACCTATGAAGGAATGAGAAACCCCTAACCACTGCACCAGTAGCTGAATTGATAAAGTCTGATTATTCATACCAAGGATAAATCAGTCATAGCATTCATGGTTGAGATTTTGTGTAGCCTATGTACTCTTTACAACTAGAATATTCGTCAAATCTATTTTACTAGTTATCTGCAACAGAAAGAGTGTAGAATGTAATTTTACCATTGCTTAAAAGAACAAGCGCGTTAGAAAACAACAGCGTTAAAATCCTTCAGTATGCCTTCCTTCGGAGGGGAAGTAAAACCGGCGGTCCCATGTCATAGATTTATGGCATGTTAAAGCACCTCCACTACAATTTGTATAATTGGTAGTGTGTAGTCAAATTTGTCGGTTATATCATGTTAGAAACGCTCTAACAAGTTCCAATGTTCGTCGCCAGGCATCTGGTAGATAAAGTTGGAACTACTTGAAATTGGGCTTGCTCATTCATCTTCATTCATTTCATCTCATCCACATGCGACGGTACTTGTAGCTCACCCTATGGGTGTCCGCATAGAAGTAGCTACAAATATTCGTGAACAGAACATGTCCTCGGACACTCCCGGTACTAAAAGCCATACGCTAAATAAATAAATAAATAAATAAATAAATAAATAAATAAATCAATTAACAAAGTGACTTAAGTTTTCAAAATATCCAAAAATCCCTAGTTCACAGCATTCCTAGTTTCATTAGCTTTAATTTGATGAATCAATAATATTCCTATGGCAATTTTGATGTTGATTTTGTTGATTTGAAAGGCATAAAAGATTTAAATTTCGAGAAAAACGTTAATTAAGTTACACATTTGTCGCCTCCGTAGCGTAGCGGTCAGTGTGATTAGGTGATGCCCCGGAGGTCCTGGGTTCGATTGCCGGCTTTGCCACGAAATTTGAAAAGTGGCATTCCACTTAGCTAATAGCCTATATGTAATTTTAATGATTTTCGTACCTCATTATTTTGATATTCTGGAATATTTAGCTGCAAGTAAGATGCTGTGGAGCCACGCCCCCTAGACATGTACACATGAGTCCCCTTAAAATAGTTTTAAATACTTACAGGTGGAATATGGACATGAACAATATGTTAATTTGAAGCATACAAATAAGGCTTCCATTTACAATGAGAAAAAAAGAAAAAAAAAATAGAATTTTGTTCATTAATGCAATTTCAAACGTATATACGTACACAAGAACCTCGTTTATCCGAATTAATTGGGACTGGAACTGATACGGATTACCGAAAATCCGGAGAATCAGAAGAAAAACTAAAAAAACAAATACATGTTATATAATCTATTAACAATCTATAATCTATGAAACAACAAGTGGGATGGATCGAGGAAATTAGAGAAGATATGAAAGAATTAGAAATAACCTTGGCTGACTTGCGAAACAAAAAACATTTTTTTAAATAGAAGTATAAAAATAAGATTTCAACCAAAAATAGACAAACGTCATACAGTAAAAAGGGTATTTACAGATGAGGAACGCCTGAGAAGATCAGAGCGAATGAAAAGCTACTGGGCGACTCGGAAAGGAAACTTACTGAAGAAGAAGACCAAGAAATGATTGACTGAAGTGGTCCAATGAGGCCATAAAAGCAGAAAGAGAAGAAGAAGAAGAATCTATTAACATAAGTTGTAATATCTTTTTTCAATTGTACAAAACTTAAAGAACACTTTTCTTACATTTAGGCTAGGACACTGTTTTATGCACAAAAATAATGTGTGAGTTTTTCTGTTTTACATTAATAATAATAATAATAATAATAATAATAATAATAATAATAATAATAATGTCGTATGGCCTCGGGTGCCAGGTGCAAGCTTTATAATTGACCCCCAGAGGGTAGCTTGCATGTCGAATTTCGTTGTTCCTTGAATTACTACGAAAGTCAAGGAGGTTAGATATCTAAGCTCCTTGAACACTATAGCGCTTTTTAGTAGAGAAATGAGGAACTTTGTGTTGGCGGAAACTCCCGAGATTAATTTTGCCATTATGAACACGGTCTACTGAATTCAAATTGGTTCTTTGACATGCCAACATCGTATTTTTGCCGCCTTTCAAAAAATCACTTACCACGGCCAGGAGCGAACCTGCAATCTTGGGGTTGGTAGACCGACACGCTATCCACTCACCCACCGTGGCAAGCTTGTTTTGCATTTGTATAGCGTTTCCGCGCAGAACGATCACGAAGACGTATTTAGCCTACTTTCGATTTTTGCAAAAAATGAAAGTAGACTTATGAGATCAACAAAGGTAGCACTAGCAAAGGACACCTCAGTGTCATGTTTTATATCGCCGCCATCTTGACGGAAACGTAATGGCGGCCACACAAATGTTCAAAGCTTAAATCAAGTTACGACTAACCTAATCATCCGATCTCTACCAAATTTTGCAACAACATACCTTTATGGGGGGAGCATCATTTGACCAAACTAATAGGTCATCAGCCTAATAGTTTGCGGATGGTGGCCATCTTTGTGTGAAAATCGATTCCCCCTATTAATTCGAACACGGTGAAGCCGAATGGAACGAAATTTGGTACAGAGGTAGTGCTAACAAAGGGCATCTCAGTGTCATGTTTTATATCGCCGCCATCTTGACTGAAACGTAATGGCGGCCACACAAATGTTCAAAGCTTAAATCAAATTACGACTAACCTAATCAACCGATCTCTAACCAAATTTTGCAACAACATACCCCTACGGAGGAAGCAACCTTTGACCAAATTAATAGGTCATTAGCCTAATAGTTTGCGCATGGGGGCCATCTTTGTGTCAAAATCGATTCCCCCTATTAATTCGATAACGGAGAAACCGAATGAAACGAAATTTGGTACAGAGGTAGCATTAGCAATGGGCACCTCAGTGTCATGTTTTATATCGCCGCCATCTTGTCGGAAACGTTATGGCGGCCACACAAATGCTCAAAGCTTAAATCAAATTACGACTAACCTAATCATCCGATCTCTACCAAATTTTGCAACAACATACCCTTACGGAGGAAGCATCCTTTGACCAAATTAATAGGTTATTAGCCTAATAGTTTGCGGATGGCGGCCATCTTTGTGTCAAAATTTATTCCCCCTATTAATTCGATCACGGTGAATCCGAATGGAACGAAATTTGGTACAGAGGTAGCACTAGCAATGGGCACCTCAGTGTCATGTTTTATATCGCCGCCATATTGTCGGAAACGTAATGGCGGCCACACAAATGTCCAAAGCTTAAATCAAATTACGACTAACCTAATCATCCACTCTCTACCAAATTTTGCAACATCATACCTTTATGGAGGAAGCATCCTTTGTCCAATCTAATAGGTCATTAGCCTAATAGTTAGCGGATGGCGGCCATCTTTGTGTCAAAATCGATTCCCCCTATTAATTCCATCACGGTGAAACCGAATGGAACGAAATTTGGTACAGAGGTAGCACTTGCAAAGGGCACCTCATTGTCATGTTTTATATCGCCGCCGTCTAGACGAAGTCGTAATGGCGGCCACACAAATGTTCAAAGCTTAAATCAAATTACGATTAACCTAATCATCCTATCTCTACCAAATTTTGCATCAACATACCTTTGACGAAACTAATAGGTCATTAGCCCAATATTTTGCGGATGGCGGCCATCTTTGTGTGAAAATCAATTCCCCTATTAATTCGAACACGGTGAAACTGAATTGAACGAAATTTGGTACAGAGGTAGCACTAGCAAAGGGCACCTCAGTGTCATGTTTTATATCGCCGCCATCTTGACGGAAACGGAATGACGGCCACTCAAATATTAAAAGCTTAAATCAAATTACGACCATCCTAATAATTTGATCTCTACCAGATTTTGCAACAACATGCCTTTTTGTGGAAAGCATCTTATGACTAACTACAAGGTCATCAGCCCAATAGTTTGCAAATAGTGGCCATGTATGTGTGCAAATCCATTCCCCATATCAATTCAAACACGGTGAAACCGAATTGAATGAAACTTTTTACAGAGGTAGCACTAGCAAAGGGCACCTCATATTCATGTTTAATATCCCTATAGCTCGTTGTATTTAAACAAGCTACTACAACCAACATTTAATTATACTCCTTGAAAAGGACAAAGAGTTATAACAATACCCATGCATTTAGGAGAAAGTAGGCTATATGTTCTTTACTGAACATCTTGTTCTAATATCAGCTCTAACTTCCAGGCCAATGGCGGGATCGTGACCGAATTACTTCCAAATCCTGTTCTTATTACTTGGGCACGGATTTTTAGGTGCTAAAAATCGGGGAAATATTTATTTTTTATGTATTAAAAATACCTGAAATATGTGACAAAAAAGTAGAAATATTTAATTATAATTTAGTTTATTAATGGGAATATAAACAATATGCAGTACTCACGAATGCAATTCATGCTATGTCTCACTGACTGCTGAAGCATTACAATACACACCGAGATAGGCTACATCTTCAGGTTGTCCATCACAAATGACCGACGATTATCGTGAAACACTTCTTCTGAAGGTGTGAAACTGCGGCAATATGTTTCTTGCCCTTGAGGTGTTGTGTAACTTGAGATCGCTGTTCAGCCTTGATTGCTTTCCCACATGGTTGGCAGAACAGAACGACCCCATCAGAAGTAAAATTATCCTTCAATTCTGCAAGATACTGCTGCAGACGATAACTCGTAGTTGCTTTTACTTTAGGCATCCCCGGCTTCCACAGTGAGTGGGACGGGGCGACAAGATAGGAAAAGCACAGTTGCAAGCTGACATACACTCTGAATGAAGATTAGATACCTCACAGGTTGTTCCCCGTTCAAGTAACACACAACAAAAATGCAACAAACTGAAAGATCTAGCATACTGATTTTAAAAAATGTAAATATTATGTCTTTTTATGTGCTAATAAGTGAAAAGCAGGAAATTATGTATTTACATAAAAAAAATTATTTACTTAAAAATCCGTGCCCTACTTATTACTATCCTTGGCGGAAAATACATTCAAGAAGAGTCGACCCCGTAAAAGAAATCCTGTACAGTAAAAATAAATGTTTATTATTTTCAATCCGGATAAACGGGAGAACCACTTTAATGAGGCCCGGATAAACGAGGTTCTTGTCTACCTTAAGAATAGGTCTATTAATTATTTAGATATCGTTTTGTTAAATTTATAAATTACTGACTAGCTGTTACCCGCGGCTTCGCCCGCAATAACATTTGGAATCCTGTTATAACATTAGTTAAATAGATAGATAAGCATGGGTCCTAGTGGAAAATAATTCCATCACCTGAAACCAAAAATGCATGGGACGAAAAAAAAAAACATCAAAATATCATGTTGGTTTTGGACCCTAAAAGACGTGAAAAATATAATAAAAGTATTAAAAAAAACTATTTTTTGAAATTTCATTCGAATCAATTTTTATGTCATTCCTGGGACTGAAAATTCCGGCCAAAAAGTACAAAATCATTAATAACTCCGTAAGTATTCGTCGTATGATGAAATAGCAAGAGACAAAAAAGATGTAATGTGTTATTGTCTACAACATAGGACATGTATAATTTTACACACAGACATATTACGTTTCCCCCCCTCCGCATAATTTCACCCCTCCCCATGGGGCCCTTAACTTGGATTTATGAAAAAACGGTCAAACACCTGTTTAGTTATTTTTTATGCTCATTTTTTTCGGCTGAGTTCCAAACTCCTCGCCTATGTCGTTTAAGAGATATACGCTCCGTTAGGAATCCTTCAACCCCCACTTTTCACCCCTTTCACCTCATAATATACACCACATCGAAAAACCCTCAGACACGTGTCTTCTTATTTTTTGTGCTGAGTTTATATGCCGAGTATCACATCCCCCAATGAAACCAATCGGGAAATATTGCTATTCAATGAAATGCAGGTCTACCCCCTTAACACCCCTTTAGAACCTGAATATCCAAAAATCCTTTCTTAGTGGGCGTTTGCGGCCCTTGAGGAAGCTGGATACCAAATTTCATTCCAATCCATTCGATGATTTCTGATTGTGAGATTTCGTGATGAATGAATGAGTCAGTGAGTGAGTGGTATTTGAGCTTTATATAGTAGATAAGGTCCTTGTGGAAAATAATTCTATCACCTGAAACCAAAAATGCATGGGACGAAAAAAAAACATCAAAATATCATGTTGGTTTTGGACCCTAAAAGACATGAAAATATAATAAAAGTATTAGAAAAACTATTTTTTGAAATTTCATTCGAATCAATTTTTATGTCATTCCTGGGACTGAAAATTCCGTCCAAAAATTACAAAATCATTAATAACTCCGTAAGTATTCGTCGTATTATGAAATAGCAAGAGACAAAAAAGATGTAATGTGTTATTGTCTACAACATAGGCCATGTATAATTTTACACACAGACATATTACGTTTCCCCCCCTCCGCATAATTTCACCCCTCCCCATGGGCCCCTTAAATTGGATTTATGTAAAAACGGTCAAACACCTGTTTAGTTATTTTTATGCTGATTTATTTCGGCTGAGTTCCAAACTCCTCGCCTATGTCGTTTAAGAGATACACGCTCCGTTAGGAATCCTTCAACCCCCACTTTTCACCCCATTCACCTCATAATATACACCACATCGAAAAACCCTCAGACACGTGTCTTCTTATGTTTAATGATGAGCTTATATGCCGAGTATCACATCCCCCAATGAAACCAATCGGGAGATATTGCTATTCAATGAAATGCAGGTCTACCCCATTAACACCCCTTTAGAACCTGAATATCCAAAAATCCTTTCTTAGTGGGCGTTTGCGGCCCTTGAGGAAGCTGGATACCAAATTTCATTCCAATCCGTTTGATGGTTTCTGAGATTTCGTGATGAATGAATGAGTCAGTGAGTGAGTGGTATTTGAGCTTTATATAGTAGACTAGCTGTTACCCGCGGCTTCGCCCGCAATAACATTTGGAATCCCGTTGTAACATTAGTTAAACAGATAGATAAGCATGGGTCCTAGTGGAAAAAAAATCTATCATCTGAAACCAAAAATGCATGGGACGAAAAAAAAACATCAGAGTATCATGTTGGTTTCGGACCCTAAAAGACGTGACAAATATAATAAAAGTATTAAAAAAACAATTTTTTGAATTTTCATTCGAATCAATTTTTATGTCATTCCTGGGACTTAGAAAATTCCGGCCAACGGATTGTTTGCAACGGTCAAACACCTATTTACTTATTTTTTATGCTGATTTTTTCCCGCTGAGTTCCAAACTCCTGGCCTATGTCGTTTAAGGGATACACGCTCCGTTAGGAATCCTTCAACCCCCACTTTTCACCCCTTTCACCTCATAATATACACCACATCGAAAAACCCTCAGACACGTGTCTTCTTTTTTTTTAATGATGAGTTTATATGCCGAGTATCACATCCCCCAATGAAACCAATCGGGAGATATTGCTATTCAATGAAATGCAGGTCTACCCCCTTAACACCCCTTTAGAACCTGAATATCCAAAAATCCTTTCTTAGTGGGCGTTTGCGGCCCTTGAGGAAGCTGCATACCAAATTTCATTCCAATCCGTTCGGTGGTTTCTGAGATTTCGTGATGAATGAATCAGTGAGTGAGTGAGTGAGTGAGTGAGTGGTATTTGAGCTTTATATAGTAGATAAGCAACGGTACTAGTGGAAAATAATTCAATCACCTGAAAACAAAAATGCATGGGACGAAAAAAAAAACAGCAAAATATCCTGTTGGTTTCGGACCCTAAAAGACGTGAAAAATATAATAAAAGTATTAAAAAAAACTATTTTTTGAATTTTCATTCGAATCAATTTTTATGTCATTCCTGGGACTTAGAAAATTCCGGCCAACGGATTGTTTGCAACGGTCAAACACCTATTTACTTATTTTTTATGCTGATTTTTTCCCGCTGAGTTCCAAACTCCTGGCCTATGTCGTTTAAGGGATACACGCTCCGTTAGGAATCCTTCAACCCCCACTTTTCACCCCTTTCACCTCATAATATACACCACATCGAAAAACCCTCAGACACGTGTCTTCTTATTTTTAATGATGAGTTTATATGCCGAGTATCACATCCCCCAATGAATCCAATCGGGAGATATTGCTATTCAATGAAATGCAGGTCTACCCCCTTAACACCCCTTTAGAACCTGAATATCCAAAAATCCTTTCTTAGTGGGCGTTTGCGGCCCTTGAGGAAGCTGCATACCAAATTTCATTCCAATCCGTTCGGTGGTTTCTGAGATTTCGTGATGAATGAATCAGTGAGTGAGTGAGTGAGTGAGTGAGTGAGTGGTATTTGAGCTTTATATAGTAGATAAGCAACGGTCCTAGTGGAATATAATTCAATCACCTGAAACCAAAAATGCATGGGACGAAAAAAAAAACCAGCAAAATATCATGTTGGTTTCGGACCCTAAAAGACGTGAAAAATATAAGAAAAGTATTAAAAAAACTATTTTTTGAATTTCCTTCGAATCAATTTTTATGTCATTCCTGGGACTTAGAAAATTCCGGCCAACGGATTGTTTGCAACGGTCAAACACCTATTTACTTATTTTTATGCTGATTTTTTCCCGCTGAGTTCCAAACTCCTGGCCTATGTCGTTTAAGGGATACACGCTCCGTTAGGAATCCTTCAACCCCCACTTTTCACCCCTTTCACCTCATAATATACACCACATCGAAAAACCCTCAGACACGTGTCTTCTTATTTTTAATGATGAGTTTATATGCCGAGTATCACATCCCCCAATGAAACCAATCGGGAGATATTGCTATTCAATGAAATGCAGGTCTACCCCCTTAACACCCCTTTAGAACCTGAATATCCAAAAATCCTTTCTTAGTGGGCGTTTGCGGCCCTTGAGGAAGCTGCATACCAAATTTCATTCCAATCCGTTCGGTGGTTTCTGAGATTTCGTGATGAATGAATCAGTGAGTGAGTGAGTGAGTGAGTGAGTGAGTGGTATTTGAGCTTTATATAGTAGATTACAAAGAACAATAATTTGCTATAACTAAACCTCAGACGAGCGAAACAAGTCATCCTTTACTTTCCTCCATTTTTAAAGCGTATGGCTTTTAGTGCCGGGAGTGTCCGAGGACATGTTTGGCTCGCCAGAGTTTGTAGCTGCTTCTATGCGGACACCCATGGGGTGAGCTACAAATACCGTCACGAGTGGAGTGTTGTCTTGGGAGAAAGGGGTGAATGTAAGGAAGAGGAATTGGAAGGTAACAGCTGTGGCCTATAGTTATGGACCAACCCCGGCATTTGCCTGGAAGGAAGATGGGAAACCACAGAAGACCATCTTCAAGTGTGCCGGTGGGAGGATTCGAACCTCTTTGCCTCCAGGATGTGAGCGACTACCTGCAGCCACGCCGTAACGACCACGGCTAATTCACCCGGTTTTCATCAATAGTCCATAACAAATATATATCTTAATCACATGTAATACTTTTAAGGTTATTTTTCGCATATTCCATTAATTGGCATTACATTCTGTCGACCGACTAAAAGTTACAATATTAATTACCAATAAGGCAACACTCAAAAAAGTGACAGTGAGTCGGAATGACTAGACGTTGTATCATTTTAAATGCTACAAATGCTAGAAAGACTGGAGGCTTCTCGCTTTGCTCGAATCCAAAGACTCTTGACATGTTAGAAAATGATCTGCATAATTCTTATCTTGCTTTATAATACTTTACCTTGTTTCAAATTACTCGCGAACGGCAAGTGCAAACCAAGGTCAAGCACTCGGGATGCCGTCACGCTCACCAGGGCGCGCGGGGACGTGCCCCTTCCATCCAGTCTAAAAACACTTATAGTGGGCGATGTATTGAAGATAGAGATATCCTCTCACGGACTTTATTGTAGAACTTTTCATGCTGACCAATTCTTACGCTCATAGAAATTGATATTTTTAACGGTTTGCCCAGCGTAAGCTTAAGAAGCGCACGGATGCCAAGTTTGATCATACATAAATCATTTTCTACAGAATCTTTCCTCGAGATATCCTTTACAGAATGGTGAAAACCGCATCAAAATCCATCCAGTGGTTCTCGAGATTGCCCGTGACATCCAAGAATCGGGGATTTTTGTCTTATACTAACGAAGTAGAGATTGTCAGGGAACACATGCACCAAGCGGTACTATGACGTCACACACCTCAGTGCATCTGGGTACATTTCGTCCCGTCACCGTAACGTAACGCCAGACCCCAGCGTAACGACGAAGTCGACAAGATCATTTAAAATGATTAAAGGTTGTAGTACGTAAAATTGGGGAAAACGTAAAATTGAGGTTTAACTCACCCCCATACTTTCTCCCGCTAGCAACAAGACCATCAAGGCCACACAACACTTGCTGACCACCTTCATCCTGACGACTGGACTGTTGGCCGACACGTGCCCCCCTTTTTATGAAAACAATCTCTGTCCATTTTCCGGATAAGATTACATTTCCCTGAAGGCCGATGTATGGTACGCAAGTTTCCGTGGTGTCCTGCTGGTTATTTCAACATTTCTAAAAGCCGATAAGGCTTCAGGGTTTGAACGTGACGGTGAACAATGTTGTCAACTTAAGTGCTAATTGATGCCAATCTGAGGAAATTCAGTGGTTGCTTGTTGCCAATCTAGGGGATTCTAGAGGTTATGTTGGTGACAATACAGGGGATTGCTGAAGTTATTTGGAGACAATCTAAGGTATTCAACGTCAATTTGGTGCCAAATTAGGGCCTCCAATATTTTAGAGGTTATTCAGTGCCAATTTAGGAGTTTTCAGAGGTTAATCGGTGCCCATTTAGAGGATTTCAGAAGTTATTCAGTGCCAATTTAGGAGATTTCAGACGTTATGCAGTACCAAGTTAGGGGATTTCAGAGGTTATGCGGTACCAAATTAGGGGATTTCAGATGTTATGCGGTACCAAGTTAGGGGATTTCAGGGGTTATGCGGTACCAAGTTAGGAGAATTCAGAATTTATGCGGTACCATGTTAGAGGATTTTAGAAGTTATACGGTTCCAAGTTAGGAGTTTTCAGAATGTATGCTGTACCAAGTTAGGAGATTTCGAAAGATACTAGTTGAAACCCGGCAAAACATGACGGACAACGGCAAAAATATTTACCGAAGAAGCTTCTTATATAAGTTACGATTACTTTTTAGCACTATTGCAACTTTAAGAGCGTCAAAAGATAGCACTCTAAACATTGCAAAATAATGCTGGTCATGACTGAAAACGTGATGTGGTAAATAGACCAATACGTTCAATAGTTTCTCCTTGAGCTTTATTGATTGTGATAAAGCATGCCGAGCGAATAGGAAATTGTTGCCTATTAAAAGGAAATGTACTATACATGTAAGAGTTTTATCGGAAGGTAGATAAATCAAGTCGTAGGATTTGAGCTCTCTGCTTAATATTACTGCACATATTATATCCGAATCCAAGCAATTTCTTACAATTAATATGTTTCCATATATGAGTCCTTGGGAACGCACAGATTCCTAAGGACCATAACTATGGCTCAAACGTTCGGAGTATGTGCAGGCGAATCACTTAATCCAAGGAATTGAAGAATTCTATAGTAGGAAAATGAAGTAGCTGGCTTTCATCTTCAGTATCTAATCTGTTAACGCTGATGTATGTGTTTGAACTACTGGATATAAGTTCAATGACTTTTAAATTAATATCATTACATTGTTGCAGCCTGTCAAATATTTTATATTCCAGCAGATCAATTTTACCATCACAACAGTAAAGGCCAAAGTAACCACGCGTAGATTTTACGCAAGAGAAATACAATGTAGAACAATGTTTACATTTGATCGTCAAGGACCTTACACTCTACTGCATAATATCTGGAATTGTTTCTGAAATGATCTATTTATATTGGATTTTAAAAGTGGCTTCGTATTATTCGATAACACTATATTGTCCTGCATCAACGGAGCCGCTAAATATTAATATATATATATATATATATATATATATATATATTGTCGTTTACCCTCCAGGTTGGTGGAACCCACGGACTCAGCGAAGGAACTCACCACTACCGCCTCTACGGGCAGTGTCCTAGAGCGGGGAACATCTAATCGGAAGGGATACAACTGGTGAGGTGGGATTGGCACCTCGCCCAGGCGGCCTCACCTGCAAAGCGAACAGGGGCCTCATGAGGGAAGGTAAGGGATGGTTAGGATGGATAGGCAAGGAAGCGGGAAGGAGGCGGCCGTGGCCTTGAAGAAGGTACCATCCCGGCATTTGCCCGAAGAAACCACGGAAAACCACTTCGAGGATGGCTGAGGGGGAATCGAACCCCCTCTACTCATTTGGGCCACCCGAGGCTGAGTAAACCCCGTTCCAGTCCTCGTACCACTTTTCAAATTTCGTGGCAGAGCCGGGAATCGAACCCAGGACCTCCGGGGCGGCAGCTAACCATGCTGTCCGCTACACTACGGAGGCGACTGCCGCTAAATATTAAATGGCAAATAATACTTCCATTGCTGAAATCAACAGCGTAATTAGACTCATTACTCTAAACAAATAATCATCAAACAATTGTCTGAAGTTCTACATGGCCAGTGTATTCACCGTCCAGAGACTTTCATACACAAGTTGGTTGCTGAGGAGAATGCGATGAGACTGATCGCCTATAGTAAAATCCTTATAATTGTTCCTGCCAGCGAAATTTTTTACAATAGCTTGAAAACGCAGCTCAGAATGACGTTCTTCATTTTGACATAAACAGTACGAATCTGCTCTAAATCAGCAATTTCCATCACCTGCTATAGGTTATGGCAGTACATTTTGCAGGGGAACATAGAATCACTTCGCCAACTACTGGAATGAGCATAGGCCTATACTCAATACTCACTTCGGCAGCCACCCTAATGGAGGCAGTTTTAGAATTCTATGTCGCGTGCATGTCAAAAATCGTATTAACACATGGATGCCCACCCATTCTTGGCTATCGCCCCGGATCCCGGGTTACATTCCCTGCTCTGCCAAGAAATTTAATTCTGGTCAGAGGGCAAATACGGGGCACACTCAGTCACATGCACACCAAAGTACACGGAGCTGAGTGACCACGATGTCGGAGCCCTTCAAACGAATTATGTTTGCCAAGTGTCTCTCATGGCGAAAGCAATTGTGGACACGCGCGAGTGCCTGGAAAACTATTTTTTCTTTAATAATTTAAGAGTATATCGACGATGAATAATTATAACTTTTAGTCTAAGACGCTACCAACTTGACCACCGAAGTATTGGGAAGAAATTGCAATATTAAGGTACATAAACAACATACACATTCAACTGTCAGTTAATGTTCTTCAACATGTCCTTTCTTTTATAACTCTATTCCAGTATACCAATCGTAGAAACATCATAGAAAATATTCCCCTCCTTCATAATTCTCATAAATAACTATCACGTGAAAACGCGCCATGTCTTGTGCTTTAAATATATCGATGCAATGCTGCTGCCATCTGTTGTCAGTTACTGAAACTATATGGGCGAGGTACTGTCATCTGTTGTCAGTTACTGGAACTGATTGCAGATATTCAAACGGCGTTTTGGTGAATTGTTGGCGATTTACAAAAGAAAACGCCTTGTGTTTAAATACATATATGACAACGTAAATCGAGGAGAATTCCTTACTTTACGGGAATAATAAAATTAAAATATGTTAAGACAATGTATTACCAATAGCCAGAAATAATAATTGGGAAATAAAAATACATGTCTGAGGTGTGATTCGAACTCCCTCTGCTATGCAAGAATTCATTCCGGGGTCCGCAATGTTACCCCTTGGCCACCCAGACAACGGACTTTGATCGTATTATTAAGTTATCTAAACATCAAACGCACTCAAATGCCGGTTGAAGTTCTTCAATATATTCCTTCCTTTTTGTATCTATTCCAGTATATATCGTCAGAACATCATAATGCGATATTTTCCCTCTTTTTAATTCTCATAAACAAAGATCACACAACGATGCAGCGGGTATTTTATCCGCCATTTCTCTCGTGAAAGAACGCCATTGTGCGCACGCGCAGTTGCCACAAATATTACATTTTTCTTTAATCATTTAAAAATATACCCTAACATATATCTTCCTTTAAAGACACTCTGCAAATCTACATGCCAAGAGCTCTCGTTACAATGCATTACGAAGTCAATCGGTTAAGACATTTTCTCAATCTCGATGTTAGTGTTTGTTAGTGGTTGAAACACGCTTA
This sequence comes from Meconema thalassinum, assembly GCA_946902985.2. Classification (NCBI taxonomy): domain Eukaryota; kingdom Metazoa; phylum Arthropoda; class Insecta; order Orthoptera; family Tettigoniidae; genus Meconema; species Meconema thalassinum. The sequence continues at coordinate 117,603,565 of OX336388.2, forward strand.
AAAACGGGCACTTTTTGTGTTTCAACTGCGATAAAAAATATTAAAATATAAATTAAAAATTCCAAACCTACATGAACTAACGTATAATAGAACGACGAAAATGATGATGTTATTGGATTTTATGTAGGTCTATTGGTTACTTCACAAACAACCTTCAAATTCGAGTACACATAATATTTTTGTCGACAGTAATACTAACTACAAACTTACATACTAGAAGAAGAAATGGTAACCAAATAAAGGATAAGGCAAATAAAGGACAGGAATAAAAGAAATGCCCTCAACCATCGAAGAATGAGTATGGGGGAACTTGGAAAGAAGGAGAGCCATGGAAGGCAGATAGGAAAGTGAAAGAGGAGAGGGCCCGTCTCAAGGTCAGAGGAAAAAGGGAAAAAAACGGGGTCCCCAACTCCCAAACTCACCAGCCGTGAGCCCTTGAGGGTGTAGCACTATCCAGGGTGCACCAGAAGTGGTGGGGCTACACACACCCTGCCTCCTTGAGGGCCTTGTGCAAAAGGCAGGAGATAACATGAAAAGAAGAAAAGGCTGACCCCTCGAGGAATGAGGGTATCAGGAAAGATGAGACAAGGGCCAATTAAGGGGGGAAAGTGAAAGACTCCCTAGGCCTCGGATATCCTAAAAGCATCGGGGCAGGAAGAGAAAAAAAGTTGACCAAGAGAGGTCGATAGGAAAGAAGACGGAGAGGAGCCCGACACAAGTAAGTGGAAGCAATGCCGGACTCAGCTGGGGTCCCGTGGTCGCCAACCCACGTCCCACTAGATGTGAGCCCCTGGTGGGTGACGTATAAGAAAACAGTTAATGTGTTTTGTTCATTGTCAGTCAAACTGAGCTGTCCATATTTCTTCCGCTGACAGTTATAACTTATAATAAAACCTAGACATTATGTTTCCCGCGAAGTCTACTGTACTTACTACGTACGTCATGTTGATAACTGACCATTAGTTCAGGAACTTGCTATGCCATGCTATCTGCCCCCAATATTATCGCCTGTTTGGTTTCTGAAAAGCCAAGGAAGTTCAATGGGGAATTCACAACATACCACGCCTACGTACTTAACCTAGTTCTTTATGCGAGTGGACGCAGCGGGAATGTGGGAGGTGCTGCAGAAAGATTGCCAACTTAGTTCTTTGAAAGTAAATGTGTTCCTTCTGAGACGTGTCACACATTGTTGTTGTCTTAAGGGAACCGGGCAGTGGCGGCAGTGTTGACCAACGACCAGATTAATTCATGAAAAACAATTAATACCATAATAATAGTTTTAGTTATAAAAGCTGTATGTTTCCTTTTATATGTATAGGAATTATGTTCTTTAATAATTCAGGAAATCTTATAGTGTAGTAAGTTACTGTGAACTGACTGAGAAAGCGAAGCGCGCCAGCCGTCTAGGAGCGCCCGTCCGTTTGGTCGTTGCTAGACCCAAGCACCGACACTTCTGTCTCGGGACAGTCGGATGAGGAGCCGCAAAGATGTGCTCGCACCCGGCAGCGAGGAGCATTTGAATAGCGCCGACTTGAAATGCTCCTCGCTGTCTCAATGTGTGATTGTTACCCACAACAACAAATCAACGACAGTGAAAAAAGTGAACACAAAAAAAAAGAACTGTTTAGCGATAAAAAAAAAATGATACATTCGTCGTTATCATTTTCACACCACTTAATGAAGTAGATAACTCGGTCGGGGTCCATGCACGGATGAGCCAGCTTGGTGTTCGTAGACAAAACCCCACACAAGACACCGCATAAACCTAGAAAAATTGCTGAGTTTTAAGATTCCCATTCCTTGTAATATATCCACATAGCAACATTTCTGCAAAGGACGGGATCAACGGCGAATTCAGCCGAGTATTAGACGCAGCCTGGAGCAAATGAAATTCATGAGAAAACAGTCCAAGGAGATGAAATTGGGTGAAGAAGACGCCATAAGAGAAAAGGAAGGGAAACATATGGTTCTGGGGACTTTTAGACAGTGGGTGAAGAAGAAAAACATTCTAATGTTTTAAAATTGTTTTGCTGCACAATTCTTTTTTTTTTTTGGACTTTACACCAACTATTTAGTAGCAAATAATAACCAATCTCAATAATAGTTTTGTAGCATGTGAAGATATCTATCTCCCATAATTATGTGCATCCCTATTAGTTAAAATAGTTATCGTTTATTTTTAAATAACTTTTAACTTTAATTTTTGGAAATAAAAATTAATTTTGTGAAACAATTTTTTATTTCAGGAACTATTTCATATTTTTCCAAACCCATGCACAGAATTATTAGTCTGTGCAATGAGTACATAGTGTAAAAAAGATTGTAAAGTTTCAGTAATTTTTAGTGGTAAATAGTAGGTATCAATTTTTTTTAGGAAAATACTATCTTTTATTAATTTCTGCCCATACTGATCAACCGAAAGGAATAATTTTTCACTTTTTGCTTTATGAAAGATGTTGGTCGTATGGAAATAAAATTTGGTGCAGTTTGGATCACTGGGAGCAAAAAAAAAATTTTGGGTAGCCTATAGTGTCCCCTTAAAGAACCTTCCACTAATTACACCTGTGTGAAGCTAAATTGTATAGGTTAGGAATGTAAACAACGCTCTTAGGTTTCTATGTTCGTTGCCAAGAGCCGACTGTGGTGGCGTCTAGTAGCTAAGTTCTGAACTAGGCCTAGTAGTCATTGATGGTGGCGTTTGGTGGCAAAAGTAAGAACTATTTGAAAAATTCAAAGTTGCAGTCCTTACTTGAGTTAAAAAACAGATACACACATTAATACAGCCATCAAAATTAACACCGGTTATCACACAGATTCTACACACACCCAAAGTACACGGGGCTACATGACCGCGTTGTCGCAGCCCCTAAACCGAGGCACCAACCAACCAAATACAGAACGTGTCACAGGCTAATATTATTATTCTGGGATAAATTTTGAACTATTTAAATAGTATCCGTCCATGGTTTTAAACAGAACCAAGCCTCCGTGGCGTAGGCGGCAGCACGCCGGCCTCTCACCGCTGGGTCCGTGGTTCAAATCCCGGTCACTCCATGTGAGATCTGTGCTGGACAAAACGGTGGCAGACAGGTTTTTCTCCGGGTACTCCGGTTTTCCCTGTCAAAATTTCATTCCAGCAACACTCTCCACTATCATTTAATTTCATCTGTCATTCATTTAATCATTGCCCCAGAGGAGTGCGTCAGGCCTCGGCAGCCGGCACAGTCCATATCCTCGCCGCTAGATGGGGGCTTCATTCATTCCATTCCTGACCCAGTCGGAGACTGGAAGCAGGCTGTGGATTTTCATTTTCATGGTTTTAAACAGTATTTAGGGATAATAGAATTTTAAATGAGAGAAAACATGTTATTGTTTACTATCGTCCTCGTAGATCATGTAGACAAAACTAAGTTGCAATATTGTTGTTCGACGTGAGGAGGATATAATAAAATAATTAAAAAGAAGTAAAAGTCGCCTCCGTAGTGTAGTGGTCAGCATGGTTAGCTGCCGCCCCGGAGGTCCTGGGGTCGATTCCCGGCTCTGCCACGAAATTTGAAAAGTGGTATGAGGACTGGAACGGGGTCTACTCAGCCTCGGGTGGTCCAAATGAGTAGAGGGGGTTCGATTCCCACCTCAGCCATCCTCGAAGTGGTTTTCCGTGGTTTCCCACTTCGTCTTCGGGCAAATGCCGGGATGGTACCTACTGTAAGGCCACGGCCGCCTCCTTCCCTCTTCTTAGCCTATCCATCCCAATCTTCCATCCCTTCCCATCCCTCACGAGGCCCCTGTTCGCTTTGCAGGTGAGGCCGCCTGGGCGAAGTGCTGATCACACCTCCCCAGTTGTATCCATCCCGACCAGATGTTCCAAGCTCCAGGACACTGCCCATAGAGGCGGTAGTGGTGAGTTCCCTCGCTGAGTCCGTGGGAACCACCAACCTAGAGGGTAAATTGACTAAATAAAAAAAGTAAAAAATTTTGCCCTTGGATAGCCTTGAACCCGGGATCTTCAAAACAACAAACGAGCGCTATACCTCTTGCACACTTTTCCAACGGACATTATCGCCTTTTGTTACGCTCCGTAATAGTGCGTATGGTTAAATATCCAATTATTACAGTTAGATCTTAAATATTGATTGGAATGCATTCATTCTGTACCAGGCATATTTTGAAATGTACTTAAAGCAATGTCGCCTCCGTAGCGTAGCGGTCAGCATGGTTAGCTGCCGCCCCGGAGGTCCTGGGTTCGATTCCCGGCTCTGCCACGAAATTTTAAAAGTGGTATGAGGACTGGAACGGGCTCTACTCAGCCTCGGGTGTTCCAAATGAGTAGAGGGAGTTCGATTCCCACCTCAGCCATCCTCGAAGTGGTTTTCCGTAGTTTCCCACTTCGTCTTTGGGCAAATGCCGGGATGGTACCTTCTTCAAGGCCATGGCTGCCTCCTTCCCTCTTCCTTGCCTATCCATCCTGACCATCCATTACCTTCCCTCATGAGGCCCCTGTTCGCTTTGCAGGTGAGGCCGCCTGGGCGAGGTGCCAATCACACCTCACCAGTTGTATCCACTCCGATAAGATGTTCTCAGCTCTAGGACACTGTCCGTAGAGGCGGTAGTGGTGAGTTCCCTCACTGAGTCCGTGGGTTCCACCAACCTGGAGGGTAAACGACTAAGAAGAAGAAGACTTAAAGCAAGTTTCACGACCGCTTTGCGTTAATAATGCAAATCGACTGTAAATGTTACCCCGAAACCACAACCGCCCTCCATGTTTTATTTCTTACAACTTGGCGCACGAAATGCTAGCGTGTGATACACTTCAGTCATAAAAGCTGGTGTTCGACGAGGATGAACAGAATCATACAGGAATGAAAGACAAGTACGCAGGTGGGATAATTATTGTAGGTAACAATCACACAATGAGACAGAGAGGAGCATTTCAAGTCGGCGCTATTCAAATGCTGCTCGCTGCCGGGTGCGCGCCCATCTTTGCGGCTCCTCATCCGACTGTCCCGAGACAGAAGTAGCACCGACCAGATCTCAATACGCTGCCGAAGACTTCTGTACCAGATCTCAATACGCTGCCGAAGTCAACGTCACTTCCGCTCCGTTGCTAAGCAACTGGAGCAATACAACATGGCTCCCTTGTAGCTTGCTTCAGTCTTTGAGCCGTCATTATTTCCTATTTGTATCGTATAAAACTATACATGCATGATGTCCAGAGGCAAGAAAGCATAGAAAAGTATATTTTCCACTGTAATTTAACATAGTTGTCCAGTAAAGTTGTAAAATATTGCGTACAAGATGCACATTAAGTCTTAGAACATAAGTCGTAGAGATGTGGCCTACGATATTTACCTTAAATTAAGTGAAAACATGAAAATATAACATTTCTGGATATTGTGAATCACGTCCCGTATGAATGACCAATATTACGGAAAATAAAGTACCATAGGCCTTACCAGTTAAGTGACGAATAAAATGAACTTAAGGTCTATCAATGCATAAGGGAACAGTTTAAAATATTTGGATGAGAGTTTAGGCCAAATCTCATCAACAGCTATAGAAGAAACAAAGACTGCATTTCAATACAATTTGTGTGTTTACTACAATGCCGCGTTTGTCTGAAAACGAAACAAATTAACAAAGCCTAACCTGTGTGCTCACTAACAGGTTAGAGAAGTCTACAATTAAGGCCTATCGTCCTACCTCATTCTAAATAATGGGGCACTTTTCCTGTCCTAGCTCTAAATATAATCACAAGACTTGCCACTCCATCACTTCAGAAATAAGCAGTATTCATTGGCTAGAATAATGTCACTATACGGTACTGTAACTTTGTTGCAGGGTGTAGGCCTAGGCTATTGGTAGGCCTACATGTTACGGTGATTGTTTTCTGAAAGTGCAAAAAATAAAATATTTAGGCAGAATTTTTCAGTCTGGGATAGGCCTAATTGTTATTTGGAAACACAATTCACTGCTTAAATAAATTAAGTGAAAAATCGCCACTCAGAAAATTTGTAGAATAAAGTGTATTGGTGTTAGTGAATCAGCTGTAAGGTTATGTAGGTTGTCGTTTATAATACTTATAGTACAACCCATATTTAATTACAACTACACTCCCCACATGAACCAAAAACCCCTTTATGTGACATGTATGTCCTAAATATCTCTCTATATTATATATTCTCTATCCACTAAATGATAAATATTTATAATTTGTAGTACCCGCCATGCAATTCTTGCCTCAGGAGTGAGGTCAACTTTATTCATACTATCTCGCAAAATTCTCGTACTTTATCCATAAAATTTCACTTCTATTTTGTAGCTCCAACACTGTAGATGATCTTCACGGGAGGCGTTTGCCTTATTTCACGCGTATTACACATTTTTATCCACAAAATTCAAGACGCTGCGCAGCGTTAATGCAGCTTCCTATGTATAAACAAGATGTTCAGCAAAGAACATATAGCCTACTTTCTCCTAAATGTATGGGTATCTTTATGACTCTTTGTCCTCATCCCTAAAACAATCACCCCAACCACAATGTATTGTTTGTTTTCTTTTATATTGATAATAAGCCAGTAAGTGTCAAGATCAATATTATATACTTTATGATGATTGAATAACAAAACTACTAACTTATTGTAATGCATTCACATCCGTTAATCTCTATATTAAGCCAGCCTGCAAAATTAAGAATCTTCCGCCCCAATCACAGTAGGTGGTGCTGCGACCTATCAGTGAATTAATCTTTATCTTGTACGCCTATGCACTGCCATCGTAATGTACTACGATGGCAGTGTTCTATGGGTGTTGAATGAGTAGGCAGTTTAAAGTAGCCAAGAGGGAGGCGATCCAGCTGGCAGTGTTTAAAGGTATTCGGAGCGCGATCGTGGCTAATAGTTGAACTACCAGTATTACAAAATTGCCATACTTCAGGAGGCCAGCTCAGGCATTTACACAGCGTTATGTTTGGAACAATATTACCCACATAACCCACAAGAGGACAGCACCGTACAGAGGCATTAAGAAGGCTGTGGTTAATGACAACGTGTATCTAGTTCTTCTATTCTCCTTTTTCTAATGTCTTCTGTTTATGTGCGATGCTGGGACTGTGATTTTATTAATATACGAGTGTATACTTTATCCTCTCCTTTGAGCTAAATGACATTTTATTCAGTATCTGTGGAAAAAGCTCGTGCACATCATTTGTAAAAGAATTCAAGAAAAAAAAACCTAACTGTAGCAGTACTCGATCCCCAGTCAACTGCGTGTCAGACTAACATGCTAGCCCAGAGCTAACCGTATCCATGACGTCAGGTGTTCTTAACTGACATATTAGATACAAACTGTTGGCAAATAATGACTTTAAATAAACGATTTCTTCACTGCAGTACATCTTCATTAACGATCATTTCATACAAAGTTTATATTATTGTATCAGTACGGTATATCACATACAACATACTAAAACTACTGAAATATAAGACAGGCACATGAGGACAGCTGCCATCTTGTCGTGTGACACAAACGGCTCAGCTCTTTTAAGCCACTCATACTGTATAATATTATAATATTAAATTATAATAAATAACGGATCACGACCTTCAGGATAGCTTAAACCCCCCTAGGCTCGATAATCGGAATTGGTGGGTCTTAAGCTATTTATTAAAATGGTTGCATAATTCACACGGCCGCCATCCTGAAATGGCATGGCCGATGACCTTGAATTTTGGGTGAAAGACGCGTCCTATATAAAGGTATGTTGTCACCAAATTTGGTAGAGATCGGATGATTAGTTTAGCCGTAATTTGATTTTACGTTTTGAACATTTGAGTGGCCGCCATTCTGTTTTGGTAAAGATGGCGGCGATATAAAGTATGACACTGAGGTGTCCTTTACTGGTGCTACCACTGTACCAAATTTCGTTCAATTCGGTTTCACCGTGTTCGAATTGATAGGGGGGGACAGACATTCAGAGTACACACACACACACACAGACACACACACACACACACACACACACAGACTCACACACACACATACACACACACACAGACTCACACACACACATACACACACACAGACAGACACACTTTTTTCGCCCTGTGTTGATCTCATAAGTCTACTTTCATTTTTTGCAAAAATCGAAAGTAGGCTAAAAACCTAGCAACCAGTTGTTTGGGTCCAATGTGGCAGCGCCCATGCGGTTGCTAGGCGCGTCACTTCGGCAGCGTATAGTGAACTGTATGGCAGAGATGCTAGACCGGGTAAGCCCTATCCAAACAGTTAACTCGGCTAGTTGTTGCCCGCTGACTGCAACAAGGAAGCCGAGGCGCGGAAGGAGACATCCGATATGCTCCGTCAACTGCCGAAACCATATCTTGCAATGTTGCGCGTACTTCTCACACTCGCAGTTCTCGCCCTCGTATATAACTTACTTTCTTTTGTTCTCGTGAGGGTTTTCATGTTGACTAACATAAATATTCCATTTAATCCGATGAAAATGTGCTGTTCTCTGAACTGCGGCATTCGTTATGAATGAGGTATGCCTACATCCGTTTTACCGCCCAATTGAATACAGTTTTCTCCGATATCAAGCAGTCTTTTACCCTAACACCTCATGGGCAGCAGAGGGGTGGAGGAGGGGGGAGGGAGGGGCCGTGCCCGCTCCCCTGAAATCCCGAGAATATTTCGATTGTTCATTGTATCACCAGTTCATTTCATAAATTGAAGTTACTGATGGTTAACTGATTTACATGTAGGGATAATTCCACAGTTGTATTTAAGTTATTAATTTGGGATTATTTGAGAATATCTTCAGTTATTTAAAAAATCGGTGAACTGGATTAACATTACCATTTAGTGAACTGCTCGATTTTTATTTTTGTCGATAGGCCTACGTGGTGATAGGGCCTACAACTACTTTTTGCCTGTTTAAAAGAAATGAACATTATGACGATGATTCACAAAGAAAAGCGAACTCCCAAGGACAAAAAATCTGAACTAAAAAAAATCCTCCGAATCATGCCATAAAGATCATGTACCCAACGGTTTAAGAGCAGCCAAATACTATCACGAAGCAATTAAGAAGTGAAAAGAAAATTGCGGGAGGGAGGGTGTACGTCCTAATAACACCTAGAGACATGTAGGGAATGACGTGAAAAATATTACTTGCATCCTCCCTAGAAAAATCCTGCGGGCGCCCATGTACTACCTCCCCCTCCTTTAATGAACAATTATCCGTCTGCCGGCACTGGAACCAGGACGTATGAATCTATAGAAAAGTGTAGCTTCCAATGTTTAGTTACATATCTCAGAAACTACATTAGCTATCTCCTTGAATGTTCTTTTGGTATATTCAGAGTACATTCGTCATTATTTGGGTAGAATTTGAAGTTTCTATGTTAAATAGTTTGTCAGAGAGAGCATTACAGAAACAATCTTTGAAAAATATATTGTTAAAAATTCCCTTAACACACACCCCTTTTTCTGAGCAAACACTCAAACCAGTCCCAAAAAACTTGGCATGCATAATACTTAAAATATTTTTGAGCAACTGAACTACTGAAGGAGTTGAGTTTTTTTTTTTACATACTAGTAGAAAACTGAAATGTTCTGTAAAGTTGTCCCTGCTTTTGAACTAATCAAGATACCGGAATAAATTTATTTCCACTAGTAAATCTATATAGTGTCTTAGAGACTACCAAGTTTCAAATACAGAGTCTTTACATTTAGTTGGCAAGGACATTCTCGCTCACGCGCTCCGCCGGTGACGCCTCGGTTCCCGGCGACCGCGCGCACTATGCACGTCAGAATACGGAGCTTAAAATCAGTATCATGCATTTTTACTCACCATGTTTACAGTAGATGCTGAAATTGTTCCCCATCCGCTGACAAACATTACCGGCATCTCCTTATGAAGTTTCCGGTTACTCTGGTTAATTTAGCTTCAGTAAGGAAATAACGACATTTACGTCTATTTTTATTGTTTACTGAACCTGTACATTTGAATCTCTTAGTCAGTTGATTTATTGTCCAATTTATAAGAATGGGTCTCCCTGGAAATGTCATTCGAAACGTTTGTCTTGTTTAGGCGCACGTTATGAGCGGCACGTAGGCTATTGTGCAAACCTTCGCTCGGCCTTGGCTGCCGGTGCCAGGCCAGGTTGGCGCGTGGTGACCAGCCGTATTCACTCGCACTTTGTAGAGTCCGAGCTCTGAGCTAATTGGGTGTTTCAGTCTTTCAGTATTTTATAAAGCTACTGTGTACCGGTACTGTATATCGTATTGTGTAGTGTTTTATTGTGATTGTGTATAGTGCTGTAATGCCTTATGTGAAATATTCGTTACGTGAAAGTGTATATCTGCACAATACGTACACAAAGTGCAGGAAATCCTGCGCTAGAACAAGACAAAAGTTTCGAGTGAGATTTCCAGGGGGACCCATTCCTATAAATCGGAAAATAAGACAGCTGGCTAAGGGCCGGTTCCATCAACCTTGCGTTAAATTTGGCTAACAAAACGTTAGTTAACAGATCGTTATAATTTTAACATTCTGTTAAAGATTACGTGTTCCACAGAACGTTTTAACAAGTCGGTTAACAAACGATGCGTTAAATGTCACTTGCTGTAAGGATCAAGGAAGCAGTGAACGGCATGGATGGTTTTTCAGACTTCTGAACTGTGTCTAGTCAACTTGTATTCATTTGTTTGCTGTTCGCGAACTCAAGCGACGGTGCTGCCGTTATCTGGAACTAGCGTGATGGAAACATAAACAAACAGATGCTATAACGTGATTTGAGTAGATGGGTGTGCTCTTTTCTCGTATTTTCAGTTATTTTTTATAATAATTGAGGCCATGAGATGAGTATTATAATTGCTTAGTTCCGCTGTACTCTTCAAATTCATTAATTGCCATATCAATGCTTTACTTCCACAAAAAGAAACCTTTTCTGAAGGAATGGAGTAGATTAGGCCTCCTTGGCGTCGCAAAGCCGATTTCGAAGTACTGTATATGATCGTACGTGGCTGCCATTTTACAAAGGAGAATTATTTATTAATAAATACTACCAGTAATGAATTTCTTAAAATAACCAGTACCCTACATTCTACCTGCATTACAAACTAGGCGACTTTTAGCAGCAAAGTATATAGGAGTTTAGCAGGGTCGATTTGACAGCTGTTCTTACCATGTGGCAAAAATTACTTTAGTGTCGCTTTATCGTAGGCCTACATGTGGTTGTCTTTTTTTTAACTTGCCCCATTCATCATCATCATCATCATCATCTTGCGCAGTTTCCAGCCACTGGCCGGATCTGTTTGGAACACAAGGCTCTCCAACGTCTTCTGTCTTCCCACCATCTCTCAGCCTCCATCCTTGTCCAGTCTTCTCCTCTCTTCTTCACGCTTTCTTCCACCCCCTTCAGCCACCTGTCTCTCGGTCTCCCTCTTGGTCTCTTTCCTTCCCACTTCGTCTCGTGTATCCTCCTGGGTATCCTCTTCTCCTACATTCGTTTTGCATGTCCATACCATCTAAGTCTAGATTTCTCTATACCATCCTGTAATGGTTCCTCCTTCATTAATTCTCTGGTCCTCTCATTTCTTATTCTGTCCCCCTTTGTAGCTCCAATACTGCTTCTCAAGAACCTCATCTCACTGGCCTGTATTTTGCTCTTCTCCCTTCCTTTCATAACCCAGGTCTCCGAGGCATACGTCAGGATAGGGACATAGTACGTCCGATATATGATCTTTTTGCTGTTCTGAGGGACATCCTTGCTCCATAACATGCTTCTCACACTCCTCCGGAATGCTTCTGCCTGTCTCCCCCGCTCATTTATTTCTCTATCGTTTCTTCCATTATCTTGTATCAGGCTTCCCAGATACTTGAAACTCTCCACTTTCTTCAGCTGTTCCCCACCAATTGTTATTCCCGTTGTGGTTCTTTCGTTCTTCCTTGTTGTGATCACTATCTCACTCTTATTTATGCCAAATTTCATGCCATATCCTTGTATTATTCCTTCCCACACGTCCAACTGTTCCTGTACCTCCTCCTCCTCCTTGTTTCCCCAAATCATCAAATCATCTGCAAACACCATTGCTTTCATCTTTCCTTCCCCAATTACTTGTGCCACTCGGGTCATTATGTCATCCATCACCACAATGAAAAGTAACGGTGACAGTGCACTTCCTTGTTTCAGGCCGTTTCTCTGTTCCAGCCAGTCTGATCTCTCTCCTCCCACTTTCACACAGCTCACGCTTCCCTTGTACATCTCCTTTATCCTCTTTATAGTCCATTTCTCTACTCCTCTATCCTCCAGGGACTTCCATACTTTGTTTCTGCATACACTGTCATATGCTTTCTCAATGCCCAGGAAGGCCATCAGTAGATCTGTTCCATACTCATAGTGCTGTTCTTGTAACTGCCTTACAGCAAAAATCAAATCCACTGTGGACCTTCCTGCTCTGAAGCCATGTTGTTCTTCCCTCATCCCTCCTTCTATCCTTGTCCTAATTCTCCTTTCCAAAACTTTCTCAAAGATCTTTGCACAATGACTCATCAGTGTTATTCCCCGATAGTTTCTGCATTCTGTTCTACGACCTTTCTTGAAGATCGGGACAATTATTCCCTTTTTCCAGTCCTCTGGGGTCTTCCTCTCCTTCCATGCTGTCTTCATCACTCGGTACAACCACTGTATCCCCACCTCTCCTGCTGCTCTCACCATCTCCACACTCAACTCATCCACACCCGGTGCCTTCCCTCCTTTCATCTTTCATCTTGCCCCATTGCTGCTTCAAATCTGAGAAGGTCAGTTTTTCTAATAATCAGGTGCTTATCAAAAATTTTAAAAATCCTTATAGTCAACTTGTAGGCTATTTATATATAAAAAATTGTATGTGCGTTTATATTTAAATTGCATCGTGACACTGTTTATCTAAACTACGTGAAAATGAAAACTACAAATCAACACTCATGTTGATCAACTGAAATCTTTGGATGCAAATCAAATGGCTGTCGTTTCCACTAGTTTTATTCATCATTTGATAATACATTCTGTACAATAACCTTTTGTGCACTATAAAACTACATTATTGACCATTACGTATTGATGTTGCTGTCTGAATAGGCTATAGTTACCAATTTCATTACATGTAGGCTAATTTGTAGGTTAGGCCTAAGGTATATCATTTAAGGTAATGTCCTTACTGTATTTATGCACAACACATTCGGACAACTTATATCTCTCCAGAAACTCCTTTTCAGACAGTTGCAAAATGTCTTTAGACCTTGGCAAGAATTCTTGTTCTGTAGCATTATTCAAATATGGTAATAAAAATAAATAATACAATAACTGAGCACGAAAGGCATATACTGTATTTGCTTGTAACCATTTTTAGCCTATTTTCAATTTTGAAAAAATAGGCTTATGAGATCACCTTTTGTCCGTGTGCGTGTGTGTGTGTGTGTGTGTGTGAGGTGTGTGTGTGCCCCCCCCCTAATAAATTCTAAACGGCTGGAGCGATTTCAATGAAACTCGGTAAGTTCATAGCACTATTCCGGGCGACCCCGACCGTGCCCTTCCAATTTTGTTACGTCTCACCAATCCAACATGGCGGCTGTGCGAAATATTTCACCAGCATTCAATATCTCCGAAACTATTCCCGATATCACCCTGGAATTTATTACGGTGATAAAGGGAACTACTAGAAGTTCATGTATGTGACTTTTGAAAAACTGGTAACTACAAAACCAACATGGCGGCCACGCGAATTTCCGACTTTTAAATGGACGTTTCTCGCGATTTATCCAACCAAACGCGATGAAACTTGGTACAGTATATGTTCATACACATTGTAATTCACCGACATCTAACTTCGTTCAATTGTTTATAAAACCACAAGATGGCGTATGTGCGAAATATTTCACCGGCATTCTATATCTCTGAAACTATTAGCGGTATCACCATGAAATTTTGTACGGAAATAAAGGGCACTACTGGAAGTTCATCTATAAGACTTTCAAAAACCGGTTAACTACAAAACGAACAAGGTGGCCAAGCGAATTTGAAAATTTTAAATAGAACTTTCTCGTGATTTAATGTTCCAAACGCAATGAAATCTGGTACAGGAAATGTTTATACACATTGTAATGCACTGGTATCTAATTTAGTTCAATTGTTTACATAACCTCAAGATGGCGGCTGTGCGAATTTTAAAATTAAGTTTTTATTTCTTGTGTCGTAATCATGCTATCGAAGTGAAAGTTTGATTAATGAACCTACGCAATATTTTTCCTTTAATGGTACATGACTCTATGGCCTATACATTTAACAATCCAACATGGCGACCATCTGAAATATTTAGACGGCTCTGAATATCTACGAATCTATTATAGCAATCAAACTGAAGTTTTTTACGTTCATTGGGGCACTGAACTTAAGTTCACCTATAGGACTTTAAATTACCTGGTGATCACAAATCCAACATGGCGGCGACGCGAAGTGTAAATTATTCATATGGACGTTTCTCGCAATTTACCCATCCGAGTGCAGTGAAACTTGGTACAGTAAATCCTTATACGAATGTTAATCCACTGGCATCTAATTTATTTCAATTGTTTCCATAAACACAAGATGGCAGCTGTGCGAAATTTTAAAATCTCCTTGTTACTTCTTGTGTACTAATCATGCAATTGAAGTTTGAATGCTACACGAACACAATAATCTTCATGTAACAGTACATAACTCTAGGACCTACATGTATAAAATCCAATATGGCGACCATCCGAAATATTTAGTCGGTTCTCAATATCTACGAATCTATTACAGCAATCAAACTGAAATTTTGTATGTTATTATTATTATTAGCGTATGGCATAAGTAACATATATACAATTAAATATGATACAATAACAAGAAACAATTTCAAATAGAAATGTCCAGTCCTTCGATCCACTTTAGTGCTGCCTCTGATGGGATCAAGAAATCAGCCCAGCTACCCGAGTAGGCTCTCAGCTTGCAGCTGCCTACGATATGAGCGATGGTTTGCCGTGGAGCACCACAGTCGCATTCTGGTGAAGTTAAACAGTTCCACTTGTAGAGTGAGTCCCTGCATCTTCCATGGCCTGTCCGAACTCTGTTAAGAGTGGCCCACTGCCTGCGTGGTAGATGGAATCCACTAGCAATTTGCGCACCAGAAAAGATGTTGTGTAGGGACAAGTCTGTGGAAGTTTCCCAACGGTCTTTCCAAACTTTCACAGCGTCGAAGTTGTTGTGAGCCATGTCGGTAGCATCACGCAAAGGTGGATGGCGTGACTTCAATCTTTGAAGATTGAGTGCAGGGATGTCTTCTTGTATGGGTAGTTCAGGATTTCTGCAGATTTTTTGGTACTCTCTTAATAGGTCATTCGATCTGCGCAGATCAGGTGGAATTATTCCCGTGAGCAGCGGGAGCCAATGGATTGGCGTGGATCTGATTGTGCCCGAAATAAGGCGCATGCTGTTGTTTAGCTGCGTGTCAACATATCGGGTATACGGGCTATTTAACCATACTGGAGAGCAGTACTCTGCACTGGAGTAAACCAGACCAAGGGCAGAATGTCGTAGAGTGCTTGCAGTAGATCCCCAAGTGGTCCCACACAGTTTCTGAAGAATGTTGTTCCGAGTTTTCAGTTTCTTTGATAAGTTCAATAGATGTTGCTTGAATGATAAAGTGCGATCTAAGGTTATACCAAGATATTTAGGAAACCAGTTATGACGAAGAACTCGGTTACAGAAGCTTATGTTCAATTTGCTGTTAGCCAGTCGGTTATTTAAGTGGAAGCATGACACTTCTGTTTTACTTGCACTAGGACTGAGTCTCCATTTCTTGAAATAGACCTCTAGAGTGGACAGGTCCCTTGTGAGGATTTCCTCAGTTTTCTTGAGATCTTGGTGCTGTGTGGCTAGTGCAAGATCATCAGCATAACAGAATTTCCTGCAATTTGTCTCTGGAAGATCAGAGATGTATAGATTGAACAGTAGAGGGGACAGAACTGATCCTTGGGGTAAACCATTCTTGAGTTTTCTCTCTGTGCTCTTACTATTGCCTGAGTACACCTGGAATCTCCTGTCACTTAGCATGTTGTTGATAATCTGAACGATGGTTGATGTTGCTCACGTCCGTAGGTATAACCTTAAAGTACCCTACACGTGACCCCTGGGTGGTGCTAAACGAGCAACAATATTCTGGCAGCCAGTCTATCTGCAAGATCTCCTGGCTATCACATGATGACAAGAACACCTAATGGAAACGGCTCTTTTCAGAGCTCCTTAACAAGAAACATTGGACCTTCCATCCGTATTTTTTTTTTGTATGTTGATAGTGGCAGTTAACATAAGTAGGATATATGAAAATAGGCTGTATAGTTCTTCACGGAACTACTTGTTAACACTCTGTTAAACTCCTAACAGACCAAGAATGGGATGTTAAAATAACGGTTAGGTTAACGATTTGTTAGCAGTAATGTTGATTGATGGAACACCATTTCGCTAACATTTCCGTTAAATTACTTTAACGTATCGTTAAAATTTTAACGAAGGTTGATGGAACTGGCCCTAAGAGATTCAAATGTACAGGTTCAATAAACAATAAAAATAGACGTACCGGTAGGCCTAAATGTCGTTATTTCCTTACTGAAGCTAAATTAACCGGAAACTTCATAAGGAGATGCTGGTTATGTTTGGCAGAAGATGGGGAACATTTTCAGCATCTACTGTAAACATGGTGAGTAAAAATGCATGATACTAATTTTCAGCACCGTATTCTGCCGTGCATATGCTCGCGCGGCTGCCGGGAACTGAGCCGTCACTGGCGGAGCACGTGAGCGAGAATGTCCTTGCCAAGCAAATATAAACACCCTGTACATTGATCAGATAGTTTCTGAGAAAATGGTACAGGAAGTTTCAAAAAATATGACTTACGTGAGGGGAAAAAAAGAGAATGTTTGACTAGTAGCTACAGTATAGCCTTAAAACATTATGTTTAGACCTAATTTTATTGCATCAAATATCACTTCAGCACAATAATTTATACACCAAATTCTTCAGGAAAGATGGGAGATCTTTTTAAGCTAAAATAGAAAATTGGCATTTTTAAGCCTATCACACGTCCCGGTTCCCTTAAAGGGAGTGAGTTCCAATGGGCCGTCAAAATATCCCCTTTTGATGTGTAACATCTTTCCACTCGGTTGATGGATATTTTTGTGGGAGTGATTTTGAAAAATGGGACGGAATTGGATCGGAAAGATCGAGGAGGCACCAGCTGGCACACTTCCGTTCCATCAAACGGAAGTGTGCTCGAACGGAAGTGTGCTAGCTAGCAGTGGTCGATCGAACGGAAGTGTAAGACGCACTGCCAACTCGATCAATCGATCCAGCTGGCAGTGGTAAGAGAAACAATGAGCGCGCGGTGTCGGAAATTAATACCATGACGTACTCTCGGCCATGTGGAGTGTCTATGACATACTGAACGGTAAACGCTCATGCGAACTCTGGTGTCAAGTGATTGAAACAAAGCACATGGTACATGTTCGAAGTCTTCGTATCAGTATTTAAATGGTAAAATGCCTTAATAGCAAACATTGTAAGTTGTCGGCATTGCCGGTATTATGTTTCTGCACAATGGCTAATCAAATATTAGCCCACATAACGGTAATGCAGTCATCAATATAATATAATCGTTGTGGTTATACGAGAATTGAGCTAGCCTTCATGATCTATTGCAGAATACATTCTCTTTACTCACAAGAGGGTCTATTCATAAGGCTTTTTAAACTCAATTTCACGCAAGAACATTATCGAAACAAGGAAAATATAAATGGAACTTAATTCAGTAATGCAGTATTATTGGAACGTGGAAATAAGTCACCATCTTGTACAGTTTTCAGCCCCAGGCTGGGTCTGTTTGGAACATAAACCTCGACACTTAGTCCTTTCTTCCAACCACCTCTCGCTGTCTCTCTGGTCCAGTCCTCGCCTCTCTTCTTGACACATCCCTCCACTCCTTTCAGCCATCTATCTCTTGGTCTTCCCCTTGGTCGTTTCTTCTGCATCTGCATCTCATGTATCCTCTTGGAAATCTTCTTCTCTTCCATTCTCTTTAAGTGTCCATACCACCTCAGTCTTGATGTCGCAGTCCTACCTTGCAAGGGCTCCTCTTTCACCATTTCCCTGACCTTTTCATTCCTCACCGTCTCTTCTTGTTACTCTGATCCTACTTCGCAGGAGCTTCATTTCACTTGCCTGTATTCTGCTTATGTCTCATTTCATCATTATCCACGTTTCTGAAGCATAGGTCAGTATCGGGATATAGTAGCTTCTGTATAACACTTACTTGCTTTTTTGTGGGGCATCTTTATTCCATACTAAGCTCCTAATGCTTCTCATAAATGCTTCTGCCTGTCTGCCACGTTCCGTAATCTCTTTGTCATTTCTCCCATTTTCCTCCACTATACTTCCCAAGTACTTGAGACTTTCCACCTTCTTCAGCTGTCCACCTCCAAGTGTTATCCCACTAATTGTTTTGTCCTTTTTCCTGGTCGTTAATAGGATCTCACATTTACTGATGTTGAACTTCCATCCGTACTCTCCCACTGTTTCTTCCCAAGCCTTCAGTTGCTCCTTAATTTCCTCCTCCTTGTTTCCCCAGACCATGAGATCATCTGCAAACACCATTGCTTTCATCTTATCTTCTCCTATCTTTCCTGCTACCCGTGACATTACCTCGTCAGTAGTGGAGTAGTGGTACTTCTGCTTAGTGTCATGGCCGCCGCGTGAGTCCAAGCCAATATCTCGTGAACCCATGATCGGATTTTAACAAATGACGTGTCATTGGACTCGGGCTGACGTTCTCTTTGCTGTGAACTACTCGTTATATTTTTGAAATTTTTTTTGAAAATTTTTGTTTTCAAAAGTTGGCGATAGTTTGAAGACCAAACAGGATAGAACGCTGTGCCATGGCTCAAACGAACAGTCTTTATGACCTTTATTTTTTGTAATAAAACTTTTTTATTTTTTATATTTTTTTGAAAACACTCGAATTTTGAAAATCCTATATTTTGGAAACTAGGAACTCTACAAAAAAAATGTTTAACGTAAATCAATGGTCCCTACCCCCTCTACCCGCAAAATAAATTTCAAGTCTCTAGAGAAAAAAATTGTGTGTAGTAGTGTGGTAAGGACAGAGCTGCTCCACTTAGCAAGTGGTGAGCCCCTGCGACCTTGGAATGGAAGGAGCCATGCTAGGAGGGCGTGCTTGGATTCGTTTTTTTCGTCTCGTCGTGCTCTTTACGGGAATGTCGGTGTCGAAAATGTGAAAATCTGGAAACACAGTCTTTTTGGGGTAAAAACGTGATTTTAGACTTTTTGCTATATCTCACGAACCAATAACGCTAGAGGCGTGTTCGACAAGTCCAAGGACTCGGGGTAACGTCCTCTCTCCTATGGACCACTCGTTATAATTTTAAATAAAATTGGAAACTCGATTTTGGGGTAAACACATGTTTTTTGTGATTTTGCCGATATCTCACGAAGCAATAACGCTAGAGGCATGTACGATGGGTCCAAGGATTCGGGAAGACGTCCTCTTTGCTATGGACCACTCGTTGTAATTTTAAAAAAATTGGGAAACGCGATTTTGGGGTAAACACGTGTTTTTTATAATTTTTGCCGATATGTCACGAACCAATAACGCTAGAGACGTGTACGAGGTGTCCTAGGACTCGGGCTAACGCCCCCTTTCAAATGTGGTAGATATGTTTTTCGAAAAAATAATTCACAAAGGGCCTAACGCCGTACATGTTGAAAAAAAAATCATTACCGTTACCTGTTTATAATGTTTATAAAGCGTGGTGGTTGAGAGAGACGGTACTGCTGGATGTGTGTGTTTCAACAAACCTGTCGCTGACCAAGGTGGCTGTGTTCAATAGATCAATCGCTATTTCGGCGGGTCGGTGTATGACAGAGCGAGGGTGCGTTTTCTGATATTTTACCTTTAACGTGTAAACGGTGATGAGAACTAGGTTCTATGTTGGTCGAAGCGAGTAGAGAAAATAAACTTGCCGACGAGCAGGAGGTGAATGTCATTTGAGCTTATTGGAAGGCTCCGATCTGACTTGACAACAGGTGACGCTTGAAGGTGAAATAATCTGACCATCGTGGTGGCAGGGGAGTGTGAAAGGCATGCACACACATTTGTGAAACCACATGTAGGCTAAACCAGTGACATCCTGTTTTGCTTCGTACGTGACAAAATGCAAGTCCATGTGAAATTTGATCTACCGCAGGTGTTCACCTTGGACGTTATCTGTCCACGTGCATGATAACTGTTAACAAGTGACATCCTGTTTTGCTTCGTACGTGACAAAATGCAAGTTCATGTGAAATTTGATTCGCCACAGGTGTTCACTTTGGGCGTTAGCTGTCCACGTGACCGATAACAGAATGGTCAAAGCGTGGGAAAAAATGATTATACATGCAACGTAGCATATATAAAGACATGTCGTTATCATTTCCACTCTCACTTGGGTGGACTACCTTTGAACACATTGCGTTGCGTGAAACACTTGGTCTTGTTTAACAGTTTTGGTGTTGGTGGAAAATACTTAACCTTGTTGTGGGGTAGGTATATATTTATTCATTTATACATTTATTGATTAATATATATATTTACAAGCAATTATTTATTGATTAGGTAATTAATGATTTTATTTATTTGTTTGCAGATAACCGGCATACCTTACATGTCTGAGGGAGAAGAAACCATTGCACTTTTGAGCCCACTAGAAGGGAAGAACAACAAGTCACTGCAAGTAAAGGTGAGATGATTTTTTTAAACTAACTTGTTTCATTTTTTTTGTTTTATGTTTTATTTTATGAAACGTATGTATTAACTTGAATTTAGGTATTTATAGAGGTTTATTTTATTTATTTTTAGAAACTTGGAAAGAATAGTCTTACCGACGTAGTAGTCGCTGAAAAAAAAAAACGAAACGCACTAAAGCGAAACCACTGCCAAAGAGTGAACTGTTTAAAACTCAGGTAAGTCCAACTTAAAAATGCTATTCCATTTTACCACTACTGAAAACTCGTAGACAAAAAAAATTCATTACCTGTACATGACTGGGACAATGATTGCTTTCTTGATTAATGGCTATGTTGTTGGTGTTGACTGGGAAAAGTACAAGGCCATGTTGGATTTTCTAAAAATAAAAATAATAAATTTAATTTATGGGTGGTTCCCTATGGACTCAACGAATATCCACAGGTTTGAACATGATAATGTGAACAAAATGACATGACATTCATTTTTGTTTATATATTGGTTAAAGGGAGGGTGGGGGAATGTAAATGACTGTAGCTTTATAAAAAAGAAAATAAGTACATGGGTTACTGTTAGTGCCAACATACAGTTTATTTTTAATGGTGTTTTGATATATTAATGCCAATTAACGTTAACGTTTTATTTACAAGTATTGATTGATTGATTGATTGATTGATTGAGTGATGGGTTATTTTGTTTGCTTTTAGGTGTCGTCATGTGCCATTAACGTAATGAACAGACAGTGAACAAGCATGCATTATGCTTTAAAGTACTCTGTGCTCTTGTGCAATGTTAATAACTTACAATAAGAAAAAGTTTTATTATAACACATGGCGTTAGTACCAAATACAACAAGTGAGCAAGTTGGTTTACCACGTGGGTTAAATTTAAAATCAGAACATGATCGATGGTTAACATTTGAATCCTGGCCTGTAGGCTTTTTGTCGACGCATGAACTTGCAAAAGCCGGTTTTTTTTACTTGAACCGAGAAGATGTGGTGCGCTGTGTGTTTTGTCGTATTGAACTTTCACACTGGGAAGAAGGGGATGATCCCTTTAGAGACCATTTGCGATGGTCTCCTCACTGTCCTTACATGCTTGGAAAGCAAGTGGGTAACCTACCCGTGCATTCATTTTACCGAACCACAAGGCCTTTGGCCGCTACTTACGTTGCTGAATCACAAATAAATAATAATAATGATGTATTACCAGCCAACGGTAGTGTCGATATATGTGGTCCATATGCCATAGACAGTGTTGAATTGGCGTGTGCTTTTGAAAAATTGGGAGTTTGCAAGACTAAAGCACTAGCACACCCAGAATACAGCTCTGTTGAAAAACGTTTCGAATCTTATAAAAATGTTTGGCCATTAATATTAAAACACCTTACCAAACAGCTAAGTGAAGCTGGATTTTTTTTATACTGGTGAAGGGGATAAAACAATATGTTTTTATTGCGGATTTGCTTTAAAGGATTGGCAAATGACTGATGACCCTTTAGTGCAACACGCTCGTTGGTTACCAAACTGTAAATACATGGTGTTGCTTAAAGGTCAGGAATTTGTGAACACTATTCGTAAAGAAAAAGTGATTGCAGCACAAGACATAAAAGTGCCTTTAGAGTTAGAGCACGCGGAGCAAATACATAAGGCTGAAAGAAAAGACTTGTCTCACGAACAGATACAAAAGTGTGACCAACAATTATGTAAAATTTGTTATCAAGATGAACTAGGTGTTGTATTTTTACCCTGTGGACACATGATAGCCTGTGTCAAATGTGCATTAAAACTTAACACTTGTGCTATATGCAGAAAAGTAGTATATGCTACAGTTAGGGCATTTCTTGCATTACTAGTATAATGTATTCGCCATGCATAGTGCAAAATCCCTAATTGCACAATATTATTAAAACTGTTTTAGAGTGTAATAGATATGCTTTTGTTTTGTTTATAGACTACTACAATGAATGTTTTGAATGCTGTGGGACAATCATGTGGCTTAGAGACAAAGAAGCTCAGCGAATTGCCAACGCATATTCCATTCCGCATTATCAAGATTCGGAAATTGAAAACAGCATATGGTGATCGTGTACTTTGTGTATGTGAAAACTTTGAGACATTTCTGCCTATACGGTTTAATGATATGTCGGAAAGTGTTTTAGATGAAGTCAATAATGCTGTGCAACCTGTACACTTAATTTATGAAGGTTTTAAAAACAATAGGTGCATGATTCGTTTTAATTAAATAAAAAAAGTCAAATAATAATGGAAGATATAAGTCATGACAATGGACTGAAAGAAAAAATATGTGTATAGAGTAATAATGTCTTAGTGTTTAGTATTGTCTTAAAAATATTATCATGAAACCAAAAAATGTATATAAAGTTTGTAAATAAATGAAAATAATGGTACAATGTTGTTTTATTTTCTATAGAAGTCAGAATATTTAACATTGCAGAGTATACATGATTATGTCAATAAAAAGCATACTTAATACAAGTCTTTGCCTTTACGATAGTGTGTTATAGTTTTAAAAACAAAGCTTGTTGTAGATCTTTTTTCTTCCACGGTAAACAATAGGCATGAAAACGTTATTGTCCTGTTTTGGATCATTATTACTATCATAATCATAAGCTGCATGATCTATATCACTATTATTATAATCACTATAATTATCCTCAACATTATCCTCAACATTACTAAAACCAGTTAAATATTCCTGGTCCTCTTTCTGTTCCTCCTTCTCTTTCTCTACAGTGTCCTCGTGTAGAGTCTGCGTGGCTTTTGATAATGTTAAGGGTTTTTTGAACATTGAATTATTTTCAATAGTAGTATTGTTTTGTAGCACTTGCTTTTTAACATTTTCATGATTTTCTGTTGACAGTAACAGTGTTTCATGCAGTACACTACATTGATGATCACTGACACTTAAAACCACACTATTTTTGCTTTTTAGCTCACTGCGACATTGTTTTGAACGTTGTTTTGTACAACGCCAAATAACAGTTCCATTTTTATTGGTTCGTTTCACAATATATGAATATCCTTTATAGAATGCATGAGGCTTACCATACCTAGTCACAGATACATTCATATCAACTGTCAAGCTTAGACTAAGCTCTAGTAAAGACAACTTGGTAATAAGAACAATAGATTAATGTGCGAGCATATATGGGTGCAAATGTGGGAGCAAAAAAAGTGGGAGCAAAAAGTGGGAGCAAGAATTGGGAGCAAAAAAGTGGGAGCAAAAAGTGGGAGCAAAAATTGGGAGCAAAAAGTGGGAGCAAAAAGTGGGAGCAAAAATTGGGAGCAAAAAGTGGGAGCAAAAGTGGGAGCAAAAGTGAGTGTAAAAGTGAGTGCAAACGTGGGTTCAAAAGTGAGTGCAAAAGTGAATGTAAAAGTGGGTGCAAAAGTGGGTGCAAGAGTGGGTGCAAAAGTGGGTGCAAAAGTGGGTGAAAAAGTGGGTGCAAAAGTGGGTGCAAGAGTGAGTGCAAAAGTGGGTGAAAAAGTGGGTGCGAAAGTGGGTGCAAACGTGAGTGCAAAAGTGGGTGCAAAAGTGAATGCAAAAGTGGGTGCAAAAGTGGGAGCAAAAAGTGAGAGCAAAAAGTGGGATCAAAAAGTGGGAGCAAAAAGTGGGACCAAAAAGTGTAAGCAAAAGTGGGAGCAAATATGAGAGCAAAAAAATGTGGGAGCAAAAAGTGGGAGCAAAACGTGTAAGCAGAAGTGGGAGCAAACAAGTGTGAGCAAATATGGGAGCAGAAAGTGGGAGCAAATGTGAAAGCAAAAGTGGGAGCAAAAAGAGTGAGCAAAAGTGAGTGCACAAAGGGGGAGCAAAATGTGTGAGTAAAAAGTGGGGTCAAATGTGGTGTTTTACTAAAACAATCCCCCCTAACCTAACCTAACCTAACTTTACTCAACCTAATTTCACCTAACCTAACTTCACCTAACCTAACCTTCCAACTCTCAGATCAAAAATTAAATTCTGGCTATAGTCGCGTTGGAATCCAAAACCTCTGGGATAACACCCAAGTATACTAGCCACTACACCGCGAAATGGGCAAATTATCATGCAACACAACACAAAAATAAAAAGTTTTCTGTAGTGTAACTCATTGGCTGACAATCATAGTTGAGAATTCAAACCCAAGACCTCAGGACTTTAGTTTTGAACATTATCAGAAATATTATTCCATTTACATTTTGCTGTTGCTTATAGTTATAAGAGTTGGCATTAATATGGGAGCAAAAGTGAAAGCAAAAAGTGGGTGCAAGCATGGCTGGTTGTAGAGACTTTCATATCAACTAATACACATAAATTAAATTTTAGTAAAGTGACTTGGCTAATAATAATAATAATATTAACAGTTTTAAAAAAATTCAAGGGGATTGATATTTTTCAGGGTGTAATTTCCAAAGTACTGTCAAGAATAATAATTACATGAACAGATTCCAAGAACTCTAGAGTGCTTTTAAGGTTAATGATTGGCTAGGAGTGAGATAGAGCTAGCTAACCTAAGTTAACCTCAGCTCAGTAAACCTAACCTTGTCACATGGCATGTTCTACAAGTATAGACTTGCTTTGAGACTGGCTATGACGTCACAGATGAATGGCGGTGGGAGGCTGGCAAAAAGGACAATGTTTTTGGGTAATAAAAAGTCGTGTCCAGCCTCCCACCGCCATTCATCTGTGACGTCATAGCCAGTCTCAAAGCAAGTCTATACTTGTAGAACATGCCATGTGACAAGGTTAGGTTTACTGAGCTGAGGTTAACTTAGGTTAGCTAGCTCTATCTCACTCCTAGCCAATCATTAACCTTAAAAGCACTCTAGAGTTCTTGGAATCTGTTCATGTAATTATTATTCTTGACAGTACTTTGGAAATTACACCCTGAAAAATATCAATCCCCTTGAATTTTTTTAAAACTGTTAATATTATTATTATTATTAGCCAAGTCACTTTACTAAAATTTAATTTATGTGTATTAGTTGATATGAAAGTCTCTACAACCAGCCATGCTTGCACCCACTTTTTGCTTTCACTTTTGCTCCCATATTAATGCCAACTCTTATAACTATAAGCAACAGCAAAATGTAAATGGAATAATATTTCTGATAATGTTCAAAACTAAAGTCCTGAGGTCTTGGGTTTGAATTCTCAACTATGATTGTCAGCCAATGAGTTACACTACAGAAAACTTTTTATTTTTGTGTTGTGTTGCATGATAATTTGCCCATTTCGCGGTGTAGTGGCTAGTATACTTGGGTGTTATCCCAGAGGTTTTGGATTCCAACGTGACTATAGCCAGAATTTAATTTTTGATCTGAGAGTTGGAAGGTTAGGTTAGGTGAAGTTAGGTTAGGTGAAATTAGGTTGAGTAAAGTTAGGATAGGTTAGGTTAGGGGGGATTGTTTTAGTAAAACACCACATTTGACCCCACTTTTTACTCACACATTTTGCTCCCCCTTTGTGCACTCACTTTTGCTCACTCTTTTTGCTCCCACTTTTGCTTTCACATTTGCTCCCACTTTCTGCTCCCATATTTGCTCACACTTGTTTGCTCCCACTTCTGCTTACACGTTTTGCTCCCACTTTTTGCTCCCACATTTTTTTGCTCTCATATTTGCTCCCACTTTTGCTTACACTTTTTGGTCCCACTTTTTGCTCCCACTTTTTGATCCCACTTTTTGCTCTCACTTTTTGCTCCCACTTTTGCACCCACTTTTGCATT
Organism: Meconema thalassinum; assembly: GCA_946902985.2. NCBI lineage: Eukaryota > Metazoa > Arthropoda > Insecta > Orthoptera > Tettigoniidae > Meconema > Meconema thalassinum. Next base: position 117,630,146 of record OX336388.2, read on the forward strand.
CACTTTTGCACCCACTTTTGCACTCACGTTTGCACCCACTTTCGCACCCACTTTTTCACCCACTTTTGGACTCACTTTTGCACCCACTTTTTCACCCACTTTTGCACCCACTTTTGCACCCACTTTTGCACCCACTCTTGCACCCACTTTTGCACCCACTTTTACATTCACTTTTGCACTCACTTTTGAACCCACGTTTGCACTCACTTTTACACTCACTTTTGCTCCCACTTTTGCTCCCACTTTTTGCTCCCAATTTTTGCTCCCACTTTTTGCTCCCACTTTTTGCTCCCAATTTTTGCTCCCACTTTTTGCTCCCACTTTTTTGCTCCCAATTCTTGTTCCCACTTTTTGCTCCCACTTTTTTTGCTCCCACATTTGCACCCATATATGCTCGCACATTAATCTATTGTTCTTATTACCAAGTTGTCTTTACTAGAGCTTAGTCTAAGCTTGACAGTTGATATGAATGTATCTGTGACTAGGTATGGTAAGCCTCATGCATTCTATAAAGGATATTCATATATTGTGAAACGAACCAATAAAAATGGAACTGTTATTTGGCGTTGTACAAAACAACGTTCAAAACAATGTCGCAGTGAGCTAAAAAGCAAAAATAGTGTGGTTTTAAGTGTCAGTGATCATCAATGTAGTGTACTGCATGAAACACTGTTACTGTCAACAGAAAATCATGAAAATGTTAAAAAGCAAGTGCTACAAAACAATACTACTATTGAAAATAATTCAATGTTCAAAAAACCCTTAACATTATCAAAAGCCACGCAGACTCTACACGAGGACACTGTAGAGAAAGAGAAGGAGGAACAGAAAGAGGACCAGGAATATTTAACTGGTTTTAGTAATGTTGAGGATAATGTTGAGGATAATTATAGTGATTATAATAATAGTGATATAGATCATGCAGCTTATGATTATGATAGTAATAATGATCCAAAACAGGACAATAACGTTTTCATGCCTATTGTTTACCGTGGAAGAAAAAAGATCTACAACAAGCTTTGTTTTTAAAACTATAACACACTATCGTAAAGGCAAAGACTTGTATTAAGTATGCTTTTTATTGTCATAATCATGTATACTCTGCAATGTTAAATATTCTGACTTCTATAGAAAATAAAACAACATTGTACCATTATTTTCATTTATTTACAAACTTTATATACATTTTTTGGTTTCATGATAATATTTTTAAGACAATACTAAACACTAAGACATTATTACTCTATACACATATTTTTTCTTTCAGTCCATTGTCATGACTTATATCTTCCATTATTATTTGACTTTTTTTATTTAATTAAAACGAATCATGCACCTATTGTTTTTAAAACCTTCATAAATTAAGTGTACAGGTTGCACAGCATTATTGACTTCATCTAAAACACTTTCCGACATATCATTAAACCGTATAGGCAGAAATGTCTCAAAGTTTTCACATACACAAAGTACACGATCACCATATGCTGTTTTCAATTTCCGAATCTTGATAATGCGGAATGGAATATGCGTTGGCAATTCGCTGAGCTTCTTTGTCTCTAAGCCACATGATTGTCCCACAGCATTCAAAACATTCATTGTAGTAGTCTATAAACAAAACAAAAGCATATCTATTACACTCTAAAACAGTTTTAATAATATTGTGCAATTAGGGATTTTGCACTATGCATGGCGAATAAATTATACTAGTTATGCAAGAAATGCCCTAACTGTAGCATATACTACTTTTCTGCATATAGCACAAGTGTTAAGTTTTAATGCACATTTGACACAGGCTATCATGTGTCCACAGGGTAAAAATACAACACCTAGTTCATCTTGATAACAAATTTTACATAATTGTTGGTCACACTTTTGTATCTGTTCGTGAGACAAGTCTTTTCTTTCAGCCTTATGTATTTGCTCCGCGTGCTCTAACTCTAAAGGCACTTTTATGTCTTGTGCTGCAATCACTTTTTCTTTACGAATAGTGTTCACAAATTCCTGACCTTTAAGCAACACCATGTATTTACAGTTTGGTAACCAACGAGCGTGTTGCACTAAAGGGTCATCAGTCATTTGCCAATCCTTTAAAGCAAATCCGCAATAAAAACATATTGTTTTATCCCCTTCACCAGTATAAAAAAAATCCAGCTTCACTTAGCTGTTTGGTAAGGTGTTTTAATATTAATGGCCAAACATTTTTATAAGATTCGAAACGTTTTTCAACAGAGCTGTACTCTGGGTGTGCTAGTGCTTTAGTCTTGCAAACTCCCAATTTTTCAAAAGCACACGCCAATTCAACACTGTCTATGGCATATGGACCACATATATCGACACTACCGTTGGCTGGTAATACATCATTATTATTATTTATTTGTGATTCAGCAACGTAAGTAGCGGCCAAAGGCCTTGTGGTTCGGTAAAATGAATGCACGGGTAGGTTACCCACTTGCTTTCCAAGCATGTAAGGACAGTGAGGAGACCATCGCAAATGGTCTCTAAAGGGATCATCCCCTTCTTCCCAGTGTGAAAGTTCAATACGACAAAACACACAGCGCACCACATCTTCTCGGTTCAAGTAAAAAAAAACCGGCTTTTGCAAGTTCATGCGTCGACAAAAAGCCTACAGGCCAGGATTCAAATGTTAACCATCGATCATGTTCTGATTTTAAATTTAACCCACGTGGTAAACCAACTTGCTCACTTGTTGTATTTGGTACTAACGCCATGTGTTATAATAAAACTTTTTCTTATTGTAAGTTATTAACATTGCACAAGAGCACAGAGTACTTTAAAGCATAATGCATGCTTGTTCACTGTCTGTTCATTACGTTAATGGCACATGACGACACCTAAAAGCAAACAAAATAACCCATCACTCAATCAATCAATCAATCAATCAATCAATCAATACTTGTAAATAAAACGTTAACGTTAATTGGCATTAATATATCAAAACACCATTAAAAATAAACTGTATGTTGGCACTAACAGTAACCCATGTACTTATTTTCTTTTTTATAAAGCTACAGTCATTTACATTCCCCCACCCTCCCTTTAACCAATATATAAACAAAAATGAATGTCATGTCATTTTGTTCAAATTATCATGTTCAAACCTGTGGATATTCGTTGAGTCCATAGGGAACCACCCATAAATTAAATTTATTATTTTTATTTTTAGAAAATCCAACATGGCCTTGTACTTTTCCCAGTCAACACCAACAACATAGCCATTAATCAAGAAAGCAATCATTGTCCCAGTCATGTACAGGTAATGAATTTTTTTTGTCTACGAGTTTTCAGTAGTGGTAAAATGGAATAGCATTTTTAAGTTGGACTTACCTGAGTTTTAAACAGTTCACTCTTTGGCAGTGGTTTCGCTTTAGTGCGTTTCGTTTTTTTTTCAGCGACTACTACGTCGGTAAGACTATTCTTTCCAAGTTTCTAAAAATAAATAAAATAAACCGCTATAAATACCTAAATTCAAGTTAATACATACATTTCATAAAATAAAACATAAAACAAAAAAAATGAAACAAGTTAGTTTAAAAAAATCATCTCACCTTTACTTGCAGTGACTTGTTGTTCTTCCCTTCTAGTGGGCTCAAAAGTGCAATGGTTTCTTCTCCCTCAGACATGTAAGGTATGCCGGTTATCTGCAAACAAATAAATAAAATCATTAATTACCTAATCAATAAATAATTGCTTGTAAATATATATATTAATCAATAAATGTATAAATGAATAAATATATACCTACCCCACAACAAGGTTAAGTATTTTCCACCAACACCAAAACTGTTAAACAAGACCAAGTGTTTCACGCAACGCAATGTGTTCAAAGGTAGTCCACCCAAGTGAGAGTGGAAATGATAACGACATGTCTTTATATATGCTACGTTGCATGTATAATCATTTTTTCCCACGCTTTGACCATTCTGTTATCGGTCACGTGGACAGCTAACGCCCAAAGTGAACACCTGTGGCGAATCAAATTTCACATGAACTTGCATTTTGTCACGTACGAAGCAAAACAGGATGTCACTTGTTAACAGTTATCATGCACGTGGACAGATAACGTCCAAGGTGAACACCTGCGGTAGATCAAATTTCACATGGACTTGCATTTTGTCACGTACGAAGCAAAACAGAATGTCACTGGTTTAGCCTACATGTGGTTTCACAAATGTGTGTGCATGCCTTTCACACTCCCCTGCCACCACGATGGTCAGATTATTTCACCTTCAAGCGTCACCTGTTGTCAAGTCAGATCGGAGCCTTCCAATAAGCTCAAATCACATTCACCTCCTGCTCGTCGGCAAGTTTATTTTCTCTACTCGCTTCGACCAACATAGAACCTAGTTCTCATCACCGTTTACACGTTAAAGGTAAAATATCAGAAAACGCACCCTCGCTCTGTCATACACCGACCCGCCGAAATAGCGATTGATCTATTGAACACAGCCACCTTGGTCAGCGACAGGTTTGTTGAAACACACACATCCAGCAGTACCGTCTCTCTCAACCACCACGCTTTATAAACATTATAAACAGGTAACGGTAATGATTTTTTTTTCAACATGTACGGCGTTAGGCCCTTTGTGAATTATTTTTTCGAAAAAAAATATCTACCACATTTGAAAGGGGGCGTTAGCCCGAGTCCTAGGACACCTCGTACACGTCTCTAGCGTTATTGGTTCGTGACATATCGGCAAAAATTATAAAAAACACGTGTTTACCCCAAAATCGCGTTTCCCAATTTTTTTAAAATTACAACGAGTGGTCCATAGCAAAGAGGATGTCTTCCCGAATCCTTGGACCCATCGTACATGCCTCTAGCGTTATTGCTTCGTGAGATATCGGCAAAATCACAAAAAACATGTGTTTACCCCAAAATCGAGTTTCCAATTTTATTAAAAATTATAACGAGTGGTCCATAGGAGAGAGGACGTTACCCCGAGTCCTTGGACCTGTCGAACACGCCTCTAGCGTTATTGGTTCGTGAGATATAGCAAAAAGTCTAAAATCACGTTTTTACCCCAAAAAGACTGTGTTTCCAGATTTTCACATTTTCGACACCGACATTCCCGTAAAGAGCACGACGAGACGAAAAAAACGAATCCAAGCACGCCCTCCTAGCATGGCTCCTTCCATTCCAAGGTCGCAGGGGCTCACCACTTGCTAAGTGGAGCAGCTCTGTCCTTACCACACTACTACACACAATTTTTTTCTCTAGAGACTTGAAATTTATTTTGCGGGTAGAGGGGGTAGGGACCATTGATTTACGTTAAACAATTTTTTTTGTAGAGTTCCTAGTTTCCAAAATATAGGATTTTCAAAATTCGAGTGTTTTCAAAAAAATATAAAAAATAAAAAAGTTTTATTACAAAAAATAAAGGTCATAAAGACTGTTCGTTTGAGCCATGGCACAACGTTCTATCCTGTTTGGTTTTCAAACTATCGCCGACTTTTGAAAACAAAAATTTTCAAAAAAAAATTCAAAAATATAACGAGTAGTTCACAGCAAAGAGAACGTCAGCCCGAGTCCAATGACACGTCATTTGTTAAAATCCGACCATGGGTTCACGAGATATTGGCTTGGACTCACGCGGCGGCCATGACACTAAGCAGAAGTACCACTACTCCACTACTCTCGTCCATAATCACAATAAAGAGAAGGGGTGACAGTGCACTACCCTGTTTCAGGCCACTCATTTGTCTGAACCAGTCTGATCTTTCACCTCCAACTTTCACACAACTCACACTTCCACAATACATCTCCTTCACTCTGCCTACAGTCCCTTTTTCCACTCCCATGTTTTCCATTGCTTCCCAAACCTTCTCTCTACACACACTAACATGTGCCTTTTCGATGTCCAGGAAGGCCATCAACAGATCCTCTCCGAATTCGTAGTGGTGTTCCTGGAGCTGTCTCACTGAAAATGTGAGATCCACTGTTGATCTCCCAGGTCTGAATCCGTACTTTCAATTCTCTCTCCACTTTGGCTCGTATTCTACTTTCTAATATCTTTTCATATATCTTGGCACAGTGTGGTGTGAGTGTGACTCCCCTGAAATTTCTGCACTCCTTTCTGCTTCCTTTCTTAAATATTGGGACAATTAATCCTTTCTTCCAATCTTCTGGGGTCTTTTTCTCCTTCCATACCACCCTCATCACACGGTACAGCCATTGTTTCCCAACCCCTCCTGCTGCCTTCACCATTTCAACACTCACTTCGTCCACACCTGGTGCCCTTCCTCCTTTCATCTTGTCTATAGCCATTTCCAGTTCTCTCCAAGTCAGGTCCTTTTCCATTCCTGTGTTGTCTTCTCCATCTTCCAATACGTTGTCTTCCTCCCTACGACCATATTTGCGTAGTCGAAATAGCCGTGGGGTTAGCGCCTATGACTGTGAATCTAGAGATCTCGGGTTCGAATCCCGGGCGGGGTAGATATTTTTGCTACCAGATTATTATTTTACACGATATTTATCATATCAATATGACTCATTTTAACAGAATCCATATGAAATTACGTGTTGGTCTATGAATCAAGAGGAACTGTTTATAAGGAATTTAAGGTTATGAGTGGTGCCACGTCTATTAATGTAGTTGATCCATATCGTATTCTTTATTTAGGCTAGTGCTGGTGGAAGCTACAAATCATCAAATAAAATGAGTTCCGTAATATAAACTGCAATATCTGTAAAACACTCCCTTTTACAACAGATTAATATTTGTGCCGATAATAGTATAAAATACCGGTGTATCAACATTTTCACGTGAGGTTTCTTCTATGTCAGATGTTACACATCATATGCGACTACTGCAAGGCTCGTATTTGTGAAGTTTTCCGGTGCAGTAGTGACCATAGTTTGTAATTTAAATTGTTAATGTCCCTTCAGAAGATGATATAAGATATGAAAATCGTATATTATCGAAGTAATAATAATAATAATAATAATAATAATAATATCTTATGTAGCGGAATGTCCCGCCATGAATAGAAAAGGTATAATGGAAGAACTGGAGTCCAAGGAAAGGAATATATTGACAACAAGTAGTTCCGTGAAGAACTATACAGCCTATTTTCATATATCGTACTTATGTTAATTACCTCTATCTACATACAAAATTTCAGTTTGATTGCTGTAATAGATTCGAAGATATTGAGAACCGACTAAATATTTCGGATGGTCACCATGTTGGATTTTATATATGTAGGTCCTAGAGTTATGTACTGTTACATGAAGATTATTGTGTACGTGTAGCATTCAAACTTCAATCGCATGATTAGGACACAAGAAGTAACAAGGAGATTTTAAAGTTTCGCACAGCTGCCGGCTTGTGGTTATGGAAACAATTGAAATAAATTAGATGCCAGTGGATTAACATTCGTATAAGGATTTACTGTACCAAGTTTCACTGCACTCGGAAGGTTAAATTGCGAGAAACGTCCATGTGAATATGTATACTTCGCGTCGCCGCCATGTTGGATTTGTGATCACCAGGTTTTTTAAAGTCCTATAGGTGAACTTAAGTTCATAGCCCCTATGAACATAAAAAAAATCAGTTTGATTGCTATAATAGATTCGTAGATATTCAGAGCCGTCTAAATATTTCGGATGGTCGCCATGTTGGATTGTTAAATGTATAGGCCATAGAGTCATATACTATTAAAGGAAAATTATTGCGTAAGTTCATTATTCAAACTTTCACATCGATCGCATGATTACGACACAAGAAATAACAATTTAATTTTAAAATTCGCAAAGCCGCCATCTTGAGGTTTTGTAAACAATTGAACTAAATTAGATACCAGTGTATTACAATGTGTATAAACATTTCCTGGACCAGATTTCATTGCGGGTGGAACATTAAATCGCGATAAAGGTCTATTTAAAATTTTCAAATTCGCTTGGCCGCCATGTTCGTTTTATAGTTAACCGGTTTTCGAAAGTCTTATAGATGAACTTCCAGTAGTGATCTTCATCTCCGTAAAAAAATTCAGGGTGATATCGCTAATAGTTTCAGAGATATAGAATGCCAGTGAAATATTTCGCACATCCGCCATCTTGTGGTTTTATAAACAATTGAACCTAGTTAGATGTCGGTGCATTACAATGTGTATGAACATATACTGTACCAAGTTTTATTGCGTTTGGTTGGTTAAATCGCGAGAAACGTGTATTTAAAAGTCGCAAATTCGCGTGACCGCCATGTTGGTTTTGTAATTACCAGCTTTTCAAAAGTCACATAGGTGAACTTCTAGTAGTTTCCTTTAACACCGTAAAAAATTTCAGGGTGATATCGGGAATAGTTTCGGAGATATTGAATGCTGGTGAAATATTTCGCACAGCCGCCATGTTGGGTTGGTGAGACGTAACAAAATTTGAAGGGTACGGTCGGGGTCGTCCGGAATAGTGCTTAGTACATACCGAATTTCATAGAAATCGCTCCAGCCGTTTAGAAGTTATTAGGGGACACAAACACACACGCACACACACACACGGACAAAAGGTGATCTCATAAGCCTTTTTTTTTTTTTTTCAAATTTGAAATTAGGCTACAAATTGTGGATCCAGTCAAAGAACACGGCGAGTTCTGAAGACGCCACAACCAAGAGTTGTACACTCACGTAGAGAAAATAACGGACGTGATGAGGAAAAGAAGGATTTCTTTTTATGGACATATCACCCGAATGAAATCAACACGGCTATCCAACCGAATTTTCGCTTTTCTTCATGCGAAAAAAGACAAAGAGGGCCTGGTTCAGTGAAGTAGAGAAAGATTTGTTGGAGATTGGGATAACATATGAAGATATCCAGGAGCGTGGCCCACTTAGGGAAACACTTCAAGAACATCGGAGTTTTCAACTTAAGCCGAAACTAAAAACGTGGAAGGCGTGGACGACAGAGAAAAAGGTGCAACGTCGATTGCGAATGGTAGAGTACTGGGCCAACATTAAATTGCAGAAGAAACAGTTGACATGACGTGGTCCTTAGTTGGCCGTAACGAAGGAAGAAGAATATCGTATGGCCTCGGCTGCCGGGTGCAAGCTTTGTTATTTGAGACCCAGAGGGCAGCTTGCATGTCGAATATTGTTGTGCCTTGGAGCGCTATGAAAGTCAAGGAGGTTAGATATCTAAGCTCCTTGACACTATAGCGCTTTCTAGTAGAAAAATGAGGAACTTTTGTGTTGACGGAATATTCCGTGATTAATTTTGCCATTATGAACACGGCCTACTTAATTCAAATGGGTTCCTTAACGTGCCAACATCGTATACATGCGTGTCGTAATTTTTGTCGCCTTTTAAAAATCATTTACCACGGCCAGGAGCGAACCTGCAATCTTGGGGTTGGTAGACCGACACGTTAACCACTCACCGACCGTGGTAAGCTATTGTTGTTGTTTGAGTCTTCAGTCTTTTGACTGGTTTGATGCAGCACTCCATGCCTCCTTGTCCTGAGCTAATCGTTTCATCTCCACATATCTACGACACCCTACATCCGAGGCAATCTGTTTAACATATTCTAACCTTGGTCTACCCCTACAGTTCTTGTCCTCGACCCTTCCTTCCATAACTAAGCTTGCTATTCCTGAGTGTCATAGTACGTGTCCTACCAACCTATCTCTTCTCTTCATTAGAAGTCGCCAGTAACATCTCTCCTCTCCCAGTCGTCTTAATACCTCTTCGTTTGTAACCCTATCTACCCATCTGATCTTCATCATTCTCCTGTAACACCACATTTCAAACGCTTCAACTCTCCTCTTTTCTGCTGCACCAATAGTCCAAGTTTCACTTCCATAGAGCGCCACGTTCCAGACAAACAAAATCCTTCAGAAATGACTTCCTAATACCTAAATCTATATTCGACATCAACAGATTCCTTTTCTGTTGAAATGCTATCCTTGCCTGAGCTAACCAACATTTTATATCCTCTTTGCTTCGTCCGTCACTGGTTATTTTGCTTCCTAAGTAACAGAAGCTAAGCTATGATCGAAGTGAAAGTGAAAATGAAAAGAGTGATGTCTCTTTCAGAATTAATGTTTTTTAGTCCTATCTCTACTCTTAGGCGTTTCCCAAATAGCCAAAGTGTACTCTCTTGCACTCTCTCACTCGCGTGGCCCACGAGGTCGGCCACGTCTCACTCGGAAGTGACGTCAGCGAGTACCTTACCTTACCCATCGGCGCTACAACTCATGGAGAGCCCGGGCCTTCCCTATCACATCATTCCAAGCTTGAGAACCGTGGGCCAGCCGTCTCCATCCACGAATTCCCAGTTGTCGTACATCATCGTCCACTTCATCCAACCATCTCCTACACGAGCGGCCTATTCGTCTCCTCTCCCCACCAGGGGCTCACATCTAGTGGGACGTGGGTTGGCGACCACGGGGTCCCAGCTGAGTCCGGCATTGCTTCCACTTACTTGTGCCGCGCTCCTCTCCGTCTTCTTTCCTGTCGACCTCACTTGGTCAACTCTTGTTCTCTTCTGACCCCGACGGTATTAGGGTATCCGAGGCCTAGGGAATCTCTTCCTTTCCCGTCTTAATTGGCCCTTATCTCATCTTTTTTGATACGGTACCCTCCTTCTGCGAGGGATCAGCCTTCTTTTTCTTTTCATGTTATCTCCTGCCTTCTGCTCAAGGCCCTCAAGGAGGCAGGGTGTATGTAGCCCCACCACTTCTAGTGCACCCTGAATATTGCTACACCCACAGAGGCTCACGGCTGGTGAGTTCGGGAGTTGGCGACCCCGAGGGATTCCTGAGCTGGGTCCGGTTTTCCCCCTTTTATCCCTTACCTCTGGGGCGGACCTTCTCCTCTTTTACTTTCCTATCTGCCTTTCATGGCTCTACTTCCTTCCAAGTCCCTCAATCCTCATTCTTCGAGGGTTGAGGGCATTTCTTTTCCTCCTGTCCTTTATTATCCTTTTGTTTTCCATTTCTTCTTCTAGTATAAGTTAGTAGTTAGTTTTAGTTACAGTTTACATTTCATTATCATCTTCACGATCATCCAAACCATTACGGGCCGATAACCTAGATGTTAGGCCCCTTAAAACAACAATCATCATCATCATCTTCTAATTTCTATTGATATTCAGGGTTCCCTGTACAAGTTATATAATTCTTTGTTGTATCTTGTTCGCAATGTTCCATTTTCTTGGACTGGTGTATAGATTTTCCTAAGATTTTTTCGTTCCCATAAGTCCAACAATTCTTCGCCCCTTTTAGTAATTGCCCAAGTCTCACTAGCACGAGTCACCACTGGTCTAATTACTGTTCGATAGACACTCGTCTTGATCTTACGGTATATTGTACGTGACTTGAGCATTTTTAGAAGGCTAAAATAGCAACGATTTCCTTGTGCGATTCTCTCCCTAATTTCGGCAACGGTGTTGTTATCCTCAGTGATGCTCGATCCCAAGTACTTTAACTGTTGACATTTTCAAATACTTTCGCATTCATTCATTCATATTCTCAATCCGTAGATTGGTCGGCAGCAATCCTCCTCTTCCATTCTTCCCTGTCGCCAGTCAGTCTCTTCATGTCTCTGTATGAATGGGCATTAACATCTGTTATGATCTGCTTGATGTATTGCAGTCTCGGTCGCCCTCTTCCCCTCTTGCCCCGAATTTTGCCGTCTAACACAGTTACCATACAGTCATTGTGGCGATAGAGATGTCCTATCAGTTGGTCTCGTCGTTTCCGTATTGTTTTGAGAAATGATCTCTTTTCATTAATGTTTTTGAGCACTTCGTCATTCGTCACTCTTGCGGTCCATGGAATTTTTCCCATCCGCCACCAACACCACTTTTCAAAAGCTGCAAGTCTTCTTTTATCAGCACATCCCATTGTTCAAGCTTCTGAGCCATACAAGGCTACACTCCACACATAACATTTTATAAATTTAGTCCTGGTCTCAATAGATATATTCTTTGAAGTCAGAAGGGATTTTTTGCTGTTAATTGCAGCTTTGGCTTGGGCAATTCTAGCTTGAATATCAGTTGAACTTTTTCCAGTGGAAGTAATTTTACTCCCTAGATAGGTGAAAGTGTTAACTTGCTTAAGTGGAGCACCAGCTATGTGAATAACTGCATTAAGTTGTTCTCTAGCGCATACCATTATTTCCGTCTTTTTAATATTGATTTTCATATTATATTTTTCATGTAGAAACTTTCTCATTAACATTTCAATTATATCCTCTCCTCTCATCACGGGTCAGTACCATGTACTTTGATTTCCCTATGTTGATGTTTAGGCCAGCTTTTTCTCGATAAGATGTGTATATGACTCTTTTCGTTCTTCCTAGAATTACTGGCGGCTTCGGTGACGTAGTTGATAGCATGCTGAGCTTCTATTCCCAAGGTCTCCGGTTCAAATCCGACTGAAGTCGTCGGATTTTTAAGAGCGTTAAAAATCCCTCAGTATGCCTTCATTCGGAGGGGAAGTAAAGCCGGCGGGCACATGTCATAAATTTATGGCATGATAAAGAACCATCAGTGGCGCTACAGAACAGGAGAACAAGTGTTTAAAAAATTGTAAGTAATGAAATTGGCCAAAATGAATGTAGTACCGGTAATGGTATCTGGAGATGATATAGTAATAGATGTTCACTCTTCCTCTGCCGTAGACCCACCATCCCGCCATAATAGGAGCAAGACTTATATAGCTGAAATTGCTGCTCTGACGGCCATCTTTGTGAATGTTTGTGAAGGAGTCCATAATACCAACCCCACGCATTCTGTACCAATGGTTTTGACTAGACCAATATTTTCGTCCAGACCAATGGAGGATTGATAGCGCGGCCCGCAGCTAATATATAACACCCCTGTTTTTTTTGTCACGCACAGTGGGGGAAGTCACACATCAATAATCTTTATCCAGGCCAATTGTTTTGCCTTATATTTCATTTTTCATGTTGGCAACGTGGTACGTGGATATGACGTAGTATCCGGCGTGATTGTTAAATGGCCGACCTTGTTCAAATGAACACGACCAATAATGCTTTATTTACGATAAAAGTAATTATTTCCGGTGCAGCAGTGGCAATTGAGAATGTGAAACGACTCCCAACATCTCCGAGAAAAGTTTGTCAATCATAAATACTACATTTTCAGTAATATACCTTGTTGAAAGTTACCAAGGCTTGGTCTCCTGTTCTGTAGTTTTAATGAACCATCCACTAATTATACTTGTGTGATGCTAAATTATAGGTTATATTTGACTAACACTCTTAGATTCCAACGTTCTTCGCCAGAAGCCGACTGTGGTGGCATCTATATAACAAACTTCAGAACTGTGTACTTGGTCGTTGACGGTGGCGTTTGGTAGCAAAAGTTGGAACTACTTGAAAATCGAATGTCTGCAGTCCTTACTTGAATTAAAAACAGATAACATACACTAATACAGTCATCACAATTAACACCGGTTATCAGACAGATTCTATACACACTCAAAGTACACGGGGCTACATGACCGCGTAGTCACAGCCCCTAAACTAAGGAACCAACCAACCTAGAATTACTACATCGTCAGCGTAAGCGAAATATTGTTCAGCCTGGTTATATAATGTTCCCGTTTGAAGGATTCAAACGGGACGTCAGCGAGTGGTGTTCCAAATACGAACGAGGGTAAGTGTACGAGCAGTATGCGAGTGTACATAGACACATTTTTGGATTTATTACCTTTTGGAAATGAAGTTCTCAATACTCTCACAACAAACACATGTACTCATCCTTTATCCATCTGAGGGTGGGTGCCGTTGCTGTTATGACAGTGATACGAACTCATGAAATGGATTTTGCTCTACAAATCAAACAAAAATCCCAGGTTTCTGCATTAAATAATTTTGCCTGTTTGCCATCTCTTGATGAATGCTGTACATTTGCATTTGTCTGTTGGCACAGGCTAGAGTAAGATGTGGCTTTTCACCGATGTCTCAGTCTCACTCATGGCTGTGATTATATGGAAGCTACTGAGGTATGGGTGGTGCTTAGTAATGACTAGGGGGAGGATTTCTAAGAGAAGTCATATTTTTTCCTTTAACATTATATCTTATAGTCTTGTATTTTCAACACGTTTCCAAGCATGATAACCAAAATTAAACAGGTTTTATTGGGCATATAAATGCATATTTAGGCTTTCTTAAGTTTTATGGCATATTTTGAACAAAATATCATTATAAACGGCATATTTTGGTAACTTTCATTTGAATTTCGTTTTATAAAAATCAGAATAAGCTCTGGAAGTTATTTGTTCAGGATAGACTGGAATATACTACTGAAGAACCATTCTAAAGTTGTGTATGGAATGTTTCTAACAGGTAGGAGCTATTGTTTGCTATCTGGGTCAATTCCTGGAAACCGGGCTATTGTTTACACGGAAGCAGAGGTAATTCCGCAGTTATTTGTCATCGTTCTTATCTCTCTCCTTCCCCCTTCCCTCTTCCACCTTCAACACACTGAATGACTTTGGTCACTCATTAGGGAGCTTCAGTCATTCAGTTCCTTTCAATATGCCTAAAACGAAAGCCTCAATTTGTGGGAAGTTGCAAAGTTTTGTTCACGACTTAGGTGAAAACATATTCAGTACGGCTGGAGTAATACAAGTGTTTCTATGTAACATAGATGCTATTCATTAAGTCACATTTTGAATTTTATAGGTCATATTTTTATGTTTTAGGTCATAAATGCGTACATATTTCATAAATTTTTAGGTCATAGAAATCCGCCTCCTAGTAATGACATTCAGGGCACAGTGAGTGCCTGTGGATGCTTTGAAACGTTCTACTCATAGGGTTAGTACTGCTGTTCTGACTCAGTGAGGAAAGAAATGGCAAACTACCTCACTCCTCATCTTGCCTAGTACGCCTCAATATAGGTCTGACTGGTTTTTGTGGGTATCTACCCACATAACCTAATGGTGGTACTTTTTGAGGATCCAACCAGCCTTCGGGTTAACTACCTAACAGACAGACAGTTTTTAAAGTAAGAGCGTGCAATTTCCCTAAAACAAAGTGAGATGAACAACATCCACAGCCTGCTTCCAGTCGACCGACCGGGTCAGGGAATGGAATGAATGAAGTCCCCATCTAGCGGTGAGGATATGAACTGTACCGGCTGCCGAAGCCTGTCCCACTCCTCTGAGACAATGATTAAATGAATGAAAGATGAAATGAGATGATATTGGAGAGTGTTGCTGGAATGACATTTTTGACAGGGAAAACCGGAGTACCCGGAGAAAAACCTGCCTGTCTCCGTTTTGCCCAGCACAGATCTCACATGGAGTGACCAGGATTTGAACCACGGACCCAGCGGTGAGAGGCCAGCGTGCATCCGCCTAAGCCACGGAAGCTCAAACAAAGTGAGATAACAAGTATTAATTGAAATAGGATTGTGTTTTAATGTCTTAAAATTATAATATACTGATATAGAATACATCATTCTGTTCAGAAAACTTCACAGATTCTTATAACAAAAACAGAAAAAAGGGCATATTTTGACCATTTAGCCTAACTCTTGAACGGTTGAGCTAATTGCAACGTTGTTATCGGTAGCGCTTCGCCTCGACTACGATTGTAGGAACTGATAATAAATAACACTTAAGTCAACTTTTATTTCACTCTCTAAACTAGCAGAATGGTTAGAGACTGTTTTTGAATAATTTTGTTTGATTTTTGTTAATAGTTTTTTATTTTGACTTTTTTTAAATTTTTGAGCTAGTTTTCACTAATGTTGACTAATTGTGATTGTATTCTTTTGGTTGGATATTGACTATCTTGGATTTTTGTGTTGTTCCTTTTTGACTTACTGAATTTTTATTCACTATTTTTTTTATATTGACTATTTTTTATAAATTTTAAGTAGAATACCGTATTGTTTTTTTTTTTACTTTTTGAGCTTTTTTGACTATTTTTGATGGTTTTGGGGGGTTTATGGATTGTGACTATTTTGATTTTGACTTATTGAACTTTTTTCACTAATTTTGATGTTCGTTTATTTGTATTTTGAATAATTTTGATTTTTGTGTTTTCTTGGAATTTAAGTATTGTTTCCTTTTTTAATATTTGAGTTTTTTTTTTTTAAATTGACTAATTTTGATTTTTTGGGCGGGGGGTTATGGATTTTGACTACTTTTTGTGTATTTTAGGACTTCCTTTTTCACTAATTTTGATGTTTTTTGTAGTATGACTAATTTAATTATTTGGCATTTTCTTAGATTTTAAGTACGTTATTGTTTTCGTTTTTTTAATATTTGAGCTTTTTTGACAAATTTTGACTGATTTTGATCCATTCTGGGGGTTTATGGATTTTGACTATTTTCTTTTCACTAATTTTGATGATTTTTTGGTATTTTGATTAACTGTGTTTTCTTAGATTCTAAGTATTGTTTTGGTTTTCTCTTACTATTTGAGCTCTTTTTTGACAAATTGTGACTTATTTTGATTGTTTTTGGGGGGTTTTATGGATTTTGACTAATTTTGATTTTTTGTTTTTTTTTCTTAGATTTTAAGTACCTTGCTGTCGTTTTTTTTTAAATATTTGAGCTTCTTTGACAAATTTTTACTAATTTTGATTTTTTGGGGGGGGGTATGGATTTTGACTAATTTTGAGTTTGGTCTTCTTAATTTTTTGACTTATTGAATTTATTTCACTAATTCTGATGTTTTTTTGTATTTTGACTAATTTTGATTTTTTGTATTTTCTTAGATTTTAAGTATTTTCGTTTCATTTTACTTTTTGAGTTTTTTTTGACAGATTTTGATTGTTTTTTATGAATTTTGACTAATTTTGTTATTTTAGTGTTTTTTAAAACTAATTTGCTTTTTATTTTACGACTGCTAAACACTGGTGGGGATTGTTCTAAAGGGAGAAGTGGGGGAAGCAGAAGTGTATCCCGTTTTCGTCGTGGAGATGAACGCTATCATTCTAGTGTTAATAGGGTCTTAAAAATACCTTTAATTTAGAGGGAAAAGCAGAGTGGGGTAGGAGAGTGCCAGGGTCCAATCTCACTCTACGGCCTTGGTGACCACCTCTCCATTAAATATTTCAAAATCATTGTTATTAATATTTCTTTATTTTCTCAACTTACAGTTGGTACCATGAAGTACAAGAAACATAAGTATAGTCACACTTTCCAGAGTCTATATCCTATACATTTACAAACTGTACCATAAAAGATTTACAAGAATGTCATCTTCCACGTCTCTATTTCCCAACAGAGTCCAAGCAATTCCTATCAAGATACAGAGGTGTGCAAATTAGCCTATTACAATCAAATTAAGAATTTAAATCAGTCTCAGTATTTTCATTCAAAATCATTTTATTGACCAACTGCTGGGATCTTTTATTCTTCTTCTTTATTAGGAATATTCAACAACAAAAGTTTGGTGCTTTTCAGTCGGTCAACACGAATGTACCCTAAAAGAGTTGGGTTATACGATGCACTTTTTTCTTCAATAAACCAAGGCCGACATTCTCGGCAGTATTAAAGGTGCCAGGACGTCGTCAAAGACCGGGTGCGCTTAGTATGAATGGCTGATAGTCTATGCGTGGCGAGAAATGTTCCACGGTCTTTAATAGTTGAAGACCTTCCTGAATTCAATAACATACATCTTTTCTAGACTTGGCATTATCTTTTTGGTTTTGAGTCGAATATACTGAAGATACGTTTCGTCCATCGAGAGTCGATCATCCGTCGTATATGACCGTAGAAGCAAACTCTGCGTTTTCGGATTGTGTCTGTGATCTTCTCTATCCTCGAGTATATTTCTTGTCTGGATTTTCTGATGTAGATGCCATTTTTGTAGTCCGGGCCAAGTATGATGTGTAGGATCTTTCTTTCTTTTCTCTCTATAACTTCACGAGCAACTATTTCTCGGATAGGATAAGGCATTCAGATGCTTATAGCGGTACTGGGTTGATGACAGTGTTGTAGTGAATTATTATTATTATTATTATTACAGAAACTTGTGCTACCGAGCAAAACAAGGGCAAGACGGGAGTAATGACATTCTGTATAGTTGGTTGAGAGGTAAGTATTCAAACTTTCATATAATGACGAATACAAATTATAATCTTATTAATCTGTTCTGTATTTGTGACTTTAAACAACTAGATGTCCCGTCTTGGTCTGGATTGAGAGTCCGAACTGGTTAGATTGGCACCAAAGCGGGGTATGACACGGTCAGTGAACCGTATCGAGACGTCAATCAGTTGCATGTTGGGTAGCAGGAACTGGCGGATAGTTGGGCTGGCTGAACGAGGGTTGCGGTCGAACGGGTAGCCAATGGGACGACGGTCAGGGTATTTCCGGTTGAGCCAACCACAGTAGCTGTAAGCTGCACGGCATCCAGTTGGTGGGGGCTGTTCAACCTGGAAGAACATCAAAACAGTTATTTAGAATACCATCTGTTCAAAATCTTGGATAGCCGGAGACAAGGAGCATATTACAACAGAGGAGAGACTCCACTAGGATATAAACTTCTTAGATGAGACCCACGGCCAACGAGAAATTCTGGCCCTGGTGCGCATTCGTGACTTCAGCAATGTAGTTCTGTTGCACTACTTCCTGCAGGGTTATGCATGACGGGAACATAAACTGTATTGTCTACTACACACATCAAAAAAAGTTTTGCATCACCTCGGTTCCCAGATCTCCGGCATATAGACGTTGACTGTGTATATTGTATCCAAGATACAGTCCCTTTGACTGTTCATAGATGTCACTAAAACTGCTCAAAGATGTAAACAACCATGCATGAGCAGGGCCTATTAGACGGAGGGGGTACGACAGCCGATCAGTTCCAGTCATTCCACCAGGACGAAGGTACGCTGCTCATGTTGTCTGTAGTTCTACCATGCCTAGAAGGTCAATACCGCAGTTCGATCGCGTCCGCATTGTTACTTTGTGTCAAGAAGGGCTCTCAACAAGGGAAGTTTCCAGGCGTCTCAGAGTGAACCAAAGCGATGTTGTTCGGACATGGAGGAGGTACAGAGATACAGGAACTGTCGATGACAGGCCTCGCTCAGGCCGCCCAAGGGCTACTACTGTAGTGGATGACCGCTACTTACGGATTGCCGCTCGGAGGAACCCTGACAGCAATGCCACCATGTTGAATAATGCGTTTCGTTCAGCCACAGGACGTCGTGTTTCAACTCAAACTGTGCGCAATAGGCTGCATGATGCGCAACTTCACTCCCGACGTCCATGGCGAGGTCCAGCTTTGCAACCCCGACACCATGCAGCGCGGTACAGATGGGCCCAACAACATGCTGAATGGCCCCACGGAATTGGCATCACGTTCTCTTCACCGATGAGTGTCGCATATGCCTTCAACCAGACAATCGTCGGAGACGTGTTTGGAGGCACCCTGGTCAGGCTGAACGTCTTAGACACACTGTCCAGCGAGTGCAGCAAGGTGGTGGTTCCCTGATGTTTTGGGGTGGCATTATGTGGGGCCGACGTACGCCACTGGTGGTCATGGAAGGCTCCGAAACGGCTTTACGATACCTGAATGACATCCTCCGACCCATAGTGCAACCATATCGGCAGAATATTGGAGAGGCATTTGTCTTCATGGACGACAATTCTCGACCTCATCGTGCACATCTTGTGAATGCGTTCCTTCAAGATAACGACATCGCTCGACTACAGTGGCCAGCATGTTCGCCAGACATGAACCCTATCGAACATGCCTGGGATATGTTGAAAAGGGCTGTTTATGGACGTCTTGACCCACCAACCACTCTGAGAGATTTACGCCGAATTGTCGTTGAGGAGTGGGACAATTTGGACCAACAGTGTCTTGATGAACTTGTGGATAGTATGCCACGGCGAATACAGGCATGCATCAATGCAAGAGGACGTGCTACTGGGTATTAGAGGTAGTGGTGTGTACTGCAATCTGGACCACAAATGCTGAAAGTCTAGCTGTATGATGGTACAACATGCAATGTGTGGGTCTCATGAGCAATAAAACGAGCTGAAATGTTGTTTGTGTTGATCTCTATTCCCTTAGTATTTAACGGTTCCGGAACTCTTGGAACCGAGGTGATGCAAAACTTTTTTTGATGTGTGTAAATGCTGAAAATCACCGAATTAGAACATCGTACTTAACCAATGTCATATCAGAAAACACGCTTTAAGAAAGATTGACCCAACATAACAATGGCTTCTGGCAAAACATACATGGTAATTACAACTCAAGTCTTTTACACTGTCAATGGTAAGGCCCATCCACAATGCGCAGTCGGTAGTTGGTAGTTGGCAGTAGGCAGTCGCGGCCGTCCCCGTGTATACTATAGGCACCACACACAACATGCAGTTGCAATCAGCAGCCTGCAGTCGGCAGTCGCTGCCGTCCCCGTGTATATTATAGGCACCATACACAACAAGCAGTTGCAATCAGCAGCCTGCAGTTGGCAATCGGTAAGTGGTAGTTGACAGTCGGCAGTCGTCCCCGTGCATACTATAGGCACCATACACAACATGCAGTTGCAATCAGCAGCCTGCAGTTGGCAGTCGGTAGGTGGTAGTTGGCAGTCGGCGGTCGCGGCCGTCCTCGTGTATACTGTAGGCACCATACACAACATGCAGTTGCAATCAGCAGCCTGCAGTTGGCAGTCGCGGCCGTCCCCGTGTATACTATAGGCACCATACTCAACATGCAGATGCAATCAGCAGCCTGCAGTTGGCAGTCGGTAGTTGGTAGTTCACAGTCGGCAGTCGCGGCCGTCCCCGTGTATACTATAGGCACCATACACAACATGCAGTTGCAATCAGCAGCCTGCAGTTGGCAGTCGCCGCCGTCCCCGTGCATACTATAGGCTCCATACACAACATGCAGTTGCAATCAGCAGCCTGCAGTTGGCAGTCGGTAGTTGGTAGTTCACAGTCGGCAGTCGCGGCCGTCCCCGTGCATACTATAGGCACCATACTCAACATGCAGATGCAATCAGCAGCCTGCAGTTGGCAGTCGCTGCCGTCCCCGTGCATACTATAGGCTCCATACACAACATGCAGTTGCAATCAGCAGCCTGCAGTTGGCAGTCGGTAGTTGGTAGTTCACAGTCGGCAGTCGCGGCCGTCCCCGTGTATACTACAGGCACCATACACAACATGCAGTTGCAATCAGCAGCCTGCAGATGGCAGTTGGTAGTTGGCAGTTGGCAGTCGCTGTCGTCCTCGTGTATGCTATAGGCACCATACTCAACATGCAGTTGCAGTCAGCAGCCTGCAGTTGGCAGTCGGCAGTTGGTAGTTGGCAGTTGGCAGTCGCGACCGTTCCCGTGCATACCATAGGCACCATACACAACATGCAGTTGCAATCAGCAGCCTGCAGATGGCAGTTGGTAGTTGACAGTCGGCGGTCGCTGTCGTCCCCGTGTATACTATAGGCACCATACACAACATGCAGTTGCAATCATCAGCCTGCAGTTGGCAGTCGGTAGTTGGTAGTTGGCAGTTGGCAGTCGCGACCGTTCCCGTGCATACCATAGGCACCATACACAACATGCAGTTGCAATCAGCAGCCTGCAGTTGGCAGTCGCTGCCGTCCCCGTGTATACTATAGGCACCATACACAACATGCAGTTCCAATCAGCAGCCTGCAGTTGGCAGTTGGTAGTTGGTAGTTCACAGTCGGCAGTCGTGGCCGTCCCCGTGTATACCATAGGCACCATACACAACATGCAGTTGCAATCAGCAGCCTGCAGTTGGCAGTCGGTAGTGGTAGTTGGCTGTTGGCAGTCGCTGTCGTCCTCGTGTGTACTATAGGCACCATACACAACATGCAGTTGCAGTCAGCAGCCTGCAGTTGGCAGTTGGTAGTTGACAGTCGGCAGTCGCGGCCGTCCCCGTGCACACTATAGGCACCATACACAACATGCAGTTGAAATCAGCAGCCTGCAGTTGGAAGTCGGTAGTTGGTAGCTGGCAGTCGGCGGTCGCTGTCGTCCACGTCTATACTATAGACACCATACACAACATGCAGTTGCAGTCAGCAGCCTGCAGTTGGCAGTCGGCAGTTGGTAGTTGACAGTCGGCAGTCGCGGCCGTCCCCGTGTATACTATACACCATACACAACATGCAGTTGCAATCATCAGCCTGCAGTTGGCAGTCGGTAGTTGGCAGTCGGCATTCGTCACCGTGTATACTATGGGCACCATACACAATAAGAAGTTGCAATCAGCAGCCTGCTGTTGGCAGTCGGTAGTTGGTAGTTGACAGTCGGCAGTCGCGGCCGTATCCGTGTATACTATAGGCACCATACACAACATGCAGATGCAATCAGCAGCCTGCAGTTAGCAGTCGGTAGTTAGCAGTTGACAGTCGGCAGTCGGGGCCGTAGCCGTGTATACTATAGGCACCTTACACAACATGCAGTTGCAATCAGCAGCCTGCTGTTGGCAGTCGGTAGTTGGTAGCTGACAGTCGGCAGTAGCGGCCGTCCCCCGTGCATGCTATAGGCACCATACACAACATGCAGTTGCAATCAGCAGGCTGCAGTTGGCAGTCGGCAGTCGCGGTCGCCCCCGTGTATACTATAGGCACCTTACACAACATGCAGTTGCAATCAGCAGCCTGCAGTTGTCATTCGGTAGTTGGTAGTTGGCACTCGGCGGTCGCTGTCGTCCCCGTGTATACTATAGGCATCATAAACAACATGCAGTTGCAATCAGCAGCCTGCAGTTGGCGGTCGGTAGTTGGTAGTTGGCAGTCGGCGGTCGCTGTCGTCCCCGTGTATACTATAGGCACCATACACAACACGCAGTTGCAGTCAGCGGATTGCAGTTGGCAGTTGCTAGTTGGCAGTCGGCAGTCGCGGTCGTCCCCGTGTATACTATAGGCACCATACACAACATGCAGTAGCAATCAGCAGCCTGCAGTTGGCAGTCGGTAGTTGGTAGTTGACAGTCGGCAGTCGCGGCCGTCCCCGTGCATACTAAAGCACCATACGAACATGCAGTTGCAATCAGCAGCCTGCAGTTGGCAGTCGGTAGTTGGTAGTTGGAAGTCGGCAGTCGTCCCCGTGTATACTAAAGGCACCATACACAACATGCAGTTGTAATCAGCAGCCTGCAGTTGGCAGTCGGTAGTTGGCGGTCGCTGTCGTCCCCGTGTAAACTATAGGCACCATTCACAATGTGCAGTTGCAATCAGCATCCTGCAGTTGGCAGTCGGTAGTTGGTAGTTGGCAGTCGGCGGTCGCTGTCGTCCCCGTGTATACTATAGGCACCATACACAACACGCAGTTGCAGTCAGCGGATTGCAGTTGGCAGTTGCTAGTTGGTAGTCGGCAGTCGCGGTCGTCCCCGTGTATACTATAGGCACCATACACAACATGCAGTAGCAATCAGCAGCCTGCAGTTGGCAGTCGGTAGTTGGTAGTTGACAGTCGGCAGTCGCGGCCGTCCCCGTGCATACTAAAGCACCATACGAACATGCAGTTGCAATCAGCAGCCTGCAGTTGGCAGTCGGAAGTTTATAGTTGGAAGTCGGCAGTCGTCCCCGTGTATACTATAGGCACCATACACAACATGCAGTTGCAATCAGCAGCCTGCAGTTGGCAGTCGGTAATTGACGGACGGCAGTCGCGGCTGTCCCCGTACATACTATAGGAACCATACACAACATGCAGTTGCAATCAGCAGCCTGCAGTTGGCAGTCGGTAGTTAGTAGTTGGCAGTCGGCGGTCGCTGTCGTCCCCGTGTTTACTACAGGCACCATAAACAACATGCAGGTGTAATCAGCAACCTGCAGTTGGCAGTCGGTAATTTGTAATTGGCAGTCGGCGGTCGCTGTCGTCCCCGTGTATACTATAGGCACCATACACAACACTTAGTTGCAGTCAGCCGATTGCAGTTGGCGGTTGCTAGTTGGCAGTCGGCAGTCGCGGTCGTCCCCGTGTATACTATAGGCATCATAAACAACATGCAGTTGCAATTAGCAGCCTGCAGTTGGCAGTCGGTAGTTGGTAGTTGGCAGTCGCTGTCGTCCTCGTGTATACTATAGGCACCATACACAACATGCAGTTGCAATCAGAAGCCTGAAGTTGGCAGTCGGTAGGTGGTAGTTGGCAGTTGGCAGACGCGACCGTCCCCGTGTATACTATAGGCACCATACACAACATGCAGTTGCAATCATCAGCCTGCAGTCGGTAGTTGGTAGTTGGAAGTCGGCAGTCGTCCCCGTGTATACTAAAGGCACCATACACAACATGCAGTTGCAATCAGCAGCCTGCTGTTGGCAGTCGGTAGTTGGTAGTTGACAGTCGGCAGTCGCGGCCATGCCCGTTCATACTATAGGCACCTTACACAACATGCAGTTGCAATAAGCAGCCTGCAGTTGGCAGTCGGTAGTTGGTAGTTGGCAGTTGGCAGTCGCAGACGTCCTCGTGTATACTATAGGCACCATACACAACATGCAGTTGCATTCAGAAGCCTGAAGTTGGCAGTCGGTAGGTGGTAGTTGGCAGTTGGCAGTCGCAGCCGTCCCCGTGTATACTATAGGCACCATACACAACATGCAGTTTCAATCATCAGCCTGCAGTCAGCAGTCGGTAGTTGGTAGTTGGAAGTCGGCAGTCGTCCCCGTGTATACTAAAGGCACCATACACATTATGCAGTTGCAATCAGCAGCCTGCTGTTGGCAGTTGGTAGTTGGTAGTTGACAGTCGGCAGTCGCGGCCATCCCCGTGCATACTATAGGCACCTTACACAACATGCAGTTGCAATCAGCAGTTTGAAGTTGGCAGTCGGTAGTTGCTAGTTGACAGTCGGCAGTCGCGGCCGTCCCTGTGTATACTATAGGCCCCATACACAACATGCAGTTGAAATCAGAAGCCTGCAGTTGTTAGTCGCTGCCGTCCCCGTCTATACTATAGGCACCATACTCAACATGCAGTTGCAATCAGCAGCCTGCAGTTGTTAGTCGCTGCCGTCCCTGTGTATACTATAGGCACCATACACAACATGCAGTTGCAATCAGCAGCCTGCAGTTGGCAGTCGGTAGGTGGTAGTTGGCATTTGAAAGTCGCGGCCGTCCCCGTGCATACTATAGGCACCATACACAACATGCAGTTGCAATCATCAGCCTGCAGTTGTCAGTCGGTAGTTGGTAGTTGACAGTCGGCAATCGCGGCCGTCCTCGTGTATACTGTAGGCACCATACACAACATGCAGTTGCAATCAGCTGCCTGTAGTTGGCAGTCTGTAGTTGGTAGTTGACAGTCGGCAGTCGCTGCCGTCCCCGTGTATACTATAGGCACCATACACAACATGCAGTTGCAATCAGCAGCCTGCAGTTGGCAGTCGGTAGTTGGTGGTTGACAGTCGGCAGTCGCGGCCGTCCACGTGCATACTATAGGCACCATACACAACATGCAGTTGCAATCAGCAGCCTGCAGTTGGCAGTCGGTAGTTGGTAGTTGGAAGTCGGCAGTCGTCCCCGTGTATACTAAAGGCACCATACACAACATGCAGTAGCAATCAGCAGCCTGCAGTTGGCAGTCGGTAGTTGGTAGTTCACAGTCGGCAGTCGCGGGCGTCCTCGTGCATACTATAGGCACCAAACACAACATGCAGTTGCAATCAGCAGCCTGCAGTTGGCAGTCGCTGCCGTCCCCGTGTATACTATAGGCACCATACACAACATGCAGTAGCAATCAGCAGCCTGCAGTTGGCAGTCGGTAGTTGGTAGTTCACAGTCGGCAGTCGCGGGCGTCCTCGTGCATACCATAGGCACCATACACAACATGCAGTTGCAATCAACAGCCTGCAGTTGGCAGTCGCTGCCGTCCCCGTGCATACTATAGGCACCATACACAACATGCAGTTGCAATCAGCAGCCTGCAGTTGGCAGTCGCTGCCGTCCCTGTGTATACTATAGGCACCATACACAACATGCAGTTGCAATCAGCAGCCTGCAGTTGGCAGTCGGTAGTTGGTAGTTCACAGTCGGCAGTCGCGGCCGTCCCCGTGTATACTGTAGGCACCATACACAACATGTAGTTGCAATCAGCAGCCTGCAGTTGGCAATCGGTAGTTGGTAGTTGGCAGTCGCTGTCGTCCTCGTGTATACTATAGGCACCATACACAACATGCAGTTGCAATCAGCAGCCTGCAGTTGGCAGTCGGCAGTTGGTAGTTGACAGTCGGCAGTCGCGGCCGTCCCCGTGCATACTATAGGCACCATACACAACATGCAAATGCAATCAGCAGCCTGCAGTTGGAAGTCGGTAGTTGGTAGCTGTAAGTCGGCGGTCGCTGTCGTCCCCGTGTATACTATAGGCACCATACACAACATGCAGTTGCAATCATCAGCCTGCAGTGAGCAGTCGGTAGTTGGCAGTCGGCATTCGTCCCCGTGTATACTATAGGCACCATACACAACATGCAGTTGCAATCAGCAGCCTGCTGTTGGCAGTCTTTAGTTGACAGTCGGCAGTGGCGGCCGTAGCCGTGTATACTATAGGCACCTTACACAACATGCAATTGCAATCAGCAGCCTGCTGTTGGCAATCGGTAGATAGTAGCTGACTGTCGGCAGTAGCGGCCGTCCCCCGTGCATACTAGGCACCATACACAACATGCAGTTGCAATCGGCAGCCTGCAGATGGCAGTCGGTAGTTGGTAGTTCACAGTCGGCAGTCGCGGCCGTCCCCGTGCATACTTTAGGCACCATACACAACATGTAGTTGCAATCAGCAGACTGCAGTTGGCAGTCGGTAGTTGGCAGTCGGCGGTCGCTGTCGTCCCCGTGTATACTATAGGCACCATACCCAACATGCAGTTGCAAACATCAGCCTGCAGTCGGCAGTTGGTAGTTGGTAGTTGGAAGTCGGCAGTCAGCCCCGTGTATACTATAGGCACCATACACAACATGCAGTTGCAATCAGCAGCCTGCAGTTGGCAGTCGGCAGACGCGGCCGTCCCCGTGTATACTATAGGCACCATATACAACATGCAGTTGCAATCAGCGGCCTGCAGTTGGCAGTCGGTAGTTGGTAGATGGCAGTCGCTGTCGTCCCCGTGTATGTATAGGCACCATTCACAACACGCAGTTGCAATCAGCAGCCTGCAGCTGGCAGTCGGTAGTTGGTAGTTGGCAGTCGGTAGTCGGAAGTCGCTGCCGTCCCCGTGTATACTATAGGCACCATACACAACATGCATTTGTAGTCAGCGGATTGCAGATGGCAGTTGCTAGTTAGTAGTCGGCAGTCACGGTCGTTCCCGTGTATACTATAGGCATCATAAACAACATGCAGTTGCAATCATCAGCCTGCAGTTGGCAGTCGGTAGTTGGTAGTTGGCAGTCGCTGTCGTCCCCGTGAATACTATAGGCACCATACACAACATGCAGTTGCAGTCAGCGGCCAGCAGTTGACAGTTGGCAGTCGGCAGTCCCCGCATATACTGTAGGCACCATACACAACATGCAGTTGCAATCAGCAGCCTGCATTTGGCAGTCGGTAGTTGGCAGTCGGCAGTCGCTGTTGTCCCTGAGTATACTATATGTACCATACACAACATGCAGCTGCAATCAGCAGCCTGAAGTTGTCAGCCTGCAGTTGGCAGTCGGTAGTTTGTAGTTTTGCAGTCGGCAGTCGCTGTCGTCCCCGTGTATACTATAGGCACCATACACAACATGCAGTTGCAATCAGCAGCCTGCAGTTGGCAGTCGGCAGTCGCGGTCGTCCCCGTGCATACTCTAGGCACCATACACAACATGTAGTTGCAATCAGCAGCCTGCAGTTGGCAGTCGGTAGTTGGTAGTTGGCAGTCGATCTCGTCCCCGTATATACTATAGGCACCATACACAACACGCAGTTGCAATCAGCAGCCTGCAGTTGGCAGTCGGTAGTTGGTAGTTGGCAGTCGGTAGTCGGCAGTCGCTGACGTCCCCGTGTATACTATAGGCACCATACACAACATGCAGTTGTATTCAGCGGATTGCAGATGGCAGTTGCTAGTTAGTAGTCGGCAGTCGCGGTCGTTCCCGTGTATACTCTAGGCATCATAAACAACATGCAGTTGCAATCAGCAGCCTGCAGTTGGCAGTCGGTAGTTGGTAGTTGGCAGTCGCTCTCGTCCCCGTGTATACTATAGGCACCATACACAACATGCAGTTGCAGTCAGCGGCCAGCAGTTGGCAGTTGGCAGTCAGCAGTCGCGGCCGTCCCCGTGTATACTGTAGGCCCCATACACAACATGCAGTTGCAATCAGCAGCCTGCAGTTGGCAGTCGGTAGTTGGCAGTCGGCAGTCACTGTCGTCCCTGAGTATACTATATGGACCATTTACAACATGCAGCTGCAATCAGCAGCCCGTTCGGATCTCCGGGTGGGGACTACTCGAGAGGGGGTTAACATCACAGAAGTGACAAAGAGGAAATCTGACATTCTACGGATCGGAGCGTGGATAGTTACAAGTATGCTAGGAAGTGGGAGGTTAGAAAACTTAGAAAGGGAAATGGATAGGTTGAGGTTGGATTTGGTTGGGATTAGTGAAATGCGCTGGCAGGAAGAACAGGACTTTTGGTCAGGAGACTACAGGGTCATTAGCACTAAATCAAACAATGGCCAAGCAGGGGTTGGCCTCATATTGAGTAGGAAACTTGGACAGCGGGTGGAATATTATGAGCAATATAGTGAACGGATTATTGTAGCAAAAATCAATACAAAACCTACCTGCACTACAGTGGTACAAGTCTATATGCCTACCAGTCAAGCTGATGATGAGGATGTTGAAAAGGTCTACGAAGAAATAGACGAAATTCTGAGGTATATCAAGGGTGATGAAAATGTTATAGTAATGGGTGATTGGAATGCTGTGGTAGGAAAAGGGAGAGAAGGGAAGATAGTCGGAGATTTCGGATTAGGTGAAAGGAATGATCGAGGAAGCAGGCTGGTAGAATTCTGCACCGAGCATGAATTGGTCATAGCTAACACCTTATTCAATAACCACAATAGAAGAATATACACATGGATGAGACCAGGAAATACAGGGCGTTACCAAATCGACTTCATTATGGTCAAGCAGAGGTTTCGAAACCAGATTTTGGATTGTAAAACATATCCTGGTGCTGACATAAACTCCGATCACAATCTGGTTGTAATGAAATGCAGATTAAAGTTGAAGAAACTGAAGAAAAGTCAAAAGCCAAAAAGGTGGGCAATGGACAGACTGAAAGAGAAGGATGTAAACGAAAGATTCAAGAAGAGTATAAAGGAAGGACTAATGAAAAACCCTAAACAAACTTCAATTGCAGACGAATGGGCACTTTTGAAGAATGAAATAACAAAATCCGCAGAAGAAAACATTGGTAGGAAAGAAAGAATAGGTAGAAAACCGTGGATCACTCAGGATATACTAGAATTGATGGATGAAAGGCGGAAACACAAGAATCTAAGAGATGAAAAGGGGAAAGCAGAATACAGACGTCTGAGAAATGAGGTTAACAAGAAGTGCAAGGAAGCGAAAGAAGAATGGTTGAAAGAGAAATGTGCAGGTATAGAAAATTGTCTGAAATTAGGAAAAGTAGACACAGCTTATCGAAGGATTAAGAATACTTTTGGGGAAAAGGAGACTAAGTGCTGTAATATTAAGGACACAAATGGAAAGCCTCTAACAGATAGGGAAGAAAAGGTTGAGAGATGGAAAGCTTACATAGAGAGTTTGTATAAGGGAAAGGAGATTGAGAATCATGTAATGGAAAGGGAGGAGGAAATTGATGAGGATGCGAAAGGAGATTTAATATTGAGATCAGAATTTGATAGAGCTTTGGAAGACTTAAGCAGGAACAAAGCACCAGGCATAGATGATATACCGATTGAGTTGCTATGCTGCATAGGAGATGAAGGTCTGATCAGGTTATTTCACTTGGTGTGTAGGATTTATGAGGCAGGTGAGGTACCCCCTGATTTCAAGAAGAATGTAATCATCCCTATACCAAAGAAAGTGGGAGCTGACAGATGTGAAGATTACCGTACAATCAGCTTGATTACTCATGCTTCAAAGATCCTGTCTAGAATAATTTACAAGAGGATTGAAAGCCAGATAGAAACGGAGTTGGGTGAAGACCAGTTTGGTTTCAGGAGAAATGTAGGAACAAGGGAAGCTGTACTAAGTCTTAGGCTGATTTTGGAAGGTAGAATAAGGAAAGATAAGAGAACGTTCATGGCTTTTGTAGACTTAGAAAAGGCTTTTGATAACGTTGATTGGACTAAATTGTTTGACATTTTGAAATCGATTAGAATAAAGTACAGGGACAGGAGGGTGATATACAATCTGTACAGAAACCAGACAGCAGTCATTCGAGTTGAAGGACATGAGAGAGAAGCTGGTATTCAGAAAGGTGTAAGGCAAGGCTGCAACTTATCACCCATACTTTTCAATCTTTACATTGAACAAGCAATGAAGGAAATTAGAGAAAAATTTAAAGTGGGAGTGAAGATTCAAGGAGAAATAATTTCAACTCTGAGATTTGCTGATGACATCGTCATCTTGGCCGACAAGCCTGAGGATTTGAATGAGTTTTTGAATGGTATGGACTCCGTCTTACGGAAAGAATTCATGATGAAAATTAATAAATGTAAAACATAAATACTGGAATGCAGCCGAAATAAATCAGAAACCTCTATGGAGATCAAATTGGCAGGTGAAAAGCTAAAGGAAGTAGGAGACTTCTGTTACTTAGGAAGCAGAATAACTAGTGATGGACGAAGCAAAGAGGATATAAAAAGTTGGTTGGCTCAGGCAATGAAAGCATTTCTACAAAAAAGGAATCTGCTGACATCGAATATAGATTTAGGTATTAGGAAGTCATTTTTGAAAGCCTTTGTCTGGAGCGTGGCGCTCTATGGTAGTGAAACTTGGACTATTGGTGCAGCAGAAAAGAGGAGAATTGAAGCATTTGAAATGTGGTGTTACAGGAGAATGATGAAGATCAGATGGGTAGATAGGGTTACAAACGAAGAGGTATTAAGAAGAGTGAGAGAGGAGAGATGTTTCTGGCGACTGCTAATGAAGAGAAGAGATAGGTTGGTAGGACACATACTAAGACACCCAGGAATAGCAAGCTTAGTTATGGAAGGAAGGGTCGAGGACAAGAACTGTAGGGGTAGACCAAGGTTAGTATATGTTAAACAGATTGCCTCGGATGTAGGGTGTCGGAGCTATATAGAGATGAAACGATTAGCTCAGGACAGGGAGGCATGGAGAGCTGCATCAAACCAGTCAAAAGACTGAAGACTCAAACAACAACATACACAACAAGCAGTTGCAATCAGCAGCCTGCAGTTGGAAGTCGGTAGTTGGTAGTTGGCAGTCGCTGTCTTCTCTGAGTATACTATAGGCACCATACACAACATGCAGTTGCAATCAGCAGCTTGCAGTTGGCAGTCGATAGTTGGTAGTTGACAGTCGACAGTCGCGGCCGTAGCCATGTATACTATAGGCACCATACACAACATGCAGTTGCAATCAGCAGCCTGCAGTTGGCAGTCGGTAGTTGGTAGCTGACAGTCGGCAGTAGCGGCCGTCCCCGTTCATACTATAGGCACCATACACAACATGCAGTTGCAATCAGCAGCCTGCAGTTGGCAGTCGGTAGTTGGTAGTCGGCGGTCGCTGTCGTCCCCGTGTATACTATAGGCACCATACACAACACGCAGTTGCAGTCAGCGGATTGCAGTTGGCAGTTGCTAGTTGGCAGTCGGCAGTCGCGGTCGTCCCCGTGTATACAATAGGCATCATAAACAACATGCAGTTGCAATCAGCAGCGTGCAGTTGGCAGTTGGTAGTTGGTAGTTGGCAGTTGGCAGTCGCTGTCGTCCTCGTGTATACTATAGGCACCATACACAACATGCAGTTGCAATCAGCAGCCTGCAGTTGGCAGTCGGTAGTTGACAGTCGCCAGTCGCGGCCGTCCCGGTGCATACTATAGGCACCATACACAACATGTCGTTGTAGTCAGCGGCCAGCAGTTGGCAGTTGGCAGTCGCAGTCGCGGCCGTCCCCGTGTATACTGTAGGCACCATACGCAACATGCAGTTGCTATCAGCAACCTGCAGTTGGCAGTTGGCAGCCGGTAATCCGCAGTCGAGAATTTCATCTTCGACTGCCAACTACCGGACTGCAGCAATGTAACAGCCAATCAGAGCAGGTCGGAAACCGACGTCACGTTGTTGTTCTGTGTCGTGTGCACAGAACATATAAGTGAAGTACCTTCGCAACCCGTAGCTTTTTAATCTTAAATACACATTAGGCTACCAGTTAGTTACAGTAATAATAACAAAATAATCCGTACGTCTCCAAATCATCCATATTGCAAGTTTTGAGGATATCGACAACGTCCCTGTGCACAAGGAATAAAAGAATTTCACTGTATTTTACTCATAGCAGTCATTAAGACTGCGCATTGTGAATGGCTATGTTGTCAACTACCAACTTCTGACTGCAGCTACCGACTGCGCATTGTGGATGGGCCTTCATGAAGTCCAATACTGCGCCACAATTTACTTATTTATTCAGAACCAGTAGATCACTTATTTCTAATCGTTGTAGTTGATCACAAGATAATAAGCTACTTTTCAGGAGTACTGTATATACAAAATATATTCCTTACATGACGAACTGACGGTTGCTTGTTAATAAATGTGGAATTACTTGACTGATACAAAGTGTTCAGGCAGGTTATGAAAAGTTATGAATGGCGCCAGACAGTGGATGTTTGCATGTATAAAAGCTGCGTTTACACCAAATGTTGCCAACTTTCGTTGACAACAAATGGTAAGATTTGTTGACAACAATTTAGCTCATTTTTGGCGCGTTTAGCCAGTTGCATTCTGCATTCCGAGATGTCAACACTAGAGGAACGTGCGACGATAGCAGCAGCGACCGTCATCAGAGGTAAAAAGAGAAGGCCGAAGAGAATCTGGGTAAGGCCTTCCCTTAGGGCCAGATCTGTGTATAGTTGAAGTGACCTACTTTCCGATGTAAATCAAGACGATGTCGATCCATTGTCAAGAGAGTGCCAGAGAACTACTTGCTCACGATAGAGCTCGATCAAATTTAGGACATTATCCCGCGACCAATCAAAGTCAGTTAAAAGTTTGTCCATATTGACTTGCACTTCGACAGTTCGACACCACAAAGAGAAGTCCAGTACTACTAGCAACAGTCGTGACTAGAGTGAAGCCGCGTCGGCCAACCACGTGTGCTGGACCGTTGAAGGGGAATTGTTGCCAACATTGCTGCGGGTCACTTTAAGTCCCGTCAACTTTGCTGACAAAAAATGTTAACAACACTCTTTGATCTTTACCCACTGCTGGTGGGTAATGTTGCCAACTAGTTTTCGGTGTTGACAGCATTGTTGGCAGCAATGTTAACAAAAATTTTAGTATGATTTTTGTAAATGTTCTCAGCATATGTTGGCAACACTGTTGTCAACTCTGGTGTAAACGCATCTTTCTCTTATAATTGAACGGAATACATAATTGTATCAAACGTTTTGATAGTAGAAAGATATTCACGAACGGCAATATTCTATGGTCTTCGTTTTACTGCCGGAAGTGAGGTGTGGTAGTCGTCTTGTCTACATCCTTGAACCTGTATAAACGTTGGTATTCATTTATCACTTGTTTTGATATGAGCCATTAGTCGGTGGTGAGTGTATTCCGCCGATCTCTTCTATAAACGTATTAATTTCTGTTCCGCCCCTTAAAACAACAATAACTAAGTAATAATTCCACTGCAAGATTCCTTAATCTAATTATGTGCATGCTATTTGGCTAATATATAAGGCATTCGTTTCTTTAAATATTTGCATGATTGAAGGGCATGATTGTTACAAAGGGAATCCATCTTGCTGTTGGCTCCACGTATGAGTAACTAGTGCTGCCATCTGGTGCCCGTAGTTATACAACTGCAATTATCCGACACACTGGGTCTTATGAGGTTTTATGGGATAGTTTTGACTCACTTTGTCATCCGAATAGTTGGGCACTATGACTAAGAATTCACCCAGTCAATGGAGTCTTATGGGACGGAGAACTCACCCTGTCATCTGCATTGTTGGACACCATGACTAAGAATTCACCCAGTCAATGGAGTCTTACGAGATGGAGAACTCACCCTGTCATCCACATTGATGGACACCATGACTAACAATTCACCCAGTCAATGGAGTCTTATGAGACGGAGAACTTACCCTGTCATCCACATTGTTGGACACCATGACTAACAATTCACCCAGTCAATGGAGTCTTATGAGACGGAGAACTTACCCTGTCAACCACATTGTTGGACACCATGACCAAGAATTCACCCACTCAAAGGAGTCTCATGGGACGGAGAACTTACCCTGTCGTCCACATTGTTCGACACCATCACTAAGAATTCACCCAGTCAACGGAGTCTTAAGGGATGGAGAACTTACCCTGTCATCCGCATAGTTGGACACCATGACTAAGAATTCACCCAGTCAATGGGATCTCATGGGATGGAGAACTCACTCTATCATCCACATTGTTAAACACCACGACTAAGAATTCACCCAGTCAATGGAGTCTTATGAGACGGAAAACTTACCCTGTCATCCACATTGTTGGACACCATGACCAAGAATTCACCCAGTCAATGGAATCTTATGGGACGGAGAACTCAGCCTTTCATCCAAATTGTTGGGCACCATGACTAAGAATTCACCCAGTCAATGGAGTCTTATGGGACGGAGAACTCACCCTGCCATCTGCATTGCTGGACACCTTGACTAAGAATTCATCCAGTCAATGGAGTCTTATGGGATGGAGAACTCACCCTGTCATCCACATTGTTGGACACCATGACTAAGAATTCATACAGTCAATGGAGTCTTATGGGATGGAGAACTCACTCTGTCATCCGCATTGTTGGACACCTTGACTAAGAATTCACCCAGTAAATAGAGTCTTATGGGATGGAGAACTCACTCTGTCTTCCGCATAGTTGGACACCATGACTAAGAATTCATCCAGTCAATTGAGTCTTATGGGACGAAGAACTAACCCTGTCATCCGCATTGTTGGAGACCATGACTAAGAATTCACCTAGTCAATGGAGTCTTATGGGACGGAGAACTCACCCTGTCATCCACATTGTTGGACACCATGACTAAGAATTCACCCAATCAATGAAGTCATGTGAGACGGAGAACTCACCCTGTCATCCACATTGTTGGACACCATGACTAAGAATTCATCCAGTCAATTGAGTCTTATGGGACGAAGAACTAACCCTGTCATCCGCATTGTTGGAGACCATGACTAAGAATTCACCCAATCAATGGAGTCATATGAGACGGAGAACTCACTTTGTCATCCGCATAGTTGGACACCATGACTAAGAATTCATCCAGTCAATTGAGTCTTATGGGGCGAAGAACTAACCCTGTCATCCGCATTGTTGGAGACCATGACTAAGAATTCACCCAATCAATGGAGTCATATGAGACGGAGAACTCACTCTGTCATCCGCATAGTTGGACACCATGACTAAGAATTCATCCAGTCAATTGAGTCTTATGGGGCGAAGAACCAACCCTGTCATCCGCATTGTTGGAGACCATGACTAAGAATTCACCCAATCAATGGAGTCATATGAGACGGAGAACTCACCCTGTCATCCACATTGTTGGACACCATGACTAAGAAGTCACCCAATCAATGGAGTTTTATGGGACGGAGAACTCACCCTGCCATCCACGTGGTTGGATACCATGACTAAGAATTCACCCAGTCATTGGTGTAACACTAGGTCTTAGTGGGTTTTATGGGATTGATTTTGACTCACCCTGTCATCCGCATAGTTGGACACCATGACGAACAACTCGGCTGGGAAGCCCTCTGGTGATCCTTTAGGGACTAACATATGGTTTGGCCATCCACAGCCACAGTAGTTGAACTCCTGGTCGGCAGGTGTCAGCTGTGTCGGGTCCAGTCGACGGAAGGTACGGTCGTAAGGAATGGTGATGGAGGATTGCAACGAGCGACGTTCGATGTTATTTGTACCGCGACGCACTAGAAGAAACAGTACATTTTCATGGAATCACATTTTGAAAATAATGCTACATTTTTGCCACTGCCAAAAAATGGCGTTATAAAAGGAGTCAGGAACGACTACCAAAAATTATTTATAAGTTAGTTCGTCCTCCAATCTTCACGCCAATGTCAATTTTGTAGAGGTTTAATTAAAATATTTTGTTTTGAATGTTATTTTTATTTTATTTTGCCAGGCTTCTTGGGGTATAACCATAATACGGCCTCTTCGTCTGTGTCCATCTTCCCTCAACGACTATTGCCTCGGTTGCCTTCCTCCTTACTTAGCAGTAGTAAAACGTTAGGGTGGGAAGGACGACAGTAAACTCTTTCAGAAGTTCACGGAGGAGGGTACAAATATCACAAACAAGATATATAAAATACGTATTTTTACTGACAAGTATTTCTTGTATTAATAATAATAATAATAATAATAATAATAATAATAATAATAATAGCATACAAAATCACATGAAACAGATACAACAAAAGATGTATCTCAAAGAATGCAAAATTACGACACTACAACACAGTCATCAAACCAGAGGCATTGTATGCATCCCAAACACTGATAATTGGGGGCAGGTCACAAATGAAAAGCATCGAGAAACAAGAGAGGAAAATTCTCAGAAAAATGCTAGGACCAAAGTTCGAAAATGGAATTTGGATGAAAAAGGAACCACATGAAATTTTTCAATCCGCAGAAAAAATCACAGATACTATCAGAAAACGATGATTAATTTTTCGGACACCTTCACAGAATGGATAACGACAGGCTGACAAAGAGAATTCTAAATCTAGCGCTAACCCTGAAAATCCGCAACAATTGCTTAACAGAAATACATGAAGATCGACAAGAGATGGGTATTGCTGAGAAAACCATTCCAGATAGAGTAACATTTAGAAGCCTAGTAAACAAACATAAATTTGCAGAGAAACCTAAAAGGAAAATTACAGGCTGGACAGGAGCACGCAGAAAGGAACACAGTGAACGATTGAAGAGAAATTGGGAAGAAAAGAAGGAACATTGTGCAAAATAAGTTCAAGCGCGCTCCATAGTTGGGCATAACGATTTTAAAAAAACTAGCATATTGGCTTTCACCATGGGCACCCGCAGGGGGGGAGGGGAGGGGGGTTAAAGGGTGGGAGAGGAGGTGCTGTCCCCCGTCCCCCCCCCCCCTCTCCTGGAATACCTATAATATTTCGATTGCTCATTGTCACACCAGTTTATTTCATAAATTCAAATTACTGATAATTAACTGATTAATAATAATATCGTATGGCCTTGGATGCCGTGTGCAAGCTTTTGTAATTTGACACCCAGAGGGTAGCTTACGTGACGAATTTCGTTGTTCCTTGAATCACTATGAAAGTCAAGGAGGTTAGATATCTAAGCTCCTTGAACATTATAGCGCTTTCTAGTAGAGAAATAAGGAACTTTGTGTTGGCGGAAACTCCCGAGATTAATTTTGCCATTATGAATACGGCCTACTGAATTCAAATGGGTTCTTTGACATGCCAACATCGTATGACATGCGTGTCGTACTTTTGACGCCTTTCAGAAATCACTTACCACGGCCAGAAGTGAACTGATTTAATGTAGGGATAATTCCACAGTTTTATTTAACTTAGTAATTGTAGTGATAGAAGCCATTTTTAGTGTTGCCTAGTTCTAATAAGGAAAGCTTGTCCTGCGGGCGCCCATGCCTTTCTCGGCAAATCTTCAAGGATTTTTTCCGTGCATTTTGCGGGGATTTGCCTAAGTAACCAAGTCAGGTTCATCAGTGGGCTCTTGGTAACAGTGCCCGGATCACTGCTGGGGTAGTGAACCATGTACTTAATGAAGCGCATGTACGCTTATTTACTTGGGCATGGAAGCCAATATGACATATTTTTGGAAGTCTCAATCGGGAGGAGAAAAGCTGTAGGAGCTATCAGCTCTCGCAGTAAAGTGCAAGGTCCATGCCACCGCCGTCTGCTATACTCTAACGCCTCCCCACTTCACTCCAAACAGCGAACATGCAGGAGTACTAAAATTCTCCACGCAGCGCTAGTAGGTTGATACTCCAGAAGTTGCTTAGGCACAACATAAGATTGGTATTTAAATTAAATAAACATACCAGTCTGTTATAACAGCTTAGTCTTTCACGGCCGGCGTTCATAATTAAGCACAAGTTTTTCGGGCTTGTAGGTGGTCCAGACAGGACCGAAAACTTGTACCAGTCTGTATATTCCATAGACATGACACAATTATGGAGTCCCAGTGAAAATGCTCTAAACTGTAAGTACGGTAATACAAAATATCAACACATCACCACCAACACTTACAAGGGAAGTCTCTGAACCGGGGAATCGCGGATCCTGCTGGAACTTAGCAGATACGTTGCGTTAGCCCAACTAGGCAGAACCGCGAAGAAAAATCTTTCAGAAATTAACTTCTCCTTGTACTAGATGAAACATTAAGATTTACACGTTTAAAGCGCGCCAGCGGCGCGGCGTGAGCTTCATCGGCTGCGTCTGAGGTTGCTTCCCAACCGTACTGTGGTTCACGGCCTACTGCGTACAATCACCGAATGAGAGGCGACAGACCGTGAGTGTCCCATGCATTGCATGATGAATGTTAACATTGGAAATTGTACATGTTGACAGGAGGAAAAGTATGGAAAATGTATGGAATTGTGTCTCAGCATTCAAGAACAGGACCTGTTGGACAGTTTGGATGGTATGTTGATGGTTTTGTGCCTATCTGGCTTTCTGGCGTTCGTCTCTTGTAACAAATGTGTTTATTTGTTGTGCTATTGATATATATAGGTTTCATAACTGG
Organism: Meconema thalassinum; assembly: GCA_946902985.2. NCBI lineage: Eukaryota > Metazoa > Arthropoda > Insecta > Orthoptera > Tettigoniidae > Meconema > Meconema thalassinum. The sequence continues at coordinate 117,669,049 of OX336388.2, forward strand.
TTGTATAGAAATCAGTACTATGAACGTGGACACGTATATATTGTAAAGATGCAGCATTAATGTCCCATGCCGCAGAACAGCTTGTGAGCGCGAGTACGGGAGGGCAGTCGTTTGGAACGTGATCTTTTGAGCCACCAATCAGGCGTGAGGCACACTCCCTCTTAATCAGCTCGCACAGTTCAAAATTGTTGTATTTACTGCCGTCTACGGTGAGTAGGAGTTAATTTACGAAATATATTTCTTCACGGTTCTGCCTAGTTAGGCTCCCGCAACGTATCTGCTAAGTTCCAGCAGGATCCGCGATTCCCCGGTTCAGAGACTTCCCTTGTTAGTGAACACATTACACAACTGATATAAGAAACAACAAAGGTGTCAGATATTAAAATTAGAGACACAAGCGGAATTGCGCGCTTGGACAGGCTCACAATCGGTTCAACCTAGCAGCGCTACTGTCGGGAAGATCGTGCTAAGGCACACAACTCGCGCTGAGTGGGAAAGCGTTAGAGCATAGCAGACGGCGATGTCCATGCAATCACAGATTGAACAGTCCTAAAACATATCCATCTTGCATGATGCATGCTATGACATTTCTATATAAAGAATGCCAGTTAAAAAGGTTACTTACGATCCACTTCAAACTTGTCCATCTCGATGAAGAGAATCCTCTGGGTGCGTAGAGGCATGGGAAGACCCCGCTCGTCGAACTTGGGGGCCATGAAGATCCGAACTGTTCCCTTGCGAGGTTGACCGGAATTCTCCACCTGTGTGACAGACATCACAGCTGATGGTATTATAGACACGGGACATTAAATCGTGTATCACGACAGTGTTGGGGGAAACGGGAGCGACAGCTATTCCGGTACTGACAGTGATTATACCGAATGTGACTTTCCCCCGCGTCTTTCCACATTTCCTCATGGGAAATGTCTGGATAGTACCTTCTATCTAACCTAACCTAAACTCACCTAACCTATCCTAACCTAATCTATCCTAGCCTCACCTGATCTATCCTAACCTAACCTCCCCTAACTAAACCTAACCTATCTTAACACAACCTAACCTATCCTCATCTAACCTAACCTAACCTAACCTAACAATCCTAACCTATCCTAAACTACCCTACCTATCTGTAGCAAGATGTAGATCCGGCCCGGAGTACTTAAAATGTGTTGGGTAGAGGTCCGTGCTAGGAGAACCATAACCTAGGTAGCAGATCGTCCTTCTTATGTTGAATGACGTAGCTTTAGTAACTCGAATAGTGGACTGTATTTGTGGTCAGTTGTGCACTACCTTCCTTACCAGTGAATGGGTCATACATAGAGCAGGCAGCTCGCTTCCATATCGAAGCTCGGAGATGTCCATTAGATGAGATCGTCTCCCGTGGATCAATTTTATGTTCCCGCAAAAGCTTGTTTCCATTTGATATGTATTGGGTAGCATTCACTTGCGTGTGGAAATAGAAAAGAACACTCGTTTACTGTCATGAAAGTTTATATAATTAAGAACTGTACCTTGTACTTCTGGGAGTGGCTATAGCTGCTATAAGAGGCTTGTCTTATTGTGTATGTGTTAGCAATCAACATGGAAGAGCAATGCCGTACACTTGGTTTGAATGTAGGCCTTGTCAATTTGTAGCAATGAAGCAAATTATATTATATACCGACCTTGTCACGTCTGGCTCATAATATACTGAATGAACCATATGTTAATGTCGTGTGTAATACTGCGTATGTAGCAGGTTTCAATTAGAGATTGCTTCTCTCATGCTGTCGGTAGCCATTCACTTTTACAACAATACTTTCCTATCCTGTCTCAGAATAAACAATAGAAATAAAAAATCACAGTCTCCTTATTCCTAGCCCACAAGACCTGTATGAGAACTTGGAGTGTGCTGCCATTTCATGGAGATTGGCGAAATAGCTAAAATTAACTGCTAAAAGTAGTGCAACTAGGCCTGGCACAGGGGCGCAGTATACATACCTTAAATGAGCGTAGAAAACATGTCATACCATTATAGACACAATCCTATCCTAAACTAACCTAACATATCCTAACCTCACGTAACCTACACTAACTTAACCTATCCTAACCTATCCTAACCTATCCTAACCTAAACTAACCTCACCTGACCTATCCTAACCTCACCTGACATATCCTAACCTATCATAATCTAGCCTAACATATCCTAACCTCACGTAATCTACCCTATCCTAACCCATCCTAACCTAACCTCACCTAACCTATCCTAACCTAACCTCACCTGACCTATCCTAACCTAACCTATCCTAATCCAACCTAACCTCACCTAGCCCAACCTCACCTATTCTAACCTCACCTGACCTATCTTACCCTAACCTATCCTAATCTAACCTAACATATCCTAACCTCACGTAACCTACCATAACCTAATCTATCCTAACCTAACCTCACCTAACTTATCCTAACCTAACCTAACCTAACCTCACCTGACCTAACCTATCCTAACCTAGGAACGACGGATATCCGAAGAGGAATGTTACGACTGTATCCCAACTGAAACATGTCTCCCGTATAAGTGTATAAGTGACCTGTTGGAAGGTCCTCTCACCTGGATGCGATACGTGAAGGGCGCGTGTTGGAGATGAGTCAAACGGGCAAATACTCCTCCCCGAGGAGCGATATCCAGACCTCGTGACAGTTCCACGTCACTCTGCTGCCAGAAGGTGTTGAATTCGTTCTTGGGATTACCTTGGGATACCACCTCCACTGACCGTACTGCGACTCCGTCATAACCCAGCTGTGAAACATTAATACATACATCAGCATGTAGCACCTCAGTTTGGTAAGCACAGAAATAATACCCTAACACATTAACTGGTGAAGTTAACAGTTAAACAAAAGCAACTGGTTAAAGTTAAAAGTTAAACAAAACTAACTGATTAAAGTTAGAAGTTAAACGAAAGTAGCTGATTAAAGTTAAAAGTGAAACGAAACTGATTAAAGTTAAGAGTGAAACGAAACTAACTGATCACAGTCAAAAGTTAAACGAAACTAACTGATTACAGTCAAAAGTTAAACGAAACTAACTGATTAATGTTAAGAGTGAAACGAAACTAACTGATTACAGTCAAAAGTTAAACGAAACTAACTGATTAATGTTAAGAGTGAAACGAAACTAACTGATTACAGTCAAAAGTTAAACGAAACTAACTGATTACAGTCAAAAGTTAAACTAAACTAACTGATTAAAGTTAAGAGTGAAACGAAACTAACTGATTACAGTCAAAAGTTAAACGAAACTAACCGATTACAGTCAAAAGTTAAACGAAACTAACTGATTAATGTTAAGAGTGAAACGAAACTAACTGATTACAGTCAAAAGTTAAACGAAACTAACTGATTACAGACAAAAGTTAAACGAAACTAACTGATTAAAGTTAAAAGATAAACGAAACTAACTGATTAAAGTTAGAAGTTAAACGAAACTGATTAAAGTTAGAAGTTAAACAAAACTAACTGATTAAAGTGAAAAGATAAACGAAACTAACTGATTAAAGTAAGAAGTTAAACGAAACTAACTGATTAAAGTTAGAAGTTAAACGAAACTAACTGATTAAAGTTAAAAGTTAAACGAAACTAACTGATTAAAGTTAGAAGTTAAACGAATCTAACTCATTACAGTTAGAAGTGAAACGAAATTAATAACTGATTAAAGTTAGAAGTTAAACAAAACTAACGGATTAAAGTTAAAAGTAAACTTCAGACCTTCGCTCCCCCCTTCACCTCCCCCCCCCCCCCCCCGTCCCCACCCCCACCATGTGCCTTCCCTCCTCCCTCCACCCTCCCACGCTCGCGCCGACAGCGCTCTCACTCAGGGTTTCAGTTGAACTTGCCGAGCAATAGGGTACTACTCACTTCTTGATTTGTGTAAGGGGCCAATGTAGCTTTGTGTTGCTGGAACGTATTGTCCACGAACTTGTGCCAGCGATAGAAGGTTGGATCTCTCATTGCCGTCGCCAGGTCACCCATCACTCCAAACGTTTCCTGGGAAACAAAGAAAAACACTGAAACGGCCCTCAGAAATATATTCAATCATGCGTAAATATAGGACAGCAGCCGTTTTATATCTCAATTCCACTCAGGACATAAGCGGTTCCTTTGATGTTCTGGTCTGTGAAGAGGCTAACGCGCCAGGAAATAGTTCCCACTTTTTCTGCTTGTTTTTTGGCATACAAGATTTTTCAGCACATGTTGCTATGTAGATTATTTTTCAGAATTTCTTTCCTTTTCACGTTAATTGGGAGCTTTACCAACTTTGCTTTTCATTGTGATGACTTGTATGTGTGAATATAGTTTTTAGTGGTATTTGGAACGATAGGCAGAGTAATTCAGTACGAATTTGACATTATATTACGTTTTGTTGTGTATGAACCTTGTTTGAGCGGCAAAAGAGCACCAGAGTAATTCGATTTTATGGCGAATCAGGCTCAAAGGTTGGCAAAACTGTTACGATTGCACAAAGTTCAACATGGTTTCCTCAAGTAGACAACGTGTTCAAACTGGAGATGTAAAGCTTGAATCACCAATACAGTACTTCAAAGGTAATAAAAGTGGACAGACGTTGAGTCCAAGGTGCAAACAAAATTTGTTAATGATTTTAAATGAATATAGTAGGTTGAGAGTGGATAATCTAGAGCAGTGGTTCTCAACCTTTTTTTTTTTGTTCACGGCACAAAATCCAATGTAGCAAGTTCCCGCGGCACATTACACTAATGTAACAATGTGAGAGGAGTCTTAGCGCGCGCACAGTTTGCCTCTTTCACCAGTTAGCTGTTTGTTGACACGCAGTCTGCAGAAAGAAAGAAAGAAAGAAAGAAAGAAAGATAGGAAGAAGGAAAGATAAAAGGTAAGAAAGAAATAAAGAAAAAAGAAAAGAAAGAAAGAAAGAAAGAAAGAAAGAAAGAAAGAACAAAAGAAAGAAGTAAAGAAATAAAGAAAGAAAGTAGGTAAGAAAGAAAGAAAGAAAGAAAGAAAGAAAGAAAGAAATAAAGAAAGAAAGAAAGAAAGAAAGAAGGTAAGAAAGAAACAAAGAAAGAAGAAAAGAAAGAAGGAAAGAAAAAAGAAAGAAAGTAGGTAAGAAAGAAAGAAAGAAAGAAAGAAAGAAAGAACATAAGAAGGAAGGAAAGAAAGAAGAAAAGCAATAACATAAGAAGGAAATAAATAAAGAAGAAAAGAAAGAAGGAAAGAAAGAAAGAAAGAAAGAAAGAGGGTAAGAAAGAAATAAATAAAGAAAGAAAGAAAGAAAGAAAGAAAGAAAGAAAGAGGGTAATAAAGAAATAATGAAAGAAGGAAATAAAGAAGGAAAGCAATGAGATAAGAAAGAAAGAAATAAAGAAAGAAGAAAAGAAAGAAAGAAAGAAAGAAAGAAAGAAAGATAAAAGGTAAGAAAGAAATAAAGAAAGAAGATAAGAAAGAAAGAAAGAAAGAAAGAAAGAAAGAAAGAAAGAAATAAATAAAGAAAGGAGGAAAGAAAGAAACAAAGAAAGAAACAAAGACAGAAGGAAAGCAATAAGGGAAGAAAGGAATAAAGAAGAAAGAAAGAAAGAAAGAAAGAAAGAAAGAAAGAAAGAAAGAAAGAAGGCAAGAAAGAAATAAAGGAAGAAGAAAACACCGAAGAAAAGAAAGAAAGAAGGAAGGAAAGAAAGAAAGAAAGAATAGAGAAACAAAGCGATAACAAGTGATATTGTTAGTTTTGAATGATAATTATTCATAAGGATCTATCAGGTTGAACGGGAAAGACCCATTGAATTCGCCCCTGCTTCGAACAACTTGTCCCATTGAAATTTCTTACACAAATGGCTGTAATTTTAAGGAACTTATCGTCTTCGAATAATTCAAATGGTTGAACTGTTCGATTTATTTTAATAATTGACTAATCAAAATACCCTTTCGAGTACTTCGAATCATACTATGTTCAGCCCTATTGGTTACACCATAACGATGCCGAAAAGTGAAATCGGTGGTGTTTATATTATAAATACTGTATAAAAAGGAAATGTAATCAATCATGTTCAGTTTCGGTGGGTAACAATCTCCCAATCCTTCACCCAGCCCTAAACGACAGTGTTGATATACTCACCAGATGTCTATGATCCGGATCGTGGCAGATAGCAATAGCGAAGTGGCCCAGGTTGTGAAGACTCCCGTACAGGTTAGGGTTGACACTAAGGTCAGTAGCTTCTATCATGTTACCCAAAATGTCAATACCTTGAGGACCAGTGAGGTTCACGTACTCAAAGTTACTCTGAAAAGGAAAAGAGCTCTTATAAACATCCCCTATTCTGAAACAAATATTGTCCTCAGGTTGTTCATGAAATGTTAGGGTTGACACTGATGGCGCCTCTAACATGTTACACAAGATGTCAATACCCTGAGGACTAATAAGATTCACGTACTGAAAGTTACTCTGAAAAGGAAAAGAGTTCTTATCCTCAGGTTGTTCATTACAGGTTAGGGTTGACACTGATGGCGCCTCTAACATGTTACACAAGATGTCAATACCCTGAGGACTAATAAGATTCACGTACTGAAAGTTACTCTGAAAAGGAAAAGAGTTCTTATCCTCAGGTTGTTCATTACAGGTTAGGGTTGACACTGATGGCGCCTCTAACATGTTACACAAGATGCCAATACCCTGAGGACTAATAAGATTCACGTACTGAAAGTTACTCTGAAAAGGAAAAGAGTTCTTATCCTCAGGTTGTTCATGAAATGTTAGGGTTGACACTGATAGCGCCTCTAACATGTTACACAAGATGTCAATACCCTGAGGACTAATAAGATTCACGTACTGAAAGTTACTCTGAAAAGGAAAAGAGTTCTTATCCTCAGGTTGTTCATGAAATGTTAGGGTTGACACTGATAGCGCCTCTAACATGTTACACAAGATGTCAATACCCTGAGGACTAATAAGATTCACGTACTGAAAGTTACTCTGAAAAGGAAAAGAGTTCTTATCCTCAGGTTGTTCATTACAGGTTAGGGTTGACACTGATGGCGCCTCTAACATGTTACACAAGATGTCAATACCCTGAGGACTAATAAGATTCACGTACTGAAAGTTACTCTGAAAAGGAAAAGAGTTCTTATCCTCAGGTTGTTCATGAAATGTTAGGGTTGACACTGATAGCGCCTCTAACATGTTACACAAGATGTCAATACCCTGAGGACTAATAAGATTCACGTACTGAAAGTTACTCTGAAAAGGAAAAGAGTTCTTATCCTCAGGTTGTTCATTACAGGTTAGGGTTGACACTGATGGCGCCTCTAACATGTTACACAAGATGTCAATACCCTGAGGACTAATAAGATTCACGTACTGAAAGTTACTCTGAAAAGGAAAAGAGTTCTTATCCTCAGGTTGTTCATGAAATGTTAGGGTTGACACTGATAGCGCCTCTAACATGTTACACAAGATGTCAATACCCTGAGGACTAATAAGATTCACGTACTGAAAGTTACTCTGAAAAGGAAAAGAGTTCTTATCCTCAGGTTGTTCATTACAGGTTAGGGTTGACACTGATGGCGCCTCTAACATGTTACACAAGATGTCAATACCCTGAGGACTAATAAGATTCACGTACTGAAAGTTACTCTGAAAAGGAAAAGAGTTCTTATCCTCAGGTTGTTCATGAAATGTTAGGGTTGACACTGATAGCGCCTCTAACATGTTATACAGGCTGTCAATTACCTGAGGACTAGTAAGATTCATGTACTGAAAGTTACTCTGAAAAGGAAAAGAGTTCTTATCCTCAGGTTGTTCATTACAGGTTAGGGTTGACACTGATGGCGCCTCTAACATGTTACACAAGATGCCAATACCCTGAGGACTAATAAGATTCACGTACTGAAAGTTACTCTGAAAAGGAAAAGAGTTCTCATCCTCAGGTTGTTCATGAAATGTTAGGGTTGACACTGATAGCGCCTCTAACATGTTATACAGGCTGTCAATTACCTGAGGACTAGTAAGATTCATGTACTGTCGGTTTCTCTGAAAAGGAAAAGAATTCTTATACTCAGGTTGTTCAGTAAAGGTTAGGGTTGACACAGTTAGAGCCTCTAACATGTTACACAGGATGTCAATACCCTGAGGACTAATAAGATTCATGTACTGAAAGTTACTCTGAAAAGTAAAAGAGTTCTTATCCTCATGTTATTCATTAAAGGTTAGGGTTGACACTGATAGCGCCTCTAACATGTTATACAGGCTGTCAATTACCTGAGGACTAGTAAGATTCATGTACTGTCGGTTTCTCTGAAATGGAAAAGAATTCTTACACTCAGGTTGTTCAGTAAAGGTTAGGGTTGACACAGTTAGAGCCTCTAACATGTTACACAGGATGGCAATACCCTGAAGACTAGTAAGATTCACGTACTGACAGTTTCTCTGAAAAGGAAAAGAGTTCTTATCCTCAGGTTGTTCATTACAGGTTAGGGTTGATACTGACTGCCCCTCTAACATGTTATCCAAGATGTGAATACCTTCAAGTCAAGTGAGGTTCATGTGCAGGCAGTACAGCTTTGAAATGGAAAAGAGTTCTTATAAACATCCACTATTCTAAAACAGACGATCTCTCTCTCTTGTTCTCCTCAACCTTCATCCAACGATCTTCTATCTTGAGCCAAATGCTTGATCAGTTGATATGGACGTCGGCCTTAAATGCCATCGAGGAACCCTGCTCTTGGTCGTCTGCTTCTAGTCTTCCCTTCCAGTTTCCCTTCAAACAGTGGGGTGCGCCATGGTGAATGTCGGAGTAAGTGACCAATCCAACTACTGTATATCTTCCTTTCGGCGCCAGCAACACATTTCAAATGCATTTATTATTTTCTTATCAGCCTTTAATAGAGTCCAGGTTTCAAAGCAATGCTCCAAATGAAGCTCTTAATGAAATGCTTTTTCACTGGTAGGGATATAGCCTTGAAGGTCAATAGGCTTCTTTTTTTAAAATTAAAAGCTTCTTTAGCCTTGGCTATTTGTGAACGGAGGTCCTTGTCACATCTTCCATTAGATATGATGATGCTTCCCAAATAACTGAAGTGATTTACTTGAGCCAATATTTCTCCTTCCAACCAAACGTTAACATCCTGTTTACCATCCGGAGTACATTTCAGATGATGCCCTCATGCTATTCATTAAAGGTTAAGGTTGACATAGAGAGAGCCTCTAACATGTTACTCACGATGTCAATACCCTGTGGACCAGTGAGGTTCATGCAATGATAATGCTGGTAGCTCTCTTGTTATCGCGTGCGTGGAGAAGCGGAGAACGAGAGGAAGGGGTTTCACTACACACAGCCTTGCTGCCGTTGCCATAGCAACCTCGCCACTACTTAAGTAGTGGAAAATATCGGACCACTCCGCACAAAATGTCCGATTGCTTTTCTTAGTGTTCGTATCTGCGCTCTTATTTTCTTGTTGTTTGAGTCTTCAGTATTTTGACTAGTTTGATGCAGCTCTCCATGCCTCCCTGTCCTGAGCTATTCGTTTCATCTCCACATAGCTACCACACCCTACATCCGCGTTAATATGTTTATCATATTCTAACCTTGGTCTACCCCTACAGTTCTTGTCCTCGACCGTTCCTTCCATAACTATGCTTGCTATTCCTGGGTGTCTTAGTATGTGTCCTACCAACCTATCTCCTCTCTTCATTAGCAGTCGCCAGAAACATCTCTCCTCTCCCACTCGTCTTAATACCTCTTCGTTTGTAACCCTATCTACCCATCTGATTTCATCATTCTCCTGTAACACCACATTTCAAACACTTCAATTCTCCTCTTTTCTGCTGCTCTAATAGTCTAAGTTTCACTTCCATATAGTGCCACGGTCCAGACAAAGGCTTTCAAAAAATGACTTCCTAATACCTAAATCTATATTCGATGTCAAATATTCCTTTTCTGTAGAAATACTTTCCTTGCCTGAGCCAACCTACTTTCTTTATTCTCTTTGCCTCGTCCATCACTGGTTATTTTTCTTCCTAAGTAACAGAAGTCTCCTACTTCCTTTAGTTTTTCACCTGCCAATTTGATCTCCATAGAGGTTTCTGATTTCTTTCGGCTGCATTCCAATATTTTTTTAATATAGGCCTATTCATTGATTTTCATCATGAATTCTTTCCGTAAGACGGAGTCCATACCATTCAAAAACTCTTTCAAATCCTCAGGCGTGTCGGCCAAGATGACTATGTCATCAGCAAATCTCAGAGTTGAAATTATTTCTCCTTGAATCTTCACTCCCACTTTAAATTTTTCTCCAATTTCCTTCATTGCTTGTTCAATGTAAAGATTGAAAAGTAGGGTGATAAATTGCTGCCTTGCCTTACACCTTTCTGAATACCAGCTTGTCTTTCATGTCCTTCAGCTCGAACGACTGCTATCTGGTTTCTGAATGGATTGTATATCACCCTCCTATCACTGTACTTTATTCCAATCGTTTTCAAAATGTCAAACAATTTAGCCCAATCAACGTTATCAAAGGCCTTGTCTAAGTCTACAAATGCCTTGAACGTTCTCTTAATTTTCCTTATTCTACCTTCCAAAATCAGCCTAATTGCACAACTGTGTATTGTGGATTTGAAGAAAGGAACAAAGTATCTCACCCTCAGAGCACGTCCTTCATGAATAGCTTGATATATGCGGTCCCGCCATCTTTCCATGTCTTGAATATCGAACACCAGCTGCTGTTCAGCGCGGTTCACATCCTGAGAACAAAAGTAATTAAACAATGTGGTTAACAATAAAAAATAAATAAAAAAGGAAAACGACGAAGTTTAAGGCCTTCCATAAATATTTTTACGTTCGACGATGTCGAAATGTAAATATTATATATCAGAAAACGGGACTATAATGAGGGTCATTAAAGTACTAGTTTTCATTATGATAGCCTACAGTTTTTCCCACCAATCAGAGCTAAAGATTTTCATAATGAAACAGTTGTATGACAGGATAGCTTGATGCACATGCACTGAAAATCCAACATGTCGGACATGAATTACGTGATTTGAAAGTTAACAGTTAACAAACAAATGTTTGCATAAATGGACTGGGGAATATGGGAAAATAAATAGCACTGTACCTTAATATCGCCAACTCCAATTTATACATAGGCATTGCTTTCGTACGATTTCGGCGACTATTTTAGTGAATGCTGGTGTTGATATAACCACGTCATGAAGGCAGCACACATATGACATTAGATTCACGGAAATCAATAACCCAGCTCTCAGTTTAGTAAAGGGATTTCTTATGCGAAACTTTTCCGCCTCATGCAATGACTGTTCAATGCGGGACTCCATTGATTTGCCTTCCGTTGCCATTCTATGTGCATCGAATTTGAAGAATAAGTGCGGTAGTTGATAATACGACACATTTTAATTTTAATGCGTTTGTTACTGCCTATTGTGTGTTATTTGACTAAAATAACAAAATGATCCACCATAGTACCTGTGCGCTATCTGTTGGTGCTAATTCAGGATAAACAATGTTTCAAAGCTTTGGGATTCGTTATTGGGTAGAGATCAAATGCTGAGCCCACACAATTCTCAGCGCATGCACTTAAGTCAACTGACAAATGAATATTTATGTTAGAACATATATATATTTTTTAGGGTATGGTTTTTAGTGCCGGGAGTGTCCGAGGCCATGTTCGGCTCGCCAGTTTTGTAGCTGATTCGAGACGGACACCCAATGGGTGAGCTACAAGTACCGTTGGGGTGGAAAGTGGAAATGAAAGGTCGAGGAGTTGGAAGGTAGCGGCTGTGGCCTATAGTTAGGGACCAACTTCGGCATTTGCCTGGAAGGAAGATGGGAAACCACAGAAGACCATCTTCAAGGTTGCCGGCGGGGGGATTCGAACCTCCTCGCCTCCCGGATGTGAGCGACTGCCAGCAGTCATGCCGTAACGACCTCGGCTAACTCACCCGGTAGAACATAATGTTACAAATATTACTAAATCCTCGCCTGACTCCAGCCTAATATTAGTACATTATGCAACGACCCTATAATGGCAATAATTAGGACACGAGTGGCTTAATTACCATTATAGGCGAGTTGCATACGACTGTTTATGTTCGACGATAATTGCAATTGTAATATTATGTTCTATAATTATCGTAATTAAGTCACTCGTGTCCTAATTATTGCCATTATAGGGTCGTTGCATAATGTACTAATATTAGGCTGGAGTCAGGCGAGGATTTAGTCTTACAAGGGAACTTCACGAAGTTGACTGACGAAATACCCAATAATATTTATAAGTCTGTGTAGTGCTTTTAATACCAAACACAGCTAGTAGGGTCTAATTTTTCGCAACTCATTCCGCAGGGCGTACGTAAGTGACGTCCAAAATATAACGTTTAATGGTTGCAACCGCAAAACCACACATGGCACAGCTCTGACTACTTTTGTTGGTCGGTAGAGTATCCGACTGCCAGTCAGTTGCTCCGGGATTGGTCTCAACTCTCTTTTTGTCTTACAGTATGTGTCGTCTGTCTTACTTTGGTTAATCTTTTTATATTTTCCTTTGGTTGTATTTGTCTCCATGTGTCTTTTATGTTTTTTCGTATCGGTTGTTCTTTATATAAAATATAAGATATGAATGAAAATCCACAGCCTGTTTCCAGTCTCCGACCGGGTCAGGAATGGAATGAATGAAGCCCCCATCTAGCGGCGAGGATATGAACTGTGCCGGCTGCCGAGGCCTGACGCACTCCTCTGGGGCAATGATTAAATGAATGACAGATGAAATGAAATGATAGTTGAGAGTGTTGCTGGAATGAAATGTTGACAGGGAAAACCGGAGTACCCGGAGAAAAACCTGTCTGCCTCCGTTTTGTCCAGCACAGATCTCACATGGAGTGACCGGGATTTGAACCACGGACCCAGCGGTGAGAGGCCGGCGTGCTGCCACCTAAGCCACGGAGGCTAAAATATAAGATATAAAATATAAAATTTAAAAATTTAAGTAAACAATGTCGCCTCCGTAGCGTAGCGGTCAGCATGGTTAGCTGCCGCCCCGGAGGTCCTGGGTTCGATTCCCGGCTCTGCCACGAAATTTGAAAAGTGGTATAAGGACTGGAACGGGGTCTACTCAGCCTCGGGTGGTCCAAAGGAGTAGAGGGGGTTCGATTCCCACCTCAGCCATCCTCGAAGTGGTTTTCCGTGGTTTCCCACTTCGTCTTCGGGCAAATGCCTGGATGGTACCTACTGTAAGGCCACGGCCGCCTCCTTCCCCATTCCTAGCCTATCCATCCCAATCTTCCATCCCTTCCCATCCCTCATGTGGCCCCTGTTCGCTTTGCAGGTGAGGCCGCCTGGGCGAAGTGCTGATCACACCTCCCCAGTTGTATCCATCCCGACCAGATGTTCCAAGCTCCAGGACACTGCCCATAGAGGCGGTAGTGGTGAGTTCCCTCGCTGAGTCCGTGGGAACCACCAACCTAGAGGGTAAATTGACTAAATAAAAAAAAAAGTAAACAATTTTAAATATAAAAGATAAAAAATGAAAAATAATAAAAAAAATATGTATGTATGTCTACCCCTTATTATTCCCGTTTTTCCAACGGGGTCGGGGATGAGATGCGATGGAAGTCTTTGTGGCGATGGTTTTTACGGCCGGATGCCCTTCCTGACGCCAACCTCATGAGAGGAGTTAATGAGAGATGAAATGAATGATGGTGAATGAAACTGGGCAAGGATGTGGAAGGAAGCGACCGTGGCCTGTCAGAAGGTACCGTCCCAGCATTTGCCTGGTGTTGAAAATGGGAAACCACGGAAAACCATTTCAAGGACGGCCGACGGTGGGGCTCGAACCCACGCGTCTACCGAGTCAGCAGAGAGCTTGGCCCCATGACCTAATGCTGCGCTTTAGCCAGCGTAGCCACTACTGTCGGTAATAAAAAAATATATAAAATATAAAAATAAGAACTTAAAAAGAGAATACACAATATAAAATATAAAAATTAAATACCCTACGGAAAGAACGGGATAAGTTCATTTTTTTCGTAAATGAGTTTATGGCGCATTCTGGTGGCCAGCCATCGCCACTACAGATCAGTTGGAATTAATTTCAAATGAAGAAGAATGTCACAGAGATACAGCGGTTTTTATGTTTAGTGGAAACGGAAAGAACCTCTCACCTTTTCTTAATTTAACTTTTTGTTGTTATTTTTTTTACATGCACTTCCTTTATAAGAAATAAATTTGGCCAAAAAAAACTATATTGCTTACCCTCAATTGGTGTGTTTTAAGTGTTTCTTTTTTGTGTTGGAAGTTTAAATTCGCTTTCCTGAAAAAAAAATACAGAATGATACTAACCCCGTTCTTACCGTGGAGACTCCAAATAGAATATATGATATAAAATATAAGAAACTAGCTGAAGTACCCGTGCTTCGCTACGCGTCATAAATAAAGTACAATGTGAAGGTGACAGTTAAAACAGGGGATAGGCGAGGTGCTGCGCAGAGGGAGATTAAGGATGGAACATTTTGTCCAACTACACCGTTCGGTGTTGACCGTGTTTTATAGCACAAATTTAGGTTTTACTCGCTAACCGTTGGAGATACCTTTCGGACAGAAAATGTAATTTTAAACCTCGTATATGCCATCAAATGTTTGCTATTTCTTAGCGTTCACTTTGTATTTGAAATGGAAATATGAAAGTTTGAAACCAAAGGGTGTAGTGACGTCACTAAAATGGTCGCCATAAATAAATAGTGCAAAGTATTAAAATCAAAAGTAGCCTATATGTTAACCAGGTAAATCAGCTACTTCCATGTAAAATTCATGTAAGTCGGACCAGTGGTTCTTGCGTGATTGAGTAATACACAGACACACACCATCTCATTTTAGCCTCGCTTCGCTCGCGTCATAGTCGTGTTATTGTTATTGTTATTCAATGACATGCAGGTTTAACCCCGTTAACACCCCTTTAGAACCTGAATATCCAAAAATCCCTCCTTAGTAGACGTTTTCGACACACAACAAACATATCCCCTTCTTCTAACGTTAATAGTTTTGATTGGTCGATGAGAGTGAACATCCAAAAATCCTTCCTTAGTGGACGTTTTTCTTCCTGAATTTCACCCCTCCCCATAGGCCCCTTAAATTGGATTTATGAAAAAAAAAACGGTCGAACACCTACTTATTTTAATTATTTATTCATTTATTTATTTTTAAGCTGATTGAAACTCGGAGAAAATCAAACTCCTCGCCTATGTCGTTTAAGAGATACACGCTCCGTTTGGAATCTTTCAACCCCCACTTTTCATCCCTTTCACCCCATAATATACACCACATCGAAAAACCATTAGGCATGTGTCAGCTTATTTTTAATGATTAGTATATATGCCAAGTATCATATCCCCAAATGAAATAACTCATGAGATATTGTTATTCAATGAAATGCACGTTTACCCCCTTAACACCTCTTTAGAACCTGAATATACAAAACTCTTTCCTTAGTGGACGTTTCGACATACAACGAACTTATCCCCAAAATTTCATGTTTCAAACTTCAATAATTTTGGCTGGGCGATGATGAGTGAGTGAGTCAGTCAGGACATTTTCTTTCATTTATTTTTGAGAATTTCACCCCTCCCCATGAACCCCTTAAATTGGATTTATGAAAAAAAAACCGGTCGAACACCTATTTACTTATTTAAAGCTGTTTTCCCCCTGAGTTTGATGAGTGAGTGAGTCAATCAGTTAGGACACTTTCTTTCCTGTTTTTCCCCCCGAATTTCACTCCTCCCCATGGGCCCCTTAAATTGGATTTATGAAGAAATGGTCGAACACCTATTTACTTATTTTTAAGCTACTATTTCCGCTGAATTTCAAACTTATCGCCTATGTTGAATAAGAGATACAGTACACGCTCCGTTAAGAATCCTTCAACCCCCAATTTTCTCCCCTTTCATATCATAATATACACCATATCGATAAACCCTTAGACATATGTCTGCTTAATTTTAATGCTAGTTTATATGCTGAATATCACATCCCCAAATGAAACAACTCGTGAGATATTGTTATTCAATGAAATGCAAGTTTAACCCCCTTAACGCCCCTTCAGAACATGAATATCCAAAAATCCATCCTTAGTGGACTTTTTCGACATACAACGAACATATCCCCAAAATTTCAAGTTTCTAACTGCAATAGGTTTGCTGGGGGATGATGAGTGAATATCCAAAAATCCTTCCTTAGTGGACTTCTTTCCCCAGAATTTCATCCCTCCACATGAGCCCCTTAAATTGGAATTATGAAAAAATGATCGAACACCTATTTACTACTTTTTCAATCTGATGTTTCTCCCTGAGATTCTTACTTTTTCCTCTGCCTTTTAAGAGATACTTGCTCCGTTAGAATCCTTCAACTCTCACTTTTCACACATACACCTCATAATATACACCACGTCGAAAAACCCTCAGACATGTGCCTTCTTATTCTTAATGATGAGTTTGTATGCCTAGTATCCCATCCCAAAGGAAACCAATCCGGAGTTATTGTTATTCAATTAAATGCAAGTCTACCCCCTTAACACCCCTTTAGAACCTGAATATACAAAATTCCTTCCTTAGTGGACGTTTTCGACATACAACGAGTATAGACCCTTAATGTCATGTTTCTAACTTCAAAAATTTTGGCTGGGGGATGATGAGTGAGTAAGTCAGGACATTTTCTTTCAATTATTTTTCAGAATGTCACCCCTCTCATGAACCCCTTAAATTGGATTTATGAAAAAAAACGGTCGAACACCTATTTACTTATTTTTGAGCTGTTCTTCCCCCCTGAGTTTGATGAGTGAGTGAGTTAGTTAGGACACTTTCTTTCCTGTTTTTCCCCCCAGAATTTCACCCCTCTCCAAGGGCCCCTTAAATTGGATTTATGAAAATCGGTCGAACACCTATTTACTAATATTTTAAGCTGGTTTTTCCCGCCGAATTTCAAACTTCTCGCCCATGTCGTTTAAGAGATACACGCTCCGTTAAGAATCCCTGAACCCCCAATTTTCACCCCTTTCACCTCATAATATGCACCACATTGATAAACCCTTAGACATATGTCTGATTATTTTAATGATTAGCTTATATACCGAATATCACATCCCCAAAGAAACAACTCATGAGATATCGTTATTCAATGAAATGCACGTTTAACCCCTTAATACCTCTTTAAAACCCGAATAACAAAAATCATTCATTAGATGACGTTTTCGACATACAGCGAACACATTCCCAAAATTTCATGTTTCTAACTTTAATAGTTTTTGCTAGGCGTGATGAGTGAGTGAGTCAGACAGGACATTTTCGTTCAATTATTTTTACCAGAATCTCACCCCTCCCCTTGGGCCCCTTAATTGGATTGATGAAAAAACGCTTGAACACCTATTAACTAATTTTTAAGCTATCTTTTTCCCCTGAGTTTGATGAGTGAGTGAGTTAGTCAGTTAGGACACTTTCTCTCCTTTCCCCCCCCCAGAATTTCACCCCACCCCATTGGCTCCTTAAATTAATTTATGAAAAAACGGTGGTACACCGATTTACTTATTTTTAAGCTGATTTTTTTCACTGAGTTTCAAATTTCTCGCCTATGTCGTTTAGGAGATAGGCCTACACGCTTCGTTAGGAATCCTTCAACCCCCAATTTTCACCCCTTTCACCTCATAATAATACACCACATCGAAAAACCCTTAGACACATGTCTGCTTATTTTAAATGATTGGTTTATATGTGGAGTATCACATCCACAAATGAAACCACTTGTGAGATATTGTTACTCAATGAAATGCAGGTTTAACCCCCTTAAGACCCCTTTAGAACCTGAATATTCAAAACTCCTCCCTTAGTGTACGGTTTTGACAAACAACGAACATATCCCGAAAATGACATGTTTCCAACTTCAATATTTTTGGCTGGACGATGATGAGTGAGTGAGTGAGTCAGGACATTTTCTTTCAATTCTTTTCTTCAGAATTTCACCCCTCCCGATGAACCCTTTAAATTTGATTTATCAAAAAACTGTCGAACACATATATACTTATTTTTAAGCAGTTTTTCCCCCTGAGTTTGAAGAGCGAGTGAGTCAATCGGTTAGGACACTTTCTTTCCTGTTTTCTACCCAGAATTTCACCCCTCCCCATGGGCCCCTTAAATTGGATTTATGAAAAAAAAAACGGTCAAACACCTATTTACTTATTTTTATGCTGATTTTCTTCCGCTGAGTTTCAAACTCCTCGTCTATGCCGTTTAAGAGATACAGGCTCCGTTAGGAATCTTTCAAACCCCACTTTTCACCCCTTTCACCTCATAATATACACCACATCGAAAAACCCTCAGACACGTGTCTTCTTATTTTTAATGACGAGTTTATATGCCGAGTATCACATCCCCCAATGAAACCAATCGGGAGATATTGCTATTCAATGAAATGCAGGTCTACCCCCATAACACCCCTTTAGAACCTGAATATCCAAAAATCCTTTCTTAGTGGGCGTTTGCGGCCCTTGAGGAAGCTGCATACCGAATTTCATTCCAATCCGTTGGGTGGTTTCTGAGATTTCGTGATGAGTGAGAGAGTGAGAGAGTGAGTGAGTGAGTGAGTGAGTGAGTGAGTGGTATTTGACAAATAATATCTAGTAGATAGTGTCAAGTCTTTGTTATGCTATACTCGGTTGACAGTGCTGTGTGAGCAGTTGAGTAACTAACAGTATTTCAAGTAAAGATCCTCATTTTCTATACCGGTAGTGCAGAGCGCAACTCGGATCCATTCGGCCGTGTCTCGACTTGAGCTATGTTGCCATGGAAACTATCTGCCTTGCCATTCCTTCGTGAGTATATTTTATGATTAGATTAGCCTGTGCTTGAGTGCAAAAGGGCCGAAATCAGAAGAATGAGAAAGACTATCGAAAATTCATGTAGCCAGCGGTTCCTTCTGGGTCCTAAACTATGTGTATGCAAATTTTGGTTGAGATTGGTGAAACGGTGTAGATTTGTATACGGAACCAACCCACCCACATATATACAGACTTTCACTTTTATATATAAGAAGATAAAATATAAAAAATAAAATATCAATATAAAAATATACAATATCAAATAATAAATAAAATATAAAATAAAAAAAATTAAATTAAGAAAACCTTAAAAATTGAAAAAGAAATATAAAATTAAAAAATATAAAAAAATGGATATAAGTTATAAATATAAATAAATAAATTCGAAATGTAAAATGCTTAGTTTTATCGTTTTTCTTTCGTTTCTTATATCTTTTACCTTCGTTTTTTGTCTTATTTTATTTCTTGTTTGTATTTTACTGTTGTAATATGCGAAGTTATGCATGTAACCTTATTAGATATTTAACATTTTACCCTGCTGTTTTGAAACGTATTTTTCCTTTTGTACATTCATCAAAACCGGCCATGGTGGCCAAAGATCGATAGCGCGCCAGCTCGTATCCCACTGGCAACGAGAGAACGTAGGTTCGAATCCCACCTCGGTCATCCTACAAATGGTTGACCGTGGTTTCCCATATTAACCACCAGGCAAATGTCAGACGGTTCCTTTCAACATCCCTTCCCTGACCTTCCCTTCATTAGATCCAAGTTAGCGGTCGCCTGAGCGATCGGCCTGTCACCACCCGCACTTGTATCTGCTGACGAAGTGTGTCCATTTCCCAAACACCGTCCTTGCGACGGTAGAGGAATGATCCCTCGCAGATTCCGTTATTAAGCCAAACTGGGAGGATAAGCGATGAATAAAGAAATAATAAAAATAAAAGAATCATTAAAGAACCTTTTATTTTATTTTAATTTTAATAGGAGTAGTGTGGCAAATTTTACTGTAGTGTTACCTTAACCGTAGCGGTCTCCTCTAGTGTTGCCGTATGCGTAACCGTCTCCTCTAGTGTTATCGTAACCGCAACCGTAACCATAACCGTAACCTTAGTAACTTCGAAAACATAACTACCTGACTCTGTATCAGTCTCTTTCGTACATTGTGTGGCAAATACAGGCAAAAGAGAGAGAGAAAGTGATGACCTCAGAATACGTTTAAGAGTTAAGAATCACTCCGTATTGAAGTAATCAGATTTCTTCCTTGGTAATTTTATTGGGTAACCTTACCGTGATCCTAGCGTTGGCACTCCTGGCTGGCCACACCCGACTAGCCACCAGGCTGTCCAACTTGGGGAAGTAGCCTTCTAAAATAGGATCCTGGAAGTTGCTGAATGGCTTCACTCGGGCAAGTTTATTGCTGAGGCGTTCGAAATCGTACCTGCATCAAGAAGACATAGCCAAGTTCAAGAATACTCAAGAGAGAATGTTGTACACCAGCAATTCTTTTAATGTTATCATGCTATTAACATGGATGTTTAGTCTGGGGATCCATCAGTAATCAGCGTCATCGATTTCTTGATGGCTACCAGTGTTGGTCATCTATACGTTGCTATAAGAACACACGCTCTTAGTTACGTTTAGTGTTTATACAATTTTCGCGAGTGAAGGCGTGACGGGTATTGCTAATAATACATTATACATTATACATAATACATAATACATAATACATAATACATAATACATAATACATTATACATTATACATTATACATTATACATTATACATTATACATTATACATTATACATTATACATAATACATTATACATTATACATTATACATTATACATTATACATTATACATTATACATTATACATTATACATAATACATAATACATAATACATAATACATAATACATAATACATAATACATTATACATTATACATTATACATTATACATTATACATTATACATAATACATTATACATAATACATAATACATTATACATTATACATTATACATTATACATAATACATAATACATTATACATTATACATAATACATTATACATAATAAACAATCAACAATAAACAATCAACAATCAACAATCAAAAGTAATAAGAAATAAGAAATAAGAAATAAATAATACGTCTAATTATAAATAAATAAACAAATAAATAAAAAATGAAAAAACAAACAAAATGTAAAAAATAATTAAACAAATTAATAAACAAACAAATGAATACACAGATAAATAAATAACAAACAAATAAATAAATAAATTAATTAATTAAAAAACAAACACCATAAATAGATAAATAAAGAAACAAATAGATAAATAAATTAAAAGACAAACAAAAGCAAATAAATAAATAGTAAATGGATAAACAAACAAATGATTAATTAAATAAATAAATAAATAAATAAATAAATAAATAATGAATAAATTGATAAATATATAAATAAATAGGTAGGGGTCTATGTAAATAAATACGCAAATTGAGAAAATTTTCGTTTGACCTAAGCGGGATAAAGTAAATGTATATTCCTCTCTAAGGGGTGAATTGGACTTATCCTTCCTCAGTTAGAGATTCTTTCACAATGCACCTACCGGGCGATGATCTGTTGATGCTGATAATAGAATAACTCCCCTCGTCGATCTTTGTTTACGATATTTCGGGGTCCAGTGAACGGATACACCAGATGCCATGTCCAATGATGAAGATTGATCCCCATGTCCTCTCGGAAATATGCGACACGATGCTCGATCTCAACGTCTGTGGCTGTGTAATCCCGAGGTATTTCGATGGGTACCTGCAAACAGAGAGATCAATCTAAAACGCAGATCATGAACTTAAAAAGTAGTTCCGTGAAGAACTAAAGCCTATTATCATATATGTAAATGCCTCTATCAACATACACAATTTAAGTTTGATTGCTGTAATAGATTCGTAGATATTGAGAACGGTCTAATATTACTGATGGTCGCCATGTTGGATTTTATATATGTAGGTCTTCGAGTTATGTGTTATTACATGGGGATTATTGTGTACGTGTAGTATTCAAACTTCAATCGCATGATTAGGACACAAGACGTAAAAACGAGATATTAAAATTTCGCACAACTGCCATCTTGTGGTTATGAAAACAATTGAAATAAATTACATGCCTGTGGATTACAATATGTATAATCATACAATGTACCATATTTCAATGCGCTCAGATAGTTAAATCGCGAGAAAAATCTATTAACACGTTTCAACTTCGCTTGGCCGCCATGTTCGTTTTGTACTTAACAGGTTTTTGAAAGTTACATAAATAAACGTGCAGTAGTGCCCTTTATCATCGTGCAAAATTTCAGGGTGATATCAGTAATAGTTTCGGAGATATAGAATGCCGGTGAAATATTTCGCACAGCCACCATGTTGAGGTCATGTAAACAATTGAACTAAATTATATTCCAGTGCATTACAATGTGTATAAACATTTGCTGTACCAAGTTTCATTGCGTTTGGATGGTTAAATCGCGAGAAAAGTATATTTGAAAGTTGCAACTTTGCTTGGTCGCCATGTTGGTTTAGTAGTTACAGGGTGTTTCAAAGTTCCATAGCTGAACTTTTAGCAGTGCTCTTTATCACCGTACAAAATTTCAAGGTGATATCGGTAATAGTTTCGGAGATATTGAAAGCTGGTTAAATATTTCGCACAGCCGCCATGATGGATTGGTGAGACGTAGTAAAATTTGAAGAGCGCAGTAGGGGTTGGCCACAATGGTGCTATGACCTTACCGAGTTTTATTGAAATCGCTCCAGCCGTTTAGAAGTTATTAGAAGGGGACACACACACATCACACAGACACACATACGCACACACACACGAACAAA
This sequence comes from Meconema thalassinum, assembly GCA_946902985.2. NCBI lineage: Eukaryota > Metazoa > Arthropoda > Insecta > Orthoptera > Tettigoniidae > Meconema > Meconema thalassinum. The sequence continues at coordinate 117,691,804 of OX336388.2, forward strand.
AGGTATTCTCATAAGCCTATTTTTTTTTCTTCATAAAATGAAAATAGGCTAAAAATCATAAGTACACAACATTTAGGAGATTGTAAGCGACAGTTTGAGAAATGGAAGGGATATTGATTACTCCAATGCAAATTCACAAGATATAGCTTGATTTATTGCAAGGTCGACGGGTTTCACCTAGCACGTTGGGCGGGAGTTGATCGCTCACCGGCCGAGTCAAGTGTCGCGTGTTTCCCGCTGTGTCAGGCGCCAGGCAAATACCTCTGGCTCAGTTCAGGCTGAAGGGGAAATTCATTAGTATTGGTTTTACTAGGAGCGATACTAAGTGTTTGAACATATCTCACTATCTACCAATAGTGCCATATTATTCTCAATGGTACCAGCTAGAGAATATCCAAGTCATGGGTCTTATGGTTGGTGCCGATGGAAACTTCTGGATTAATTGTGGGCTCCAATTCTCTTAGAGGCTATATCTTAATTTTGAAACACCATCTTTACTCAAAGAGATAATACAAACAGACCTTCAGCTTATTTTGCGAAAATATGATTTAACATTCTTATTGTTGAGATTTAGCATTTGTTTTCATATTTCTGTTGCGAATTTTATACATATTGTATTGTAGAATTTCTTCAGTATATAGTGTAACCATTCTGATTACAAAGCTCAGCTCTTTTAGGTTAAGAAAATAGTGCTTTCTGAGAGGGCTGTTTGCATCTTTGTGTGGCATGGCAGGTGGCCTTGCCAAAGAAGTTTCTTTTCGATGTTCTTTTTTTTATGCTATTTTGTTTTTATATATATCTTTGACTTCTTGTTAGGAGTCCATACTGCAAGATTTAGTTTATTTATATTTTATTTATCGTATGGCTTTTAGTGCCGGGAGTGTCCGAGGACATGTTCGGCTCGCCTGAGTCTGTAGCTGCTTCCAGCGGATACCCTAAAGGGTGAGCTACAAGTTCCGTTCAATTTCATGTAGTTCCAACTTTCGCCACCAAATATCAATGATACCTAGTGGTGAACGTTGGAACTTTGATAGAGCGTTAGATTTAGTTATTAGTGAGTATCTTTGAGAGTATCCATGGAGATTATTGTGTTCGGTCTTTGACTCAGATAAGGTTTTTGTGGAAAAGAGAAGTATCGGTTGACTTGGTCTGATTCTTATTAGCAAGAATGATTTGGTTTTGTGTGATAAGATCCCGAGAAGTGAAGTGTTAGAGATTAATGCTCAGTGTTAAATGAAAAGAATAAATGGAGAGAGTTTTTTTTTAAGTTTCCCTCATTGAGTATAAATTATAATCAACCATGACCCCGGAATGTAGGGTAACAATTATGACGCCACAACGTGAGGGTCGAAAGAGGGATACGGACACGAATAACGAAAAGAAGAAAGAAAAGCAAACTTTACTAAAGTGAGCACAGTGATCGATAAAGGGAAGTTAGACAAAGTATAATATGACGCCACAAAAGTGAGATCACATAGAGGGATATGAGCAAGACGAGGAAGCAGATAAAGGTGAAGTAAAGCAAATTTTAAGAGCAGTGGAGTCCGGCCTCATCATGCACAAAAGTATAAATAGTAAGGAATCAGTTTTGGTACGAATAATTATGGACAAATTCGACGAGTTGAAGGAACAGTTGTGTGAGAAATTAGACCAGTTGAGTGACATCATTGATAAGGGGAGTGAACGGATATGTGAGCAGGTAAAATCTATGAAAGAACATATAGAGGAGAAGCTTGACTCAATTAGTGAAGTAATTACAGGAAAGCAAGAAAATTATCCGAGATGTGGGGGGCGTGAGAAAGCAGATGATATGGAAGAAATTGAAGGAGAGGAGGCAGGTGAAAGAAAGGAAAAGGTACAAGAGAAAGGGGAAGTGGATAACGGGGAAGGTGAAATGGAAGAAAAGAAAGGAGAATCAGATGAGGTTGGTAATGAAGACAGTAGCAATCAAGAAAAAGAGTCTAAAGATGAGGATGAAAGTGCAAGAGTGAGCCATGGAGAAGACAACATAATAGAAGAAGATAAGGTGAAGAAGAAACAGCGGAAAACAAAATGGAAGACGAGAAAGGAACTGTTGAGTAAGACAAAACAGACGAGGAAGAGGTAGAAAATGTTGAAAGGAAGAAGAGAGAAGTGGCTGAGAATGAAGACAAAGAGGACCAGGAGAATAGATAAAAGATTGAGTTGGAAAGCAAAGAGAAGGAGTAGGAAGAAGATGAGATGTCAGGTAAAGGAAGATAAGAGAGTGAATGATCAGACCAAAGGAAGAAGAAGAAAGGAAAATATGATATTAAATCAAAGGAGACAGACCAAGAGAAGAAAAAGAAAGGAAAATATGATGATACTGAATCAGAGGAGACAGACCAAGAGAAGAAAAATAAAGGAAAAATATGATGATACTGAATCAGAGGAGACGGACCAAAGGAAAAGAAAAAGAGAGGTTTGGAATACGGAAGACGGGGAGGCAGGAGGCATCGTAGAAGACGACGAATCAGGCGTGAAGGCAGGAGGAGAAAGGGGAGAACGAAGATGATAACGATTCTGCCGTTCCTTCTGATTATGATGCTGTCCGATTTTCTGATGGAGGAGGAGTGTTTGACGAACTAGATGATATAGTTTTCGTTACTTCATCTGAGGAGAGTGATACAACGTTATGTGATGTTGATAATCTATACTTTGTTGTACTCGGTGTGTTTTTAGTGTATGCTTGATGTATATTACGTTTTATGTATGTATTTTTAATGTATGTGATCCTCACGTGCTTCTCACATGAGAATCACATAAAGGGGCGATTGTAACCATTCTGATTACAAAGCTCAGCTCTTTTAGGTTAAGAAAATAGTGCTTTCTGAGAGTGCTGTTTGCATCTCTGTGTGGCATGGCAGGTGGCCTTGCCAATGAAGTTTCTTTTCGATGTTCTTTTTTTTATGCTATTTTGTTTTTATATATATCTTTGACTTCTTGTTAGGAGTCCATACTGCAAGATTTAGTTATTAGTGAGTATCTTTGAGAGTATCCATGGAGATTATTGTGTTCGGTATTTGACTCAGATAAGGTTTTTGTGGAAAAGAGAAGTATCTGTTGACTTGGTCTGATTCTTATTAGGAAGAATGATTTGGTTTTGTGTGATAAGATCCAGAGAAGTGAAGTGGTAGAGATTGATGCTCAGTGTTAAATGAAAAGATTAAATGGAGAAAGATGGTTTTTTTTAAGTATCCCTCATTGAGCATAATCAACCATGACCCCGGAATGTACGGTAACAATAGATATCGATTCAGAAATTAGTTTCAGAATTTTTAAAAAAAGTTTATTTTCACATAATGTTTCCTAAGTCTGGAGCTATATTTCTAGTGTTACCAAATATTTATGGTCTAGCGCATTTTCTGTCTTCAGGCAGTGGCCGATAACCTAGATGTTAGGCCCCTTAAAACAAGAATTATCACCATCATAATTATCTTCAGGCAGTTTCTAGGTGGAGGATTGTACATACATTTTCCTTTGAGACTATTTCGACTTATAGAGTACAGTCTAGTCTGCAAGCTTCTGTTTGTGAGCAACTCGCTTTCATGATTCCCTATTAGCAGTTAGCACCGGTGGCCTTCTCTGCTTCTACAAGTCTCACTTTGAAATCATTCAACACTGCTTCTAACCATCGCCTCCAAGGTATTCTACCTCTACTTCTCTTGTCTACTGCTTCTAACCATCGCCTCCAAGGTATTCTACCTCTACTTCTCTTGTCTCTCTTTGAAATCGCTCAACCCTGAATGTAACCATCGCCTCCAAGGTCTACCTCTCGTGTCTTCTACAGCCGAACTCATTAACCTCTTAAGTAATAGTTTTTTAAAGATGTATTTTACCCCCTAAATCAATACTTTAATAAAAAAAATATTAACAAAGTTGTTCTTGGTATACGTTTCAGGGACTAATGAACAATTTTTGTCCCCTTCATCAGCCAAATGTTAAGCATTAAAATAATGAATTATGATAAAGCATATGAATGGTCATTTAACCTAATATGGTGCACCATATATACAGGGTGTTGAAATAATTAAGGTATAGATCAAAATAAAGTAGTTGTTGACGGTGTGACAAGTGCGAAGATAGTATGCGGTCAGCAAATGTTATTGAAGATGCATGAAGCAACCAGTAGTCGGTGCATTCATAGTCCCGGTTGAAGCAATGGTCAATAGCTGGAGATGACAAACGTGGAATTACAGTATAATACATCACCATTCTGTGGATAATCAATGAAGATGCCTGGCTTAAAAGATCCAAAAGCCAATCAAAAACGGCAGCATGCAACAGCAATACGACGTGGAAGGAAAGGACTTCCTCTTGGCAATGAGGTTAGATCAATGTATTGGCATGAGGTTAGGTCAAAGTTTAGACTTCTCCCAGGGCCGTATTTCTAAATAGGCCAAGTAGGCTGCAGCCTAGAGCGGCAAATTTTCAGGGGCGGCAGTTTGGCAATTCATTGAAAAGCTAAAATGAAGTATATCAAAAGTTAATATTTTCCGTACGAATTTAGGAATATACTGTATGTTAGTTAAAATATGTGTTAGTCCTTCTACATAGCCTACATTCTAAAACTATAACATAATACAAATTCACAAATACAACATTATTAACGAGTTTGCCATTAAGAAATCTCGTAAGAAAGCTATGTAAATTTGAACATCAAGATTACGTGGGGTGAGTTGTTTTAGAGAAGTTTGTACATTTTTCAACAAATAAACCAGTAATTAACTACATTTTGTGTAATTTCATTTCACCAAGTAGGACAACTTAATTCAAATTGAACACAATTCTTCAATTACGCAAAATATAGTCATTAGCAATAAAATATAACAATTTGTGTAAAATAGTGATCACTGATCTCCAAGAACAAATTAATTAATGAAGTTTGAACCCCATTTCATTTTTAACGAATCTTAAAAGAAGTAAAAAAATTCAAGTAGATAACTAATGTCATTACATAATTTATTATGTAAGGCATTAAAATTGTAGTTTTATATAAACTAAATGAACTTTATGTTTAAAAAAGTTGAAAATGCCAATGAACTCTCTCCTTTTGTTGTATAAAACAAATGTTTAAGCAAATATGAATTATTGAGGGGCCGGCAAATGGACTTTAGCCTATAAGCGGCATATTCTTAAATCCGGCCCTGACTTCCCTCCCATTATCTTCACATGACCCCACCATTTGAGTCGGCTCATACGAACAGCTTCATCTAGTGTGTACATTTCTAACTTAGCCTTTTATCTATTCATCACAAGTACCCTCCTGCCATTGCTCCCATCTATTCGTCCCAGCAATCATTCGTGCTACCCTTAAATCAGTTACCACTTATGAATAAAAAAGTGATAGTCAGTCTGAAAGACTAGACTTTGTATCGCTTCGCTCACAGCCAAAGACTCTTGACATGTTAGAAAATTATCTGCATAATACTTATCTTGCTTATCTTGTTTGAAATTACTCGCGAACGGCAAGTGCAAAGCAAGGTTAAGCACGCGGGATGCCGTCACGCTCACCAGAGCGCGAGGGAACGTGCCCCCTCCAACCAGTCTAAAAAACACTTATATTGGGCGATGTATTGAAGATAGAGATATGCTCTCCCGGACTTTTTTGTAACTTAGAACGTTTCATGCTGACCAATTCTTACGCTCATAGTATATTGATATTTTTAACGGTTTGCCCAGCGTAAGCTTAAGAAGCGCTCGGACGCCAAGTTTGTTTTCGACTTTTTCACTGAAATCGTTACTGCTTGGCTTCTTTTGATCATACATAAATTATTTTCTACAGAATCTTTTCTCGAGATATCCTTTACAGAATGGTGAAAACCGCATCAAAATCCATACAGTGGTTCTCGAGATTACCCGTGACATCCAAGAATCGTTTTTTTTTTGTCTTACACTAACGAAGTAGAGATTGTCGGGGAACACATGCACCAAGCGGTACTATGACGTCACACACCTCAGTGCATCTGGGTACATTTCGTCCCGTCACCGTAACGTAACGCCAGACCCCAGCGTAACGACGAAGTCGACAAGATCATTTAAAATGATAAAAACCGAGAGTGCTAACGCTCTACCTCGTGCCTCGCTAATATCGAGGGAGCGTGGGTTCAAATCCCATCTCAGTCGTCCTGAAACTGGTATTCCGTGGTTTCCAATATTCACCCCTAGGCAAATGCTGGGACGGTTCCTTTCAACACGTCGATTTCCTTCCTAAGACCCTTCCCTGAACCTTCCTTAATTAGAACCAAGTTGGCTGTCACCATCCCCAGTTGTAACTGCTGACAAAGTGTACGCACTGGCGGCTTTGGTCTATGCTGAGCTTCAATGTCCAAGATCGCGGGTTCAAACCCAGCCGAAGTCGTCGAATTTTTTAAGAGCGTTAAAAATTCCCCAGTAACCCTTCCTCCGGAGGGGAAGTAAAGCAGGCGGGCACATGTCTTAGATTTATGGCAAGACTAATTACAATTGGGTGAAGCTAAATTTGTAGGTTAGATTTGATTAACGCCCTATTAAGTTCTAACGATAAACGCCAGGTGACGGTTCCGATAGCATCTAGTAGCCAAGTTCATAACAAGGCGTCGTTGATGATAGCATTTTGTAGCTAACGTAGGAACTACTTGAAATTGATCGTCTGCAGTCCTTACCGGCGGTCGCATGCCATAGATGATGATGATGATGATGATAATTGTTGTTTTAAGGGGCCTAACATCTGGGTTATCGGCCCCTGGTGGTTTGGGTGATCGTGAAGGCGAAAATGAAATGCAAACTTAAAACTAAAACTAACTACTAACCTACATACTAGAAGAAGAAATGGAAAACTAAATGAGAATCAGGGAAATAAAGGACAGGAGGAAAAGAAATGCCCTCAACCCTCGAAGAATGCGGATTGAGGGACTTGGAAGGAAGGAGAGCCATGCAAGGCAGATAGGAGAGTGAAAGAGGAGAGGGTCCATCCCACAGGTAAGGGACAAAAAGGGGAAACCGGACCCAGCTTAGGAATCCCTCGGGGTCGCCAACTCCCGAACTCACCAGCCGTGAGCCCCTGAGGGTGCACCAGAATTGGTGGGGCTACATACACCCTGTCTCCTTGAGGGCCTTGAGCAGAAGGCAGGAGATAACATGAAAAGAAAAAGAAGGCTGACCCCTCGCAGAAGGAGGGAATCAGAAAAGATGAGACAAGGGCCAATTAAGGCGGGAAATGAAGAGACTCCTTAGGCCTCGGATACCCTAATACCGTCGGGGTCGGAAGAGAACAAGAGTTGACCAAGTGAGGTCGACAGGAAAGAAGACAGAGAGGAGGCCGGCACAAGTAAGTGGAAGCAATGCCGGATTCAGCTGGGGCCCCATGGTCACCTACCCACGTCCCACTAGATGAGAGCCCCTGGGGGACCATGCCATAGATTTATGGCATGCAAAAGATCCTTGCACAGACTAAACTTGTGTGAAGCTAAATGGTTAGGTTAGATTTCGTCGGAACGCTAAATTAAAGTTCCAACGTTCACCACTAGATAATATTGATATCTGGTAGCGAAAGTTGGAACTTCTTGAAATTAAACGGAACTTGTAGCTCACCCTAAGGTGTCCGCTGGAAGCAGCTACAGCCTCTGGCGAGCCGAACATGTCCTCGGACACTCCCGGCACTAAAAGCCATACGATACATAAATAAATAAATAAATAAATAAATAAATAAATAAATAACCTGAATTATAGTTAACACACACTAATGCAGCCATCATTATTTACACCGGTTATCAGACAGATTCTACACACACCCAAAGTACACGGGGCTACATGACCGCGTTGTCGCAGCCCCTAAACTGAGGAACCAACCAACCAATCTATGACATGGGCCCGTCGGCTTTACTTCCCCTCCGAAGGATGGCATACTGAAGGATTTTAACGCTCTTATACATCGGATGACTTCGGCCGGATTTGAACCCGCGATCTCTGGCATAGCAGTTCTTCATATTAGCGACTGTGAAACCGAAGCCATTTTTTTTTTCGTTTTGATGTGTAACATCTTTACACTCGGTAGCTGGGTATTTTATCATTTCAAATGATCTTGTCGACTTCATCGTTATGCTTTGGTCTGGCGTTATGCGATACGGAGACGGCGAGTGCGTGACGTCATGAAGCAGAGTGCGCCTCCCGCTCTCTGTTCCCCGCGCGGGAAGCCAAAGTTAAAGGGTAATGGAGTCTGTTGAGTCTGATTTTACTCCTGGGGTCTCGCGTTATGCGATACGGAGACGGCGAGTGCGTGACGTCATGCAGTAGAGTGCACCTCCCGCTCTCCGTTCCCCGCGCGGGAAGCCAAAGATAAAGGGTAATGGAGTCTGTTGAGTCCGAGTTTACTCCTGGGGTATGGCGTTATGCGATACGGAGACGGCGAGTGCGTGACGTCATGCAGCAGAGTGCACCTCCCGCTCTCCGTTCCCCGCGCGGGAAGCCAAAGTTAAAGGGTAATGGAGTCTGTTGAGTCTGAGTTTACTCCTGGGGTCTGGCGTTATGCGATACGGAGACGGCGAGTGCGTTACGTCATGCAGCAGAGTGCACCTCCCGCTCTCCGTTCCCAGCGCGGGAAGCCAAAGTTAAAGGGTAATGGAGTCTGTCGAGTCTGAGTTTACTCCTGGGGTCTCGCGTTATGCAATACTGAGACGGCGAGTGCGTTACGTCATGCAGCAGAGTGCACCTCCCGCTCTCCGTTCCCCGCGCGGAAAGCCTAAGTTAAAGGGTAATGGAGTCTGTTGAGTCTGAGTTTACTCCAGGGGTCTCGCGTTATGCAATACTGAGACGGCGAGTGCGTTACGTCATGCAGCAGAGTGCACCTCCCGCTCTCCGTTCCCCGCGCGGGAAGCCAAAGTTAAAGGGTAATGGAGTCTGTTGAGTCTGAGTTTACTCCTGGGGTCTGGCGTTATGGGATACGGAGGCGGCGAGTGCGTTACGTCATGCAGCAGAGTGCACCTCCCGCTCTCCGTTCACCGCGCGGGAAGCCAAAGTTAAATGGTAATGTAGTCTGTTGAGTCTGAGTTTACTCCTGGGGTCTCGCGTTATGCAATACGGAGACGGCGAGTGCGTTACGTAATGAAGCAGAGTGCACCTTCCGCTCACCGTTCCCCGTGCGGGAAGCCTAAGTTAAAGGGTAATGAGGTCTGTTGAGTCTGAGTTTACTCCTGGGGTATGGCGTTATGCGATACGGAGACGGCGAGTGCGAGACGTCATGAAGCAGAGTGCACCTCCCGCTCTCCGTTCCCCGTGCGGGAAGCCAAAGTTAAAGGGTAATGGAGTCTGTCGAGTCTGAGTTTACTCCTGGGGTCTGACGTTATGCGGTACGGAGACGGCGAGTGCGTGACGTCATGCAGCAGAGTGCACTTCCTGCTCTCCGTCCACCCGCGCGGGAAGTCAAAGTTAAAGGGTAATGGAGTCTGTTGAGTCTGAGTTTACTCCTGGGGTCTGGCGTTATGCGATACGGAGACGGCGACTGCGTGACGTCATGCAGCAGAGTGCACCTCCCGCTCTCCGTTCCCCGCGCGGGAAGTCAAAGTTAAAGGGTAATGGAGTCTGTTGAGTCTGAGTTTACTCCTGGGGTATGGCGTTATGCGATACGGAGGCGGCGAGTGCGTTACGTCATGCAGCAGAGTGCACCTCCCGCTCTCCGTTCCCCGCGCGGGAAGCCAAAGTTAAAGGGTAATGGAGTCTGTTGAGTCTGAGTTTACTCCTGGGGTCTGGCGTTATGGGATACGGAGGCGGCGAGTGCGTTACGTCATGCAGCAGAGTGCACCTCCCGCTCTCCGTTCCCCGCGCGGGAAGCCAAAGTTAAAGGGTAATGGAGTCTGTTGAGTCTGAGTTTACTCCTGGGGTCTGGCGTTATGGGATACGGAGGCGGCGAGTGCGTTACATCATGCAGCAGAGTGCACCTCCCGCTCTCCGTTCTCCTAGCGGGAAGCCTAAGTTAAAGGGTAAAGGAGCCTGTTGAGTCTGAGTTTACTCCTGGGGTCTGGCGTTATGCGATACGGAGACGGCGAGTGCGTGACGTCATGCAGCAAAGTGCACCTCCTGCTCTCCGTTCTCCAAGCGGGAAGTCAAAGTTAAAGGGTAATGGAGTCTGTTGAGTCTGAGTTTACTCCTGGGGTCTCGCGTTATGCAATACTGAGACGGCGAGTGCGTTACGTCATGCAGCAGAGTGCACCTCCTGCTCTCCGTTCTCCAAGCGGGAAGTCAAAGTTAAAGGGTAATGGAGTCTGTTGAGTCTGAGTTTTCTCCTGGGGTATGGCGTTATGCGATACGGAGACGGCGAGTGCGTTACGTCATGCAGCAGTGTGTACCTCCCGCTCTCCGTTCTCCAAGCGGGAAGTCAAAGTTAGAGGGTAATGGAGTCTGTTGAGTCTGAGTTTACTCCTGGGGTCTCGCGTTATGCGATACGGAGACGGCGACTGCGTGACGTCATGCAGCAGAGTGCACCTCCCGCTCTCCGTTCCCCGCGCGGGAAGCCTAAGTTAAAGGGTAATGGAGTCTGTTGAGTCTGAGTTTACTCCTGGGCTATGGCGTTATGCGATACGGAGACGGCGAGTGCGTGACGTCATGCAGCAGAGTGCACCTCCCGCTCTCCGTTCCCCGCGCGGGAAGCCTAAGTTAAAGGGTAATGGAGTCTGTTGAGTCTGAGTTTACTCCTGGGGTCTGGCGTTATGTGATACTGAGACGGCGAGTGCGTTACGTCATGCAGCAGATTGCACCTCCCGCTCTCCGTTCTCCAAGCGGGAAGCCTAAGTTAAAGGGTAATGGAGTCTGTTGAGTCTGAGTTTACTCCTGGGGTCTGGCGTTATGCAATACTGAGACGGCGACTGCGTGACGTCATGCAGAAGAGTGCACCTCCCGCTCTCCGTTCCCCGCGCGGGAAGCCAAAGTTAAAGGGTAATGGAGTCTGTTGAGTATGAGTTTACTCCTGGGGTCTCGCGTTATGCAATACTGAGACGGCGAGTGCGTTACGTCATGCAGCAGAGTGCACCTCCCGCTCTCCGTTCCCCGCGCGGGAAGCCAAAGTTAAAGGGTAATGGAGTCTGTTGAGTCGGAGTTTACTCCTGGGGTCTGGCGTTATGCGATACGGAGACGGCGAGTGCGTTACGTCATGCAGCAGAGTGCACCTCCCGCTCTCCGTTCTCCTAGCGGGAAGCCTAAGTTAAAGGGTAAAGGAGCCTGTTGAGTCTGAGTTTACTCCTGGGGTCTGGCGTTATGCGATACGGAGACGGCGAGTGCGTGACGTCATGCAGCAAAGTGCACCTCCTGCTCTCCGTTCTCCAAGCGGGAAGTCAAAGTTAAAGGGTAATGGAGTCTGTTGAGTCTGAGTTTACTCCTGGGGTCTCGCGTTATGCAATACTGAGACGGCGAGTGCGTTACGTCATGCAGCAGAGTGCACCTCCTGCTCTCCGTTCTCCAAGCGGGAAGTCAAAGTTAAAGGGTAATGGAGTCTGTTGAGTCTGAGTTTTCTCCTGGGGTATGGCGTTATGCGATACGGAGACGGCGAGTGCGTTACGTCATGCAGCAGTGTGTACCTCCCGCTCTCCGTTCTCCAAGCGGGAAGTCAAAGTTAGAGGGTAATGGAGTCTGTTGAGTCTGAGTTTACTCCTGGGGTCTCGCGTTATGCGATACGGAGACGGCGACTGCGTGACGTCATGCAGCAGAGTGCACCTCCCGCTCTCCGTTCCCCGCGCGGGAAGCCTAAGTTAAAGGGTAATGGAGTCTGTTGAGTCTGAGTTTACTCCTGGGCTATGGCGTTATGCGATACGGAGACGGCGAGTGCGTGACGTCATGCAGCAGAGTGCACCTCCCGCTCTCCGTTCCCCGCGCGGGAAGCCTAAGTTAAAGGGTAATGGAGTCTGTTGAGTCTGAGTTTACTCCTGGGGTCTCGCGTTATGAAATACGGAGACGGCGAGTGCGATACGTCATGCAGCAGAGTGCACCTCCCGCTCTCCGTTCCCCGTGTGGGAAGCCAAAGTTAAAGGGTAATGGAGTCTGTTGAGTCTGAGTTTACTCCTGGGGTCTGGCGTTATGCAATACTGAGACGGCAAGTGCGTTACGTCATGCAGCAGAGTGCACCTCCCGCTCTCCGTTCCCCGTGCGAGAAGCCTAAGTTAAAGGGTAATGGAGTCTGTTGAGTCTGAGTTTACTCCTGGGGTCTGGCGTTATGCGACACGGAGACGGCGAGTGCGTGACGTCATGCAGCAGAGTGCACCTCCCGCTCTCCGTTCCCCGTGCGGGAAGCCTAAGTTAAAGGGTAATGGAGTCTGTTGAGTCTGAGTTTACTCCTGGGGTCTGGCGTTATGCGATACGGAGACGGCGAGTGCGTGACGTCATGCAGCAGAGTGCACCTCCCGCTCTCCGTTCCCCGTGCGGGAAGCCTAAGTTAAAGGGTAATGGGGTCTGTTGAGACTGAGTTTACTCCTGGGGTCTCGCGTTATGCGATACGGAGACGGCGAGTGCGTGACGTCATGCAGCAGAGTGCACCTCCCGCTCTCTGTTCTCCAAGCGGGAAGCCAAAGTTAAAGGGTAATGGAGTCTGTTGAGTCTGAGTTTACTCCTGGGGTCTGGCGTTATGCGATACGGAGACGGCGAGTGCGTGACGTCATGCAGCAGAGTGCACCTCCCGCTCTCCGTTCCCCGCGTGGGAAGACAAATTTAAAGGGTAATGGAGTCTGTCGAGTCTGAGTTTACTCCTGGGGTCTGACGTTATGCGATACGGAGACGGCGAGTGCGTGACGTCATGCAGTAGAGTGCACCTCCCGCTCTCCGTTCCCCGCGCGGGAAGCCAAAGTTAAAGGGTAATGGAGTCTGTTGAGTCTGAGTTTACTCCTGGGGTCTGGCGTTATGCGATACGGAGACGGCGAGTGCGTTACGTCATGCAGCAGAGTGCATCTCCCGCTCTCCGTTCTCCAAGCGGGAAGTCAAAGTTAAAGGGTAATGGAGTCTGTTGAGTCTGAGTTTACTCCTGGGGTTTCGCGTGTGCGATACGGAGACGGCGAGTGCGTGACGTCATGCAGCAGAGTGCACCTCCCGCTCTCCGTTCCCCGTGCGGGAAGCCTAAGTTAAAGGGTAATGGAGTCTGTCGAGTCTGAGTTTATTCCTGGGGTCTCGCGTTATGCGATACGGAGAAGGCGAGTGCGTGACGTCATGCAGCAGAGTGCACCACCTGCTCTCCGTTCCCCGTGCGGGAAGCCTAAGTTGAAGGGTAATGGAGTCTGTTGAGTCTGAGTTTACTCCTGGGGCCTGGCGTTATGCGATACGGAGACGGCGAGTGCGTGACGTCATGCAGTAGAGTGCACCTCCCGCTCTGCGTTCCCCGCGCGGGAAGCCAAAGTTAAAGGGTAATGGAGTCTGTCGAGTCTGAGTTTACTCCTGGGGTCTGACGTTATGCGATACGGAGACGGCGAGTGCGTGACGTCATGCAGCAGAGTGCACCTCCCGCTCTCCGTTCCCCGTGCGGGAAGCCTAAGTTAAAGGGTAATGGGGTCTGTTGAGTCTGAGTTTACTCCTGGGGTATGGCGTTATGCGATACGGAGACGGCGAGTGCGTGACGTCATGAAGCAGAGTGCACCTCCTGCTCTCCGTTCCCCGCGCGGGAAGTCAAAGTTAAAGGGTAATGGAGTCTGATGAGTCTGAGTTTACTCCTGGGGTCTGGCGTTATGCGATACGGAGACGGCGAGTGCGTTACGTCATGCAGCAGAGTGCACCTCCCGCTCTCCGTTCCCCGTGCGGGAAGCCTAAGTTAAAGGGTAATGGGGTCTGTTGAGTCTGAGTTTACTCCTGGGGTCTGGCGTTATGCGATACGGAGACGGCTAGTGCGTGACGTCATGCAGCAGAGTGCACCTCCCGCTCTCCGTTCCCCGCGCGGGAAGCCTAAGTTAAAAGGTAATGGTGTCTGTCGAGTCTGAGTTTACTCCTGGTGTCTCGCGTTATGCGATACGGAGACGGCAAGTGCGTGACGTCATGCAGCAGAGTGCACATGCCGCTCTCCGTTCCCCGTGCGGGAAGCCTAGTTAAAGGGTAATGGGGTCTGTTGAGTCTGAGTTTACTCCTGGGGTATGGCGTTATGCGATACGGAGACGGCGAGTGCGTGACGTCATGCAGCAGAGTGCACCTCCCGCACTCCGTTCCCCGTGCGGGAAGCCTAAGTTAAAGGGTAATGGAGTCTGTTGAGTCTGAGTTTACTCCTGGGGTCTCGCGTTATGCGATACTGAGACGGCGAGTGCGTTACGTCATGCAGCAGAGTGCACCTCCTGCTCTCCGTTCTCCAAGCGGGAAGTCAAAGTTAAAGGGTAATGGAGTCTGTTGAGTCTGAGTTTTCTCCTGGGGTATGGCGTTATGCGATACGGAGACGGCGAGTGCGTTACGTCATGCAGCAGAGTGTACCTCCCGCTCTCCGTTCTCCAAGCGGGAAGTCAAAGTTAGAGGGTAATGGAGTCTGTTGAGTCTGAGTTTACTCCTGGGGTCTCGCGTTATGCGATACGGAGACGGCGATTGCGTGACGTCATGCAGCAGAGTGCACCTCCCGCTCTCCGTTCCCCGCGCGGGAAGCCTAAGTTAAAGGGTAATGGAGTCTGTTGAGTCTGAGTTTACTCCTGGGGTCTGGCGATATGCAATACTGAGACGGCGAGTGCGTTACGTCATGCAGCAGAGTGCACCTCCCGCTCTCCGTTCCCCGAGCGGGAAGCCTAAGTTAAAGGGTAATGGAGTCTGTTGAGTGTGAGTTTACTCCTGGGGTCTGGCGTTATGCGATACGGAGACGGCGAGTGCGTTACGTCATGCAGCAGAGTGCACCTCCCGCTCTCCGTTCCCCGCGCGGGAAGCCAAAGTTAAAGGGTAATGGAGTCTGTTGAGTCTGAGTTTACTCCTGGGGTCTGGCGTTATGCGATACGGAGACGGCGAGTGCGTGACGTCATGCAGCAGAGTGCACCTCCCGCTCTCCGTTCCCCGTGCGGGAAGCCTAAGTTAAAGGGTAATGGAGTCTGTTGAGTCTGAGTTTACTCCTGGGGTCTGGCGTTATGCGATACGGAGACGGCGAGTGCGTGACGTCATGCAGCAGAGTGCACCTCCCGCTCTCCGTTCCCCGTGCGGGAAGCCTAAGTTAAAGGGTAATGGGGTCTGTCGAGTCTGAGTTTATTCCTGGGGTCTCGCGTTATGCGATACGGAGACGGCGAGTGCGTGACGTCATGCAGCAGAGTGCACCTCCCGCTCTCCGTTCTCCAAGCGGGAAGCCAAAGTTAAAGGGTAATGGAGTCTGTTGAGTCTGAGTTTACTCCTGGGGTCTGGCGTTATGCGATACGGAGACGGCGAGTGCGTGACGTCATGCAGCAGAGTGCACCTCCCGCTCTCCGTTCCCCGCGTGGGAAGCCAAAGTTAAAGGGTAATGGAGTCTGTCGAGTCTGAGTTTACTCCTGGGGTCTGACGTTATGCGATACGGAGACGGCGAGTGCGTGACGTCATGCAGTAGAGTGCACCTCCCGCTCTCCGTTCCCCGCGCGGGAAGCCAAAGTTAAAGGGTAATGGAGTCTGTTGAGTCTGAGTTTACTCCTGGGGTCTGGCGTTATGCGATACGGAGACGGCGAGTGCGTTACGTCATGCAGCAGAGTGCATCTCCCGCTCTCCGTTCTCCAAGCGGGAAGTCAAAGTTAAAGGGTAATGGAGTCTGTTGAGTCTGAGTTTACTCCTGGGGTTTCGCGTGTGCGATACGGAGACGGCGAGTGCGTGACGTCATGCAGCAGAGTGCACCTCCCGCTCTCCGATCCCCGTGCGGGAAGCCTAAGTTAAAGGGTAATGGAGTCTGTCGAGTCTGAGTTTATTCCTGGGGTCTCGCGTTATGCGATACGGAGAAGGCGAGTGCGTGACGTCATGCAGCAGAGTGCACCTCCTGCTCTCCGTTCCCCGTGCGGGAAGCCTAAGTTGAAGGGTAATGGAGTCTGTTGAGTCTGAGTTTACTCCTGGGGCCTGGCGTTATGCGATACGGAGACGGCGAGTGCGTGACGTCATGCAGTAGAGTGCACCTCCCGCTCTGCGTTCCCCGCGCGGGAAGCCAAAGTTAAAGGGTAATGGAGTCTGTCGAGTCTGAGTTTACTCCTGGGGTCTGACGTTATGCGATACGGAGACGGCGAGTGCGTGACGTCATGCAGCAGAGTGCACCTCCCGCTCTCCGTTCCCCGTGCGGGAAGCCTAAGTTAAAGGGTAATGGGGTCTGTTGAGTCTGAGTTTACTCCTGGGGTATGGCGTTATGCGATACGGAGACGGCGAGTGCGTGACGTCATGAAGCAGAGTGCACCTCCTGCTCTCCGTTCCCCGCGCGGGAAGTCAAAGTTAAAGGGTAATGGAGTCTGATGAGTCTGAGTTTACTCCTGGGGTCTGGCGTTATGCGATACGGAGACGGCGAGTGCGTTACGTCATGCAGCAGAGTGCACCTCCCGCTCTCCGTTCCCCGTGCGGGAAGCCTAAGTTAAAGGGTAATGGGGTCTGTTGAGTCTGAGTTTACTCCTGGGGTCTGGCGTTATGCGATACGGAGACGGCTAGTGCGTGACGTCATGCAGCAGAGTGCACCTCCCGCTCTCCGTTCCCCGCGCGGGAAGCCTAAGTTAAAAGGTAATGGTGTCTGTCGAGTCTGAGTTTACTCCTGGTGTCTCGCGTTATGCGATACGGAGACGGCAAGTGCGTGACGTCATGCAGCAGAGTGCACATGCCGCTCTCCGTTCCCCGTGCGGGAAGCCTAAGTTAAAGGGTAATGGGGTCTGTTGAGTCTGAGTTTACTCCTGGGGTATGGCGTTATGCGATACGGAGACGGCGAGTGCGTGACGTCATGCAGCAGAGTGCACCTCCCGCACTCCGTTCCCCGTGCGGGAAGCCTAAGTTAAAGGGTAATGGAGTCTGTTGAGTCTGAGTTTACTCCTGGGGTCTCGCGTTATGCGATACTGAGACGGCGAGTGCGTTACGTCATGCAGCAGAGTGCACCTCCTGCTCTCCGTTCTCCAAGCGGGAAGTCAAAGTTAAAGGGTAATGGAGTCTGTTGAGTCTGAGTTTTCTCCTGGGGTATGGCGTTATGCGATACGGAGACGGCGAGTGCGTTACGTCATGCAGCAGAGTGTACCTCCCGCTCTCCGTTCTCCAAGCGGGAAGTCAAAGTTAGAGGGTAATGGAGTCTGTTGAGTCTGAGTTTACTCCTGGGGTCTCGCGTTATGCGATACGGAGACGGCGATTGCGTGACGTCATGCAGCAGAGTGCACCTCCCGCTCTCCGTTCCCCGCGCGGGAAGCCTAAGTTAAAGGGTAATGGAGTCTGTTGAGTCTGAGTTTACTCCTGGGGTCTGGCGATATGCAATACTGAGACGGCGAGTGCGTTACGTCATGTAGCAGAGTGCACCTCCCGCTCTCCGTTCCCCGAGCGGGAAGCCTAAGTTAAAGGGTAATGGAGTCTGTTGAGTGTGAGTTTACTCCTGGGGTCTGGCGTTATGCGATACGGAGACGGCGAGTGCGTTACGTCATGCAGCAGAGTGCACCTCCCGCTCTCCGTTCCCCGCGCGGAAAGCCAAAGTTAAAGGGTAATGGAGTCTGTTGAGTCTGAGTTTACTCCTGGGGTCTGGCGTTATGCGATACGGAGACGGCGAGTGCGTGACGTCATGCAGCAGAGTGCACCTCCCGCTCTCCGTTCCCCGTGCGGGAAGCCTAAGTTAAAGGGTAATGGAGTCTGTTGAGTCTGAGTTTACTCCTGGGGTCTGGCGTTATGCGATACGGAGACGGCGAGTGCGTGACGTCATGCAGCAGAGTGCACCTCCCGCTCTCCGTTCCCCGTGCGGGAAGCCTAAGTTAAAGGGTAATGGGGTCTGTCGAGTCTGAGTTTATTCCTGGGGTCTCGCGTTATGCGATACGGAGACGGCGAGTGCGTGACGTCATGCAGCAGAGTGCACTTCCCGCTCTCCGTTCTCCAAGCGGGAAGCCAAAGTTAAAGGGTAATGGAGTCTGTTGAGTCTGAGTTTACTCCTGGGGTCTGGCGTTATGCGATACGGAGACGGCGAGTGCGTGACGTCATGCAGCAGAGTGCACCTCCCGCTCTCCGTTCCCCGCGTGGGAAGCCAAAGTTAAAGGGTAATGGAGTCTGTCGAGTCTGAGTTTACTCCTGGGGTCTGACGTTATGCGATACGGAGACGGCGAGTGCGTGACGTCATGCAGTAGAGTGCACCTCCCGCTCTCCGTTCCCCGCGCGGGAAGCCAAAGTTAAAGGGTATTGGAGTCTGTTGAGTCTGAGTTTACTCCTGGGGTCTGGCGTTATGCGATACGGAGACGGCGAGTGCGTTACGTCATGCAGCAGAGTGCATCTCCCGCTCTCCGTTCTCCAAGCGGGAAGTCAAAGTTAAAGGGTAATGGAGTCTGTTGAGTCTGAGTTTACTCCTGGGGTCTCGCGTGTGCGATACGGAGACGGCGAGTGCGTGACGTCATGCAGCAGAGTGCACCCCCGCTCTCCGTTCCCCGTGCGGGAAGCCTAAGTTAAAGGGTAATGGAGTCTGTCGAGTCTGAGTTTATTCCTGGGGTCTCGCGTTATGCGATACGGAGACGGCGAGTGCGTGACGTCATGCAGCAGAGTGCACCTCCTGCTCTCCGTTCCCCGTGCGTGAAGCCTAAGTTAAAGGGTAATGGAGTCTGTTGAGTCTTAGTTTACTCCTGGGGCCTGGCGTTATGCGATACGGAGACGGCGAGTGCGTTACGTCATGCAGCAGAGTGCACCTCCCGCTCTGCGTTCCCCGCGCGGGAAGCCAAAGTTAAAGGGTAATGGAGTCTGTCGAGTCTGAGTTTACTCCTGGGGTCTGACGTTATGCGATACGGAGACGGCGAGTGCGTGACGTCATGCAGCAGAGTGCACCTCCCGCTCTCCGTTCCCCGTGCGGGAAGCCTAAGTTAAAGGGTAATGGAGTCTGTCGAGTCTGAGTTTATTCCTGGGGTCTCGCGTTATGCGATACGGAGACGGCGAGTGCGTGACGTCATGCAGCAGAGTGCACCTCCTGCTCTCCGTTCCCCGTGCGTGAAGCCTAAGTTAAAGGGTAATGGAGTCTGTTGAGTCTTAGTTTACTCCTGGGGCCTGGCGTTATGCGATACGGAGACGGCGAGTGCGTTACGTCATGCAGCAGAGTGCACCTCCCGCTCTGCGTTCCCCGCGCGGGAAGCCAAAGTTAAAGGGTAATGGAGTCTGTCGAGTCTGAGTTTACTCCTGGGGTCTGACGTTATGCGATACGGAGACGGCGAGTGCGTGACGTCATGCAGCAGAGTGCACCTCCCGCTCTCCGTTCCCCGTGCGGGAAGCCTAAGTTAAAGGGTAATGGGGTCTGTTGAGTCTGAGTTTACTCCTGGGGTATGGCGTTATGCGATACGGAGACGGCGAGTGCGTGACGTCATGAAGCAGAGTGCACCTCCTGCTCTCCGTTCCCCGCGCGGGAAGTCAAAGTTAAAGGGTAATGGAGTCTGTTGAGTCTGAGTTTACTCCTGGGGTCTGACGTTATGCGATACGGAGACGGCGAGTGCGTGACGTCATGCAGCAGAGTGCACCTCCCGCTCTCCGTTCCCCGTGCGGGAAGCCTAAGTTAAAGGGTAATGGAGTCTGTCGAGTCTGAGTTTACTCCTGGGGTCTGACGTTATGCGGTACGGAGACGGCGAGTGCGTGACGTCATGCAGCAGAGTGCACTTCCTGCTCTCCGTCCACCCGCGCGGGAAGTCAATGTTAAAGGGTAATGGAGTCTGTTGAGTCTGAGTTTACTCCTGGGGTCTGGCGTTATGCGATACGGAGACGGCGACTGCGTGACGTCATGCAGCAGAGTGCACCTCCCGCTCTCCGTTCCCCGAGCGGGAAGCCTAAGTTAAAGGGTAATGGAGTCTGTCGAGTCTGAGTTTACTCCTGGGGTCTCGCGTTATGCGATACGGAGACGGCAAGTGCGTGACGTCATGCAGCAGAGTGCACCTCCCGCTCTCCGTTCCCCGTGCGGGAAGCCTAAGTTAAAGGGTAATGGGGTCTGTCGAGTCTGAGTTTATTCCTGGGGTCTCGCGTTATGCGATACGGAGACGGCGAGTGCGTGACGTCATGCAGCAGAGTGCACCTCCCGCTCTCCGTTCTCCAAGCGGGAAGCCAAAGTTAAAGGGTAATGGAGTCTGTTGAGTCTGAGTTTACTCCTGGGGTCTGGCGTTATGCGATACGGAGACGGCGAGTGCGTGACGTCATGCAGCAGAGTGCACCTCCCGCTCTCCGTTCCCCGCGTGGGAAGCCAAAGTTAAAGGGTAATGGAGTCTGTCGAGTCTGAGTTTACTCCTGGGGTCTGACGTTATGCGATACGGAGACGGCGAGTGCGTGACGTCATGCAGTAGAGTGCACCTCCCGCTCTCCGTTCCCCGCGCGGGAAGCCAAAGTTAAAGGGTAATGGAGTCTGTTGAGTCTGAGTTTACTCCTGGGGTCTGGCGTTATGCGATACGGAGACGGCGAGTGCGTTACGTCATGCAGCAGAGTGCATCTCCCGCTCTCCGTTCTCCAAGCGGGAAGTCAAAGTTAAAGGGTAATGGAGTCTGTTGAGTCTGAGTTTACTCCTGGGGTCTCGCGTGTGCGATACGGAGACGGCGAGTGCGTGACGTCATGCAGCAGAGTGCACCTCCCGCTCTCCGTTCCCCGTGCGGGAAGCCTAAGTTAAAGGGTAATGGAGTCTGTCGAGTCTGAGTTTATTCCTGGGGTCTCGCGTTATGCGATACGGAGACGGCGAGTGCGTGACGTCATGCAGCAGAGTGCACCTCCTGCTCTCCGTTCCCCGTGCGTGAAGCCTAAGTTAAAGGGTAATGGAGTCTGTTGAGTCTTAGTTTACTCCTGGGGCCTGGCGTTATGCGATACGGAGACGGCGACTGCGTGACGTCATGCAGCAGAGTGCACCTCCCGCTCTGCGTTCCCCGCGCGGGAAGCCAAAGTTAAAGGGTAATGGAGTCTGTCGAGTCTGAGTTTACTCCTGGGGTCTGACGTTATGCGATACGGAGACGGCGAGTGCGTTACGTCATGCAGCAGAGTGCACCTCCCGCTCTCCGTTCCCCGTGCGGGAAGCCTAAGTTAAAGGGTAATGGGGTCTGTTGAGTCTGAGTTTACTCCTGGGGTATGGCGTTATGCGATACGGAGACGGCGAGTGCGTGACGTCATGAAGCAGAGTGCACCTCCTGCTCTCCGTTCCCCGCGCGGGAAGTCCAAGTTAAAGGGTAATGGAGTCTGTTGAGTCTGAGTTTACTCCTGGGGTCTGACGTTATGCGATACGGAGACGGCGAGTGCGTGACGTCATGCAGCAGAGTGCACCTCCCGCTCTCCGTTCCCCGTGCGGGAAGCCTAAGTTAAAGGGTAATGGAGTCTGTCGAGTCTGAGTTTACTCCTGGGGTCTGACGTTATGCGGTACGGAGACGGCGAGTGCGTGACGTCATGCAGCAGAGTGCACTTCCTGCTCTCCGTCCACCCGCGCGGGAAGTCAAAGTTAAAGGGTAATGGAGTCTGTTGAGTCTGAGTTTACTCCTGGGGTCTGGCGTTATGCGATACGGAGACGGCGACTGCGTGACGTCATGCAGCAGAGTGCACCTCCCGCTCTCCGTTCCCCGAGCGGGAAGCCTAAGTTAAAGGGTAATGGAGTCTGTCGAGTCTGAGTTTACTCCTGGGGTCTCGCGTTATGCGATACGGAGACGGCAAGTGCGTGACGTCATGCAGCAGAGTGCACCTCCCGCTCTCCGTTCCCCGTGCGGGAAGCCTAAGTTAAAGGGTAAAGGAGTCTGTTGAGTCTGAGTTTACTCCTGGGGTCTGGCGTTATGCGATACGGAGACGGCAAGTGCGAGACGTCATGCAGCAGAGTGCACCTCCCGCTCTCCGTTCCCCGTGCGGGAAGCCTAAGTTAAAGGGTAAAGGAGTCTGTTGAGTCTGAGTTTACTCCTGGGGTCTGGCGTTATGCGATACGGAGACGGCAAGTGCGTGACGTCATGCAGTAGAGTGCACCTCCCGCTCTCCGTTCCCCGAGCGGGAAGCCTAAGTTAAAGGGTAATGGAGTCTGTCGAGTCTGAGTTTACTCCTGGGGTCTCGCGTTATGCGATACGGAGACGGCAAGTGCGTGACGTCATGCAGCAGAGTGCACCTCCCGCTCTCCATTCCCCGTGCGGGAAGCCTAAGTTAAAGGGTAATGGGGTCTGTTGAGTCTGAGTTTACTCCTGGGGTATGGCGTTATGCGATACGGAGACGGCGAGTGCGTGACGTCATGCAGCAGAGTGCACCTCCTGCTCTCCGTTCCCCGTGCGGGAAGCCTAAGTTAAAGGGTAATGGAGTCTGTTGAGTCTGAGTTTACTCCTGGGGTCTGACGTTATGCGATACGGAGACGGCGAGTGCGTGACGTCATGCAGCCGAGTGCACCTCCCGCACTCCGTTCCCCGCGCGGGAAGCCTATGTTAAAGGGCAGTGGAGTCTGTTGAAAGAGTCCTGGGGCTTCGAGCAAAGCGAGAAACCCTCCTGAGCCTATCTAATATGTGAAGCATTTGTAGCATTTGTAGCATGCGTCATTTGAAATGATATAAAGTCTAGTCTCTCAGACTGACTATCTTTTTATTTTGTGGGAGTGATTTTGGAAAAGGGAAGGAAATGGGACGGAAATAATGAGCGCGCCGGGTGGCGAAGTTTTAATAGTAGTTATTTCAATGACCAACAGAGTTCACTGTTAACAAGGGATTTGCGGTCCCGGCAGACACATAGTAGAATAACATGTCAGATGTTACAAATCATATGCGACTACTCTAAGACTCGTTTTTTTTTCTTTTCTTGTAATATTCGGATAGGCTTTGCCCACCCTGGATAGCCGCGTATGTTTGTTGGTCGTGTTCTTGTAATAAGAGTTATGAGAGACGATATGCTTTGCGAAATAATTGCTATAATTGCCACGAGAACGCTGTTCTTATCAATTCTTACAAAACGCGTTACAAGTTCCATCAACAAGTTACGTAACGTAACTGATGAGGACAGAAGGAAGGAAGCTTGTAGTTTAACGTGACCTTTAATCTCGTGATCATAAGCCAAGGGATTTCCATTGTCATATATATTATTTCAGTAGTATACTATAGATCCCTCCTGCGGCACTCACAAGCGACCGATCGTGGCAAATGAGCACTCAAATCAAAGAGAATAGACATTGGCAGTGAAGAATTTCACTCTAATTTCATAAATATCTATAATTTATTTGAAAAATTACTTTTAAAAAATGTACGAAATGTGCGATTTGCAGATACTGTTGCTGTAGGAAAATACGCTCCATAATTGCCGTCCATTTCACAATTTGGCCGCTGTGATGCCTGTTTCAAGTCGTTTTAACATTCTGATGTATTTACTTTATCATTTTGCATGGATTTCAGAAACAGTAGCCTAAATCAAAGGAATGAGTACTCAAATCGTATAATTTCATAAATATCGAATAACCGGTGAATGTTATGATGATCCAATTTTCAGTGATTGCCTTCTTAAGTTAGGGAGCGTAGAACTTGGAATTCTAACTGAAATGTAAATAGTGTTCTATAATCATTTGGTTGAAATAAAAACATATCAACTTGTCTCCGTAAATCTCTCATTATAAACCTATTGGGGAAAGTGTTGTTTTCTTGCACGGGTCCGCTAGTTACATGTAATCTCAAACAAGCTGATTAACACTCACCGGGTTCCATTTCCGGTCAATGGATATGAGATGTTTTTATTTATCGAGTTTACCCTCCAGGGTGGTGGCTCCCACGGACTCAGCGAGGGAACTCACCCCTACCGCCATTTTGCAGGCAGTGTCCTAGAACGGGGAACGTCTAATCGGAGTGGATACAACTGGTGAGGTGGGATTAGCAACTCGCCCAGGCGGCCTCACCTGCAAAGCGAACAGGGGCCTCATGAGGGAAGGTAATAAATTGTTAGGATGGATAGGTAAGGATGAGGGAAGGAGGAGGCAGTGGCCTTACAGTAGGCACCATCCCGGCATTTGCCCGAAGACGAAGTGGGAAACCACAAAAAACCACTTCGAGGATGGCTGAGGTGGGAATCGAACCCCCTCTACTCATTTGGACCACCCGAGGCTGAGTAGACCCCGTTCCAGTCCTCATACCACTTTTCAAATTTCGTGGCAGAGCCGGGAATCGAACCCAGGACCTCCGGGGCGGCAGCTAACCATGCTGACCGCTACGCTACGGAGGCGACAGACCCTTTATAGTCGGGTGAAAAAGACCTTTCGTGCCACACTCACACGTGAAAATTGCGTGAAAAATTCTAGAGTGCCCCTTGACCCCCTTAAGCGCATTATACTGTATGTATTGATGAATTTTACAGCTCAATGTGGTTCAGTGATAACCTTATAACCGTCTGGAAACTTTCACAGTTATGTAATAATTGGAATTGCATTGTGTCTTACAGAAATAGATGGACCTGTGAGATTCTGTTACCATGGTTACTGTGTTGCATTCTTTCATTATTTCATTGTAAATATACATGTTTTAAGGTATTTATTTAATTGTGAGGCATTTAAAGAGTAAGTGAGTGCGTTTCGCTTAGGCATTGGGTTATGCTGAACCTGTAGGTACCCCATATGTGTAGGTTGGTGTTAATGGGACCTTATTTTCGGTACAAAACTGGAATGGGACCTTAGCATGATAATATAGGGAGGGATAATTTAAAAAAATACGGAATAAGCAAAAAATTCAGAATAAAAAGTAGAAAAAGTTATTTTAGTCAATGTGAAAATCCACAGCCTGCGTCCAGTCGACCGACCGGGTCAGGGAATGGAATGAATGAAGCCCCCCATCTAGCGGTGTGGATAGGAACTGTGCCGGCTGCCGAAGCCTGTCGCACTCCCCTGGGGCAATGATTAAATGAATAACAGATGATATGAAATTCTAGTGGAGAGTGTTGCTGGAATTATATTGGGACAGGGAAAACCGGATTACCCGGAGAAAAACCTGTCTGCCTCCGCTTTTTCCAGCACAAATCTCACAAGGAGTGACAGGGATTTGAACCACGGACCCAGCAGTGAGAGGCTGGTGTGCAGTCGCCTAAGCCACAGAGGCTCTTTTTGACTCAATGTACACTGGAAAATTTAGATTGAAAACCTGATGGAAGAAGGAGAAGAGAAAGACCCAGGAAAAAGGCTTGGTGATGTTAAAGACGATCTGAGAAACCTGAGTGTTAAGTGCTGGAAAAGAACAAATGAATGGAGGTAGGTGATCAAGGAGGCCAATGACCTACATTGTCCGTAGCGCCACTTACCCGATCTCCTGGTGTGAGCACATTGACTTCTTCACGTGCCTGACGGAAGATCGCTCCGTCCAAGAATTTGTCTGGCATGAGGGCAGAGAGAGATGGGACGTCTATCCCCTGGGTGTCATTGCGATGTGTCAGCGCCACTTGCAATGCGAATACCCACATAGAGGGATTCACAATCTCATGCGTCAAGCCTGCTGCTGTGGCGAAGTCCTTGTATGTACGCATTCCTAGAACACAAACATTTTAGATTACAATAGTACATTATGCAACGAGCCTATAATGGCAATAATTAAGACACGAGTATATTTATAATTTCCATACGACAAAATTTCAGAACGTCGCCTGCACGCCATGGAAATGAGAATGCTCCGTTGAACAATGGGTATCTCCCTTATTGACCATGTCAGAAACGACACAATTCGGGAGCAAATGGGTGTCGCCCCAATTGTTGACAAAATGAGAGAGAAACGGCTCCGATGGTATGGCTATGCCCTGCATGCAGCGCCTGATACTGTTACTAACTCTGTCCTTCATTTTGAGGTTGAAAGCCTTCGCCCCAGAGGACGACCGAAGCAGCGTTGGCAAGGCACAATAAATGGTGACTTAAAAATTACCGGCCTAAATCCAACTGACGCACGAAACCGGACAAAATGGAGGTCAATGACCAAAAAAGCGGACCCTGCACCAGCGGGACAACGCTAGGAAGAAGAAGAAGAAGAAGAAGAAGAAGTGTCTTAATTGCCATTATAGGCGAGTTGCATTCGACTATTTATGATCGACAATTATTATAACTTTATTATATGTTTTTACATACATATTCATAAATATATGTGGGATTCAGAAACTTCAGTTAGTGAACAGAGCGCGCTGGGTGATTTGCAAACTGAACAGAGCACATGCGTGGGTCAAAGAATTTCGAAAGCAGAGACCATTTACTTTTCTTGGCATTGCTATTGTTTACAGCCTGTATGATTTCTAGTGCCGATCAGAACTAGCATTAACTTATATTGTCACCGAAGTCGTTTGAAAGCAATGCACTGTGTAGAAATTGGCGTTGGGGATATTAAGGTACAGTGCTATTTATTGTCACATATTCGCCAGTTTATTTACGCGAACATATGGACGGTGCACTTTCCATGTCGGTAATTTATGTAGAAGGATCCTATGTTGCTAACTTCTGGACGTAGATTCATAAATTTCTTGCATATGTCGTAGTATTTTCTTGTTACCGTAAAGATTCGTGCTGGTTTTGTCTTTGTGTTTGGGATTGTATATACAGTGGTTGATCCGATATCCAATTTGAACTTTCAAATAATGTAATTCATGTCCGACATGTTGGATTTTGAGCGCATGCGCGAAGCTATCCTTACCTAATTGGTCAACGAATGAGCTCTGAATAGCTGGAGAAACTGTCTAATAATGAAAAACAGTACTACACACATCAAAAAAAGTTTTGCATCACCTCGGTTCCCAGATCTCCGGCATATAGACGTTGACTGTGTATATTGTATCAAAGATACAGTCCCTTTGACTGTTCATAGATGTCACTAAAACTGCTCAAAGATGTAAACAACCATGCATGAGCAGGGCCTATTAGACGGAGGGGGTACGACAGCCGATCAGTTCCAGTCATTCCACCAGGACGAAGGTACGCTGCTCATGTTGTCTGTAGTTCTACCATGCCTAGAAGGTCAATACCGCCGTTCGATCGCGTCCGCATTGTTACTTTGTGTCAAGAAGGGCTCTCAACAAGGGAAGTTTCCAGGCGTCTCAGAGTGAACCAAAGCGATGTTGTTCGGACATGGAGGAGGTACAGAGATACAGGAACTGTCGATGACAGGCCTCGCTCAGGCCGCCCAAGGGCTACTACTGTAGTGGATGACCGCTACTTACGGATTGCCGCTCGGAGGAACCCTGACAGCAATGCCACCATGTTGAATAATGCGTTTCGTTCAGCCACAGGACGTCGTGTTTCAACTCAAACTGTGCGCAATAGGCTGCATGATGCGCAACTTCACTCCCGACGTCCATGGCGAGGTCCAGCTTTGCAACCCCGACACCATGCAGCGCGGTACAGATGGGCCCAACAACATGCTGAATGGACCCCACAGAATTGGCATCACGTTCTCTTCACCGATGAGTGTCGCATATGCCTTCAACCAGACAATCGTCGGAGACGTGTTTGGAGGCACCCTGGTCAGGCTGAACGTCTTAGACACACTGTCCAGCGAGTGCAGCAAGGTGGTGGTTCCCTGATGTTTTGGGGTGGCATTATGTGGGGCCGACGTACGCCACTGGTGGTCATGGAAGGCTCCGAAACGGCTTTACGATACCTGAATGACATCCTCCGACCCATAGTGCACCCATATCGGCAGAATATTGGAGAGGCATTTGTCTTCATGGACGACAATTCTCGACCTCATCGTGCACATCTTGTGAATGCGTTCCTTCAAGATAACGACATCGCTCGACTACAGTGGCCAGCATGTTCGCCAGACATGAACCCTATCGAACATGCCTGGGATATGTTGAAAAGGGCTATTTATGGACGTCTTGACCCACCAACCACTCTGAGAGATTTACGCCGAATTGTCGTTGAGGAGTGGGACAATTTGGACCAACAGTGTCTTGATGAACTTGTGGATAGTATGCCACGGCGAATACAGGCATGCATCAATGCAAGAGGACGTGCTACTGGGTATTAGAAGTAGTGGTGTGTACTGCAATCTGGACCACAAATGCTGAAAGTCTAGCTGTATGATGGTACAACATGCAATGTGTGGGTCTCATGAGCAATAAAACGAGCTGAAATGTTGTTTGTGTTGATCTCTATTCCCTTTGTATTTAACGGTTCCGGAACTCTTGGAACCGAGGTGATGCAAAGCTTTTTTTGATGTGTGTATAATGACCCTCATTATGGTACAGTTTTCTGACATATAATAGTACATTATGCAACGAGCCTATAATGGCTATAATTAAGACACGAGTATTTTTATAAAACGAGCGTATGCGAGTTTTATAATTTCCATACGAGTGTCTTAATTACCATTATAGGCGAGTTGCATACGACTGTTTATGTTCGACGATAACTATAACTTTGTTATATGTTTTAACATAAATATTCATAAATATCTGTTGAGAGTCAGCTACTTGAATTTCGTGATCGCAGAGCGAGCGTTGGGTGTTATATCTCTGCCTTTCAAGATCTCTGGACGACCGACGCATGCGCTCTGTGTGCTTGAAATGCCATACGCAGGCCATATGTTTACATCTGCCGCCCCTCAGTAATATTGTCACTGGAGTTGTTTGAAGACAATGAATGCGCTGTGTAGAAATTATATTAAGGTACAGTGCTATTTGTTGTCTCATATTCGCCAGTTTATTTACGCGAACATATGGACGGTGCGTATTCCATGTCGGTAATTTATTATAGTTCGATGTTGTGTTTATGTCCGACATGTTGGATTTTGAGCGCACGCGTGAAGGTATCGTTACCTAATTGGTCAATGAACGAGCTCTGATTGGCTGGAGAAACTGTATCATAATGAAAAAGAGTGTTATAATGACCATCATTATGATACAGTTTTCAGACACATAATAGTGAGGGTCGAACATAATATTTACATTTCGACATCGTCGAACATAAAGTTATTTTAAGATACCTTGCCAGCCTTAATAAAGCATCAATTATTATTGATAAAAATGCGCACGATGTGCAAATACAAGACTAAGAGCCGTTTTCGCCAACTGTACTAATGATTATTTAGTTGATTCCTATTTAACTTAAATACGAGAGTTAATGCTTGGTTATCGTCGATGCATTTCACGATACCATTCGGGTTCGTAACTACAGGACACAAGAACCTCGTTTATCCAGATTAAGTGGGACCGAAACTGATACGGATTATAAAAAATCTGGATAATCCGGGGGAAAATCAAAATCAAATACATGTTATATAATCTATAAGTTGTAATGCCTCTTTTCAATTGTACAAAAAATATATAAGAACACTTTTCTTAACTTTACGACTCTCTTATATGCACTAAAATGTTGTGTGAGTTTTTTCTGTTTTACATTATTTTGTATAGCGATTACGCGCAGCACGGTCACGAGGACGTTTAACTGACATCAGTTCTCACTTCCAGGCGAATGCCGGGACGGTACCTTTATTACACCGTGGCTGAATTACTTCCAATTCCTGTCCTTAACTATCCTTGGCTGAAAAGACATTCAAGAATAGTCGATCCCATGAAAGAAATACTGTACAGTAAGATTTTTTTTTTATTATTTTCGATCCGGATAACCCGGAGATACGTATTAATGAGGTCCGCATAAACGAGGTTCTTGTGTACTTAAGTACGCTTTACGGCTCTCGCGCATGCGTAGACTCGATTTCACCCAGGATAAATATGGCGGACAGATCAAGAGGCGTATAGCACTGAACGTTGTTTGTGATGCTTTCTTGAGATTTTCTGGAACATATTTTTAAAAGAAGTGAAATAGAGAAGTCCTTATTGATGGCAAAAGTTTAAAATGATATGAACAAAGTACATGTATTTAGGACAATTGACAGTTGTGTGTGTACATAATTTACTTAGCTAAATAGGACACACTATAACCGTTGTCTTCGTAGCGTAATTGGTTGCATTGCAGACTCAAAGTTCATCATTCAGAGATGGAAGGAGTTCGAATCCCACTTTCAATATGTTTTTATTTCCGAATTCTTCTTTCTTGATATTTTTTTTTTTTTTGTCGTGTGGCCTCCTGAGAGGCTGAGTGCAGGTCTTTCTATTCGACGCCCGTGGGCGACCAGCGCGTCGCGATGAGAGATGAAATGGATGAAGATGAATGAAACTGGGCAAGGATGTGGAAGGAATCGGCCGTGGCCTTTCATAAGGTACCGTCCCAGCATTTGCCTGGTGTTGAAAATGGGAAACCACGGAAAACCATTTCACGGACGGCCGACGGTGGGGCTCGAACCCACGCGTCTACCGAGTCAGCAGATAGCTTGGTCCCATGACCTAACGCTGCGCTTTAGCCAGCTGAGCCACGGCTGTCAGTTGGTATTGGTAATAAATAGACTACGTATGATCTCTTATAATTGCATTGTCATAAACACATTCTGTATTCATATGGATGAAAGTCATATGAAACTCAGAAACAAACCGCCATTGCAAGATAAGCGGGATAGAGTTCAGGTATTTCCCTCCACTTTAACAATGCTTTAGAGAGCTGAGTGGTCAGATTTGGCCATTTAACGTAATTGCTTGTTAGTGGTAAGTTAACGTGCGATTCTGTTTGATGAAATGCTCGTCCAAAGTTAAATGACCTTTAATGATGAATTAAGAGAGTTAGTTATTGTTGTTTTAAGGGGCGGAACATCGAGGTCATCTGCCCCTGAATTAAGAGATAATTGACGTCGGTGAAAAGGGCCCTAAGGACTGTACAATACTCTAATCCAAGTTGTGTTATTGACTAATGAAGTAATTGGTTTTTTTTGGTTTTGTGTTTGATGTTTTCTACTCATTTTTTATTTTTTTTGCTTTCTTTATCTTTCTTTTGTTTTTGTGTTTCTTTTTGTGCTTTTGTTTTCATTTTTGAATTTTGATTTTTTGTTTTGTGTTTGTTTTCTGCTTTTGCTTTTGTTTTTGAATTATGATTTTTGTTTTTGTGTTTGTTTTCTGCTTTTGCTTTTGTTTTTAAATGTTGATTTTTTGTTTTGTGTTTGTTTTATGCTCTTGCTTTTGAATTTTTATTTTCTGCTTTGGGTTTGTTTTCTGCTTTTGGTGTTGTTTTTGAATTTTGCTTTTTGTGTTTAGTTTTTGTGTTTTTGTTTCATGCTTTTGCTTTTGTTTTTGAATTTTGATTTGTTGTTTTGCGTATGTTTTCTGCTTTTGATTTTTTGTATTTTGAATTTTGCTTTTTGCGTTTTGCTTTGTGTTTTTGCGTTTGTTTTCTGATTTTGTTTTTATATTTGCTTTTTGCTTTGTGTTTTTTGTTTTGTTTTGTGTTTGTTTTCTGCTTTTGGATTTGTTTTTGAATTTTTCTTTTAACTTTTTTCTCTGTTTCTGTGTTTGTTTTCTGCGTTTGGGTTTGTTTTTGAATTTAGTTTTATGCTTTGTATATTTTGTTTATGTGTTTGTTTTCTGCTTTTGGTTTTGTTTTTGAATTTGGTTTTCTGCTTTGGTTTTGAATTTTTGTTTGCTCTGTGGTTTTTGGTTTTTGTTTGTTTTCTGCTTTTCCTTTTGCTTTTGTTATTGAATTTTGCTTTGTGCTTTGTTTTTTGTATTTGTGATTGTTTTCTGCTTTTGTTTTTGAATTTTCTCATTTTTGCTTTGTGTTTTTTGTATTTGTGATTGTTTTCTGTTTTTGTTTTTGAATTTTCTCATTCTTGCTTTGTGTTTTTTGTATTTGTGATTGTTTTCTGTTTTTGTTTTTGGATTTTCTTATTTTTGCTTTGTGTTTTTTTCTATTTGTGATTGTTTTCTGCTTTTGTTTTTTAATTTTCTCATTTTTGCTTTTTATTTTTTGTTTTAGTGTTAGTTTTCTGCTTTTGCTTTGTTTTTGAATTTTGCTTTTTGCTTGCGTTTGTCTTCTGCTTTTGCTTTTGATTTGAAATTTGCTTGTTTGCTTTGCGTTTTGGTCATGTGTTTTTGCTTTTTGCTTTGTGAGGGGTGGGGCAAATAATAAGACAACCAATGAAAGCAAACCTGCAGGTTTTCATATTTTGATATCGACAGCATTTGTACCTCTCAATGTGCAAAAGCTCTCGTAAATGAACAGTTTTGCTAAGCCTAACGTTAAGTATTTTACACACACACACACAAACTTCTCAAATTAGTAGTCTAAGTTCTCTTCAGACCCAGGGTATACAAACGTGGACCTCCAGTTTCGAATATTTATCACGGCAGTTGGTGTTACGTCAATTGTGACCTGCGCTACCCCTGAACATTCCCATTTCTACAAGGTCGGGGCTGAGGTGAGATGTGTTTTCTATGTGGTGGATGGATTTGATGTCTGGATGCCGTCAACTACTCATCAGAATTTTGTTAATAAATGAAATGAGTGATTACGAATAAAACCAGCCGAAATATCTGAAAAGAAACAGCCGTGCCCTATTAAAAAACAACCGCTCCAGTTTCGCTTAGAGTTGAAAATAATAAATCTCGGAAACCCATTTCAAGGGCATCCAATTGCGAGGTTCAAACCCACTCGTCTAACCAGTCCGCAGATTTGCGACTTGTGACCTGAAATTTTAATATTTCATTAAGAATGTGTCCT